>CM053567.1:71501805-71514305 GCA_028646485.1 Cryptoprocta ferox | reverse complement strand
AAGCAACGGGCTTTGCTATAGTACTGTTTTGAATAAAGTCTAAGCTATGAGATGCATAGGAAACTAACAATTCACTAATATTAGTGCTCCTTTTGATGAGACATCTTTTGTTGTTGCTATTAACTAAAAATGTATGCATTTAAAAGCTAACAGTTTGATAGTTGCTTTCACTTGGAAGAAAAAAAGAAATATATTTTTATGTGGGTTTTTTGAAATATTACAATTTCAGAATTTACTTCAATTGTTTTTAGCTATATAAAATAAGAGTTGATGCCTACAAACAACTCTATTACAGAAATACTAATTATTTCTAGATACATTTCAGTCCATTTAGTTCTCCAAGATACTTTATTATGCCCAAAATCACTTCAGAAAAACAATGCTTTCACATTGATAGTGCAGGTATACTGTGCTATACAAGAGTAAATACATCATTAGAAAAATGTCTGATTTCATCAAATGACATACCTGGCATAAGTTACTTAAGGGTTTTCAATTTTAAAATCATAAAAACTCTGTTTAAGAAGAAAAAATACTTTTAAAAAATTCAACACATACTAGAGTTCCCAATATGTGCCAAGCATTGTATGTCAAGATAATATCCTAATTTATTTGGTGCCTGATTATAAAATGACTACATCAAATCTGTAGCATTAAGGTATCGTTAAACTGCAAAACCCTCAATTCCACCCTCCTACCCCTGAACCGCACCTCTTCCCCAAATGCACACCCATAGGCTTTTACATGATGTAAGATAAGGCACCAGAAAGCTCTGTCCCAGTAATTCATGTCATTTCCATGACACTCTTGCAACTGAGATCAACAAATAATCAAATTATGAAATTTGAATTAAACAAATGCTATTCCTGCCTTTATTCAGTCCTTTTGCCCTCAAGTCCTTGACCTGCATTCCTTCCTCTAAACACCAAAAATGATATGTCCCAAAATGTAATTTAAGTATTCTTAATAATAAGCATAATATACATCAACTCTATATTAGGGCATACTTGTAGTCAAAACAAAAATTTCCCGTAACAAGTAGCTTTCTACTCAAGTTTCGAATTTGGCTTTAAAAAATTAAAATTATTTTCTATGTACTAGAAAATTTCTAAAATTTGACACTTGACTTAGATGTTTGTTAGACAGATAAGCCACTTAAAGCACAAGTGGAAACAAGTTATACCTATACATAACATACAATTTACTATTTTCATTTTTTATTATCTTCTTAAAAAAATTACATAAAAAGGAGAAGTTAAAAAATCTCTTGGTAATGGGAAAATATAGAACATTTTCATTAACACAGTTTAAATGGGTCAAACATGTTTTTAATATTTGTAGCATAAAATATTCCAAGAAAATCATATTTTATAATTTGTCTAAGTTCCTTTAGAAGGTAACTTAATTATTTTGTTTGTGGAAATTTAAAATAAAATACAGGATGTTTACTTTGCGAATCTAAAAAGGAGGAAGATATAGTGAATAAAATTTTAAAAAAGGCATTTAAATACTTTTATTATCATAGTCTTAAAATTTACAAGGTAGTTCAAAAGAACACAGACTTATATTTTCAAATTTATTTGCTTATAAACTCAAAAATGTAAAATAGAGAATAGTTTCTTAAAAATATTGTATTTGTGCAAATTGAGATAGAAGTAAAGCTAATAAAATGTTTACATTAACTATTTCCTTAAAAGTTAACTTCAAAAAGAGTAAGCATATTAATAAATGTTCTTTTAGTAGTCGTAGAGGGAACTAAAATACCTATAAAGATCCTTAACTGTACCCATACTGATTTTTTCCTGTCTTTTTCTTCTACCCCTCATTCATAGATGATATAATACAAAATTAAATTACTCTGGTCATCTGGCCTTGATCAGATCCAAAGTTATTTATCTAAACCTAGGCCCTCTGTAGAAAATCAGTGGCCAAATCCTAAAGGTATCCCTTTACCTCACTGCAGAATTTCCCCAGGCTCCATGCTTGTCTGTGAGAATGTTGATAATTTTCTGGATTAGCTGAGTTGCTGTCACATGGTCTCGATATTTAGCTGCTCTTATCAAATGATCACACATCTTCTCATCTTCTCGCTTGTCTGCAGAATACTGGGCACACAGTGACTTGGAAGGGAAAAAATAAACATCTATTAATACTATAAAAACATGGAAAAAAAACTTACATCACACCATAAAATAACTTCTAACATGAATTGAACCAACCAAAACTTTAAAATTACTTTTATATCCCTCATTAGCTGAA
The DNA here is from genome assembly GCA_028646485.1 of Cryptoprocta ferox. Classification (NCBI taxonomy): domain Eukaryota; kingdom Metazoa; phylum Chordata; class Mammalia; order Carnivora; family Eupleridae; genus Cryptoprocta; species Cryptoprocta ferox. The sequence continues at coordinate 71,512,046 of CM053567.1, read as the reverse complement.
CTGAGATTTAGTGATCTACTACCTCAGTACAACAATCCCCCAAGAATTTATTCCTCTGAAGTCATTCATGAGATACACCCAGAAGTCGTTTTTAAGCAGACCTAAATAACTGGAAGAAGCCAACCATGTGAAGATGCAGGGATCCATATTACAAGTAGCAAGAAGGGGGCTGCAAAGCACTCCAGGCAAAGTGACTCAGAGGAGGAAGCGTAAAAATTAGATTGGAGAAGTAGGCAAGAACTGCACCATTTAGTACTGAGTCACTATACTGAGGAGTTTAGATTTTAATTTAATGCAATGGGATACCAGAGAAAAGTTTTAAACTGGAGAGTGATGTGAGATATATAGAATGATCTCTATAGCTCTATTTAAAGAATAGATTATAGGGGCACCTGTATGGCTCAGTCAGTTAAGCGTCTGACTTTGGCTCAGGTCTGATCTCACAGTTCCTGAGTATGAGCCCCCCGCGTCAGGCTCTGTGGTGACAGCTCAGAGTCTGGTGCCTGCTTCAGTTTCTGTGTCTCCCTCTCTCTCTGCTCCTCCCCTACTTGTGCGCTCGCTCACTAGCTCTTTCTCTCTCTCTCTCTCTCTCAAAAATAAATAAATAAACATTTAAAAATAAATAAGATGGATTATAGCAAAACAAGAGAAGTTAAGAAGAAAGACCAGTCATGAGGACATAACAGAGGTCCAGAAAAGGGGCAATGGTGGCATGCAATAGTAAACCAAGCTAATTCTCAACAAACTTACATGATGACAAAAGTTTGCTCTTTTAAACTGTAGCTATGCAAAATGAATCAGCAGTAGTGGAATCACCCAGGAACTTATTAAAAATGCAGAATTATAGGCATACTCGACACCTACTAAATCAGAATCTAAATCTTAGTAAGAACCCAGGGTAATTTATACATTAAAGTTTGAAAAGTACTGTCTTTGATATAACCAATTTTACCAAAAATGTTAGGATTCTTTAGCAATAACCAGATACAGTATAATCACTAGGCTTCAAGATCATTATTTCTTTTCTTCAGAAAGATTCTTCTGGTGTCATTATTATAAGGCCTAGTTAATAAACTACTAAAAATAGGAAAACAAAGTGTAAAGTAAACTTGATTTTTAATTCTATTCACACGGCCTACTGGGCTCCTCCTCTTAACTTCCAAATGCAAGTTCACATATACAAGGACATGTATACGTAACCAATGAGAAGTTATAAAAATTTGATGTTGGAACACCTATTACTGGTTTATGTATGTGATATAACACTGTGATTTCCTGCCTTTCCTACTATATTCCAGTTCAAATAGATTGTTGCTACACACTACCCTCACCACTGCCCCAATAAAAAGTTAGAGGGCACTAACTATCCTAAACCGGTCTGGGTAACATCAAACCCACAATGACAAACTAGCTCAGGGGAAGGCACTTAACCTAACTGATGCATTAAGAAGGTCAAAAATTTTGTTGGATATTTCCTTCCTTCTTCTTAGGGTATAAAAGAAGGAAGTACATTAATTCCAGGAGTGTTGAAAGCTCTCTCTATACCATGAAGAAGGCGAGCCTGGTGATACGGCCAAAACCCAAAGTGAGTTGAGCTATGAGAATTAGAGAAGTATAGAGCTTATTCCAAAGAGAATCATGAACTTCTGGGTCAAAGACTAGCCTATCTTTAGACTTTCTGCTGAGACTTTTTTCTTTAGAAGAACCTGTAAGTTCCTCTTTATTCATTGGCCAGTATGAATTAGGTTTTTTGTTCATAAAATCAAAAAAAAAAAAAAACACCCAACTGATAGGGTATTTATGTATATGACTAAGGAATCAAATATTTCTTAGTCTGTGCAAAGCACTAGCCTCTAGAGACCAAAAGTTGCATTATCTTGATCGCCTTTGCCTGGGAGAATCCCCATTCCCCTTAGATTGTTAGGAGGGAAGTGGTAATAAAAGTATATTATCGACATTAAAATACTAAAGCTAAAAACTGATTTAATTTTTTAAATTTTCATGTATTTACTTTTTGTATTGAGAGAGAGAGAACCTTACGCAGGCTCCATGCGCAGTGTGGAGCCCAACATGGGGCTTAATGCTACAACCTTGTGATCATGACCTGAGCTAAAATCAAGAGTTAGAAGCTCATCCAACTGAGCCACCAAGGTGCCTCTAAAAATCATTTTTAATAATAACATATACAGAAAATATTTAGAGGCATATCCAAACTGCTGTGAAGGAAGAGAGAAAATGGAAGGGTTTAAGATATATGAATATGTATTATATACACACGCACACACACAAAAATGAGACTGAAAAGCAAAATAAAAACCAGATTATATTACCATTCTTGGTAAAATCTCCTATCAGTCATGGGTAACTAATTTATTTTGCTTTTTCGGATCTAACTGTCCTCACCCACAAAATGAAAAGATTATTTATCTCTAAGAACTGGAAAATTAGAAGATTTGGAGCAATCTTGTAGTTTTCGTACACTGGTAAAAGCATATTATTTCTTTTATTTAAACAGTGATGTGGAGAAAATAAATCATGTTAGGAACTAGAATAATTTATAAGAAATTAAAGGAAAATATCATATTGCACATAACTAAAAAAAGACTGAGTCAAACCACAGGACAGTTTAGTTTGTCAAAAATATGATTTGAGCAAATAAAAAATATGATTAAGAAATACTTGAAGGAGCAGCAGTTTAAGTGAAGACAATTAGGGAATTATTCCATTGTAACAAAAACATCAACTGCTATGTGTTATTTTCTGAGATTCATTCAAGAACAAGGCAGAACACTATAGGTTACTTCATATCTAACTCAACCATACACTAAAATCAAAAGGACAAAATGGTAAACATTTGAAGAAATTTTATATCTTCAACATTCAATACTAGATCTATGATCTGCCGTGTCTAACCTCACCTGATAAGAGGAAATTAAAATTAATGATGAAAATTAGAAAATTATTGGCTTTAAAACTCCCCCTCAACACCATATACAGTGATATTAAATAGTACCAAAATAGCAAAAAAAAAACCCAAAAAACAAAAATATTGAATAGCTTATTTTTTTCTTTTATTAATATTAGAATAATTTAACTTTAGCAAATTTACTTTGCAAATACTTGGTAAGTTATTAGACTGTGCTTGAAAAAGCATAATTCTAAACACAAGAGTCTAAGGTAAGCTAAATAGTAAAATGGTTTAAAGTGTTCTTTAATGGATCCTCCTTTACAATTTAAACAGCAACTTTTCATATCTGACATAAAATCTATAGATATAAATCACATTAAAGGGCTATTCTTTCCCGATTATCAATCTCTGTCTCATTGTGGAACATTAGAGTCACATTCTGACCTTAAAACATGATAAAAGGAAACCAAACAAGAATGTTTTGTAAAGATATAATGAACTTATATCTATTTTTAAAAATATCTTTAACATGTAATTTGAACACATTCTTATTAAAAACCAATAATATATTCTTTGTATGACGTACCATTCAAAGTGAAGAACATATGAGGAATATTTGCTTCAAAATCAAATACATATTACTTTTGCTGGAGTATATTTGTGAATATTTGCTTGTGGTTGAAGATTGACTGGAGGTACCTCAAGAAACCCTACTCACCTGTCAATAAAATCAAGAGCCAGGTCTAATACTTTCACTCAGTTTTATTTTACATCAACTTTTCAGTTTTCCTATTTTAAGTAACACATAAACTGGGTAATATGACATCACAACAATGACCACAAAAATATCTGAATCTAAAAAGAAAAGAAGTAAGCATCTTGGGAACTGACAGTTCAAATATATTTGATTATTGCTAAAGAAACATAAGACTTATTACTGTAGAATAAATAAATATAAGACAAATAAACCTACTTCTTAAAAGAAATTCATTTACTTGCAGGGAAAAGGTAAAATAATAACTGAAGACAGAAACAATTTACTGGCCATGTGTAATTCAAGCGACTATTCCAGCCCTTTAAATGTAAATGAAAACATAAAAACAATATCACATTTGGTATTTCCTTCCAGATGCTACATCTCTACCTAACTTAACTATCTGTCTTTTGCATGAAAGCTCAGAGAGCAATGAACTTAAAATGAAGCCAATTCCTCTAGTATCTTCCTATCATCGCTTTACCAAATCTCCTTTGGCAATATTATTCACTACCACATCATCTCCTATTATCAATATACATCTACCTTTCAAATTTTTCATATCTGCCTCAGCTGTTTTCCTGAACTTTGAGCCCACATTTCTATCTATAGGATAATCTCCAATTATCCAGTAAGCACCTAAAATTCAAAATGTACAAAACTGCAATTACCATCTTTATCCCAAACATGCTACTATACTTATGTCATCTGTGACTTCTCAATTTCCCTCTCTTTATGTCTCCTCATTCCATTTCAGCAAAACTCATTTACTTCTTACCAATGCTCTAAGACACATCTTAGTAAGTTCACAACTCAGTTCTTGAAATAATCTTTTAATTGCCCTATTACAGTCTCAGAATTACCTCAAGAAGAATTTATTTTGGTTTTGCACAGATATATACCCTACTCTTTAAAAAGTACATACTTGTCTAAAATAATAAACAATTAGGACAAAATTTTACTAGCTAATTCATCAGTGTGGTATATTATCTTTCAACATGTCTGCCTATGCATCCTATATGCCAGATACACTTGGATTTTATGCTATTTCTCAAATATCTATCTTTAAGACATTTTCAAGAGTTAGGAAATCTATTTCTCCTATAGCTTTTATATGTGAAATAAGGTTAAAGATGTCTACTGAGAAGGTAAGATAGAAATGTAAAGAATAAACTGCTAGCAAAGAGGAAATTATTCAGAGAGAGAGAGAGAACTGCAGATAAAGGTCCATTTGATTCTTTAGCAGAATAACAGAGTGAAAAAAATCTAACAAGTTCCAAATTAATTGAAAATTAAATAGTTCAATTCCAAATAACTTATGGATAAAATCACAAAGAAAAACAGAAAAATGTGTGGCAATTAGATAAGGCAAAATTTAAACAACAATGTATAGCTTTAAAGGTTATATTATAAAATATTAAATATTTAAGGACAAAATAATATAAACCTTAAACTTCACATGACAGAAGCTAAGGAAAACACTGCGATTTACATTACAGGAATAGAAAACAAAAGAACTAATCTAACGTATAAATAAACACAAAATCCATAATAAAACATTAGCATTCCACTATATGTAAAATTAATTTACACACCATGATGAAAAGTTCAACCATGGAATGCAAGATTGACTTAATATCTGAATATCAAGCAGTATAAGTCACCATATAACAAAAAAAAGAGGAAAAATGTATCACCTCAATAGATTTTTTAAAGCATTTTACAACATTCAGAACCATTTCATGATTAAAAAAAACAAAAAAACAAAAAGACACTCCACAAACTAGGAATAGAAAGAGAATATTCCAAACCATAGGAAGCACATCTATGAGTATCATTCAACTAAAACTGGGGATAAAACAAGTATGTCCTCTCTCTCATGTCTTCCATTCAATATTGTTAACAGGGTTCAAACCAGTTCAAATGAGAGGTAAAAAGAAGAAATAAAAAGACAGTTTGAAAAAGGAGCAACACAGTATTTATTTGTAGATATGTTCATGTATGTAATAATCCTAAAGATTCTGGAAAAAACCACTAAAACTTTAAGTAAAGCTGACAAGTTTCTTACATGCAAGGTCAACATATTAATAAATAAGGTCTATATACTGGCAATAGCCAACTGGAAAATGAAAATAATGCTATTAACAAAAGCATTAAAATATAAATTAAAAATATACGAAGCTATACAATGGGAACTATAAGACCCTGCTAATTAAAACTATGTGGAAAAACAGACAATGTTTATAGATTTTAAAACTTCATAGTGTCAAAATACCTACTCTCTTCAAATTGATTTTATGGATTCAACACAATCTTAATTAAAAATTTAGCAGCCTTTCTCATGGTTATTGACAAGCTGATTCTAAAACATATGAACAGGGAACCTGGATGGCTCAGTTATTTGAGTGTCTGAAATTTGATTTCAACCTCAGGTCATGATCTCAGAGATCCTGAGATGGAGCCCTGTATCAGGCTCTAGGTTGACAGCTTAGAGCCTGCTTGAGTTTCTCTCTTTTTTTCTGCCCCTCCACTGCTTGCACATGCACACTCACTCTCTCTTTCTCAAAATAAACTTAAAAAAATAAAACATATGAACAAAAGACAACAATAACAAAACAGTTTTACATAAGAAAAAGAAAACTACAGAATTTACACAATTTGAATAATACTAAAAATTTGAAATCAAGAGAGTTTAGGTTGTTAAAATAAGAAAGAATATTTTTTCAACAATTGGTGTTAAAACATCTGGCCACTCACAGGGAAGAAAAAAAGAAAGAAACTTGTCTTCCCTTCATACCATAAACAAAATGTTTAATTTAAAATGAATCAAAGTCCTGGGGTAGGCAGAAAATTCTTACAGTGAAATTTTTAGACATAAAAGGAACTATAAAAGAAAATTATAACTGTAAAGAAACTAACATATTCAACTTTACCACAATTATAAAATCTTCTCTTTAAAAGGTACTATTTATAAAATGAAAAGATTGGCCACAAATTGGGAAAAAATATTCACCATACATACAACTAGCAAACAATTTTCTTACAAGATAAATGAAAAACTCTTACAACTCAACAAGGCAAACAAACCTATTTAAAATAATGGACAAAACATTTGCAATCACGTGGATGGAGCTAGAATATATTATGCTAAGTGAACTAAGTCCAATCAAAGAAAGACAAAGAAAGTCATATGTGGAATTTAAGAAACACAACAGATGAACATATGGGAATGGGGAAGAGAAGAGAGGGAAACAAACCACAAGAGACTTTTATGGGTTGACAGAGGGTGGTGGGAGATGGGCTGGATGGGTGATGGGTACGAAGGAGGGTGCATGTTGGGATGAGCACTGGGGGTTGTATATAAGCAACGAATCGCTGAATTCTACTCCTGAAAACAGCACTACACTATAGATTAAGTAACTAAAACTTAAGATTTAAAAAAAATGGAGGAAACAAATAAAATAATGGGCAAAGGATCTGAACAGACACCTCACAAAAGATATACAAATGACTAATAAGTCATGAGAAGATGCTTAGTCAACAGGGAAAATCAAATAAAAAACAAAATAAGCTATTGCCATATATTCAATACAAGGTCTAAAATTTAAAAGACTGACAATATCAAATATTGTCAAGGATCCATGGAGCAAATGGAACTCTCATACCTACCTAGTGGATTAGACTGTAAAATCTACAACTACTTTAGAAATAGGCAGTTTCTTACAAGTTTAAAATATACTTATAACAGCACCTAGCAATTCCACTCCTAGGTATTTCCTCAAAACAAAGAACATATTTTCACAAAACTATATTGCATGAAAATGCCTATAGTGCATTTCATAAAAGCCAAACATTTGAGATAACCCAATATCAACCTAAACCTGAATGGACAAAGTACTACTACTCAGTAATAAAAAGAAACAAATGAGTGATATACATAATAATGTGGATGAATATCAAAGCAATCCAGACATTAGAGTACCTACTATATAATTCCATTTATATGAAGTTGTATAGTATGCAAAACTATTTACAATAATAAAATCCAGATGAACAGTTGCCAGGGGTTGGGTGTATATCTGTGAAGAGGAACTAATCAAAATGAATCACAGGAAAATCCTCAGAGATAACAGACACTTTCTGTTACTTGACTATGACAGTTCCACAAGTGTATACACTAGTCAAAAATCATTAAATTATCTAGCTAAAATGGATGTGTTTTATTATATATACAAACAATACTTCAATAAAGTTTATTTCACAAGTTTTAAAAAAGTGAATAGGCTATTGACAGGGAAGAGGTAGTTCAAATATATCAAAAAAAATTTACTCATATATCAAATAGGTAATTACCCTCTACAAAGCAATAAAGAAAACAGAGATAACCAATAAGAAACTGGGTAAGGGACAAACAAGTACTGCAAAAACATTTTCAATAAAGTAAACACAGATAACCAATAATAAACTGCGTAAGGGACAAATAAGTACTGCAAAAACATTTTTCAAAAAAATAAATATACAACAAGCAGGAGAAAAGAGATACAGCTTCATTGGTATGTGAAATCCAAATAAAAAACAATGAGGTTACCACAACACAACTACTAGAATACTGATATAAAAACCACTGATCAATTTTTGATAACAATGTGGAGTATGGGAACAGCTATGCACTGACACTGGGAGTGATATACACTTTTGCATGACACGGCAATACCTATTAAAACTGAAACCATAAATACTTTACAGTCAAGTAAGTCTACCCTACAGAAATGTATAAGCATATATACCAAAAGACTTGTAGAACTATCAAAATTATCATAATAATTAAAAACTGGAAACAATCTAATTACAAAGAGTAGAAGAGATTATGTAAAACTAATCATCTATTTATGTAATGGTATATACCATTCAGCATTGAAAATGAAATAGGAAAATATAACATTCAATTTCACAAAAATGTTGAATAATGCCAGATCAAAACATATGCTTCATGATTCCATTTATATAAAGTTCAAAAATTGGTGAAGAAATTACAATACTAAAAGACATATACTTAAGTAATGTAAGTAAAAGCAAAAGAAAATACGTCATTTCATAAAATCAGAAAAATATTTAGCTCAATGGGACAAAAAGAGATTGTGATTGTATAGACACACATAAAGGGCTTCTCCCAAGCAGTTTCTTTCATTATCAAGAAAAGGACGTAAATTAATAATGTAAGAGTGGGGAGGGAGAGGGCAAGATGGCGGAGAAGCAAGGAGCTCTGTAATCCGCGCACGCCCGTATGGATTGAACTGAGAAGGACTGAAGGGATAAAACTCGGATTTGAAAGTGCGGGAAAGAAGAAACAGATGCCAGAAAGAAGACAACCTCAAAGATGCCTGAGTGAGTGACTGTGATCTGGGAAATTAGGGGACGGGCGGGTCCCGGTGGTAAAGGGGAAAGGAGCCCCCGAGCCCAACGCAGGGAGAGCGAGCTGTGCCCCGGAGAGACCAGGGGAAGAGAAAGAGAGACGGAAAACGCACCTAGAAACATCTCTAAGGGAGGAAAAACTCACCCGTCTCCCCATATATAACTGCCGAGTGCCGGGAGAGAAATCCGTCCCATCTGGCCGGCAAATTCTTCCTTGGGCGCAGCGGCAGCGGCATCCACTCCAAGCCGAACCCGGAGCAGCAGCGGTGCGAAAAGCTGCGGCGGCGGCGCCAAGAAAGGCTCATTGAAAGGCGGCGGCAGCGGCGGCGCAAGCCGGGCCAGGAGGCCAGCAGCCAGCGGGAACGCATCTCATCCCCGGTGATGGTGTTAAACTGCACGGACTGGGATTTGGAAGTGAGGAGGAGCCTGGAGAATACAGTTTGGCTCGCCCGCGGCACAGGGAGATCGGACTCAGAACGGCGGTTGCAACATTTGGTTCAGGCAAAGCTTTGAGGCGGCGCCATACTTCTCCCCGCAACCACCAAGGCAGGGCCTCGGAGAGAGCAGCCCCAGAGACCTGACCTGAGATTTCTTTTTTTTTTTCTCTTTTTCTTTCTTTCCCTTTTTCTTTGCTTCTCCTTCTTTTCTGCTGCCATCCAGATATATATCCCGTAGCATATTCTTATCTCTCCTCTTGGCTGGTTATATGCTTTTAGACTGCCCACAGACTTTTGTTCTCTCTGTCCCCACCTTGTTGTTTTTTTTTTTTCTTATTGTTTATTTTTCTTCTCTCTTTTCTTTCCTTTCCTTTCCTTTCCTTTCCTTCTTTCCCCTTTTGGCTTGCTTCTTTGTTTGATTTGTCTGTGCATTTGCGTGCTTTTCTTCCCTGTATGCTAGTCTGTTTCCTATTCAGGGATGCCTCAAAAAACAAGCCAAAGAATACATGGCGGAGAGTCCCATATAACTGACCAGGGAAATAAAACAATCAGAGGCACAACAAGAGAAACCGAAGGACACCATTAAAAGAACACTTTCTGAAACGACAGGTCCTGGACAGTCAATGAGCCTCCTTTAACAAAGCAATACTAACAGGTGCCCAGTACATAACGAGCTTTTAAAACTGACAAGAGACAGAAAGCTGGCCAAAATGACGAAGCGAAACAACTC
>CM053567.1:71453172-71501305 GCA_028646485.1 Cryptoprocta ferox | reverse complement strand
ACTTCCCATCTTTTGTGGAGTGCCCACCAACATAGCTCTGTTTTTTAAAGCTAGAGAAGGATCACTTACAATCTTCAACCCAAGGCAGAAACATTGGCTTAAAGTGGCCTTCCTTTGCCCCAACAATGACACCACTCTTAGTTTCACAAATGACTCTAAAATGTATGATTTTAAAAAATATATGTGCATACACATGCCCTGTATTGGTATGTATGTAGTCTGAACAAAATTTTCCCATAGAAAACTGAGAGCAGCAAAAAATTAAAAATAGAACCACCCTACAACTTAGCAATTGCACTAATAAGTATGTATCCAAAAGATACAGAAGTGCTGATTGAAAGGGGCACATGCACCCCAATGTTTATACCAACACTATCACTATCGACAATAGCCAAACTATGGAAAGAGTCCAAATGTCCATTGACTGATGAATGGGTAAAGAAGACACACACATACACACATACACAATGGAATGTTACTTAGTGATCTAAAAGAATGAAATCTTGCCATCTGCAACAATGCGGATGGAACCAGAGTGTATTATGCTAAGTGAAATAAGTCAGTCAGAGAAAGACAAGTATCACATATTTCACTCATATGTGGAATTTAAGGTACAGAACAGATGAACATTAAGGAAGGAAAGCAAAAATAATATAAAACCGGAGAGGGAGATAAACCATAAGAGACTCTTAAATACAGAAAACAAACTGAGGGTTGCTGGTAGGGTGATGGTTGAGGGGATGGGCTAAATGGGTGTGGGGCATTAAAGAGGATACTGTTGGAATGAGCACTGGGTGTTATATGTAAGTGATGAATCACTAAATTCTATTCCTGAAATCATTATTACACTATATGTTAACCAACTTGGATTTAAATTTTAAAAAATAAATGAAAAATAAACATAATAGGAAGGAAGGAAGGGAGGGGGGAGGGAGGGAGAGAGGGAGGGAGAAGGAAGGAAGGAGAAGGGAGGGCGGGAGGGAGGAAGAAAAGTGAGAGTAGAAAATGTTGTGAGCCCAGCTATTCAATCTGGCCCTTATCAAGAAGCTGAAATAGAAAGTGAGACACGTTAAATCACCTATAGGAAAAATCTCTAAAAATAGTGCATTCCAGACTGAATACATGAGATTCTGGAAATACACTAAGAAATATGACTGTGTAGTTCAGGTAAAGAACACATAATAAACATATATGGTAAACTGGGGTGGGAATTTCCCTGAAGGAGTATGATAGTCACATTGTCAATCAACCTGAGGAAAGAAAAGAGCATCTTCAACTACAAATATTTTCTTCTCTCCAAGAATAGAGGCAGATGGGCCTGTAATATAAGAAGAAGGAATATGGTCTGGAGCTCTCTATGTGGAAGAGTTGAATTAGCCCCTTGCAAGATGATAAAGGGACAAGTCTAGAAAAACAGATCAAGAAATGGTCAAGAGAAAATGTCCTAGGCAGAACCACAGCCTGTGAATTCCAGGAGATACAATATCCACTACTGAGTTTGTTTGTTTGTTTGTTTGTTTTTCCTCTGCACTGTGATACCCTCCTATCATTGCTAAGCCTATAAATGAGAAAAGGAAAAAAATCTATGTTCTTATGTTGACCAAGGAAAAACAAACAACAGCTACTTCCTAGAAGAGCCACTTGTATGATTATAAGAAGTAACCATCAGGACTCCTAACACAGCTGCGGTCTCGATCAAGGCCCTATGGCAGAGGTGAGAGTTCCAGATGAACTGTGGGACAGCGTAAGCATTTCTTGGATCTTCCCAGAGATTACTTAGAATAGAAAAATGCCCTCCCTTTGATACTGACAACACTAGCCATGTTGTAAAACACTTAACTTATAGTAATAGGCACTTTACATTTATCAAATCCCATGTACTCTTCACAAAATTACTATAGGTAGACACCATTGCTATCCTGATTTTAAGATGAGGCAATGGTGCCTTAGATCAATATAGCTAGTAAAGGTGAGAGCCAAGATTAAGGTACTAGGTTATCTCAGTGGAAAGTCAGCACTACGGTCTTATTGGCTGGGTGATACAATACAGTGATTCAGACATTTAAAAGGACTAGAATACTCCTTTAGTTAATTACACTAGTATTTTATCACTTTCACAGTTACCAAAATTTTTATCTAAGGTAAATAAAATAATAATTACAAAAGCTACAATTAAAAATACATATATTGTTACATTTACCATTTCCCTGTCCCTGTCCTACTGATGAAGAAATATATATACATATATATATATATATATAAAGGGATTTAGAAAGATGTCCAAAACCATAATGCATGTAAAGACCACATCTGAGATGAGAAATGCCATTCTAATGCTTTGCAATTAAGTTATGATGACTCAAGATATATTAATCAGCCATCTCTTCACAAAGTGAGAAAACTAATCATGTAAAGTGTACATCAAGAAAGAAATGTAGCAAGACAATAGGGTGCATTAATCACCAATGCAGAATCATCACAGGAAAGAGAATGATATCATTCTTAGATTCAATAAAGTTATCTTCAACTTTGACCATCAGTCTCACACTAACTTTTTAAGATGAGAGGGTCAAATGAAAGCAAAAAGTATAAGAGGAGAAAAAATGAAGTATAAAATTAAAAGAGGAAGAAGATAAAGATGACAAATATGAAAGGATAAATAGGAGACTGAATTAGAAATACTCCACATTGTCTCATAATTACAAGGTTACATTAAAAGTTAAAAAAAACAATAGTACACAGTATTTCATTTATATGCATTTCAACCACTAAATGAAAAGACAAAATGGGGATTCAATTCAGAAGCATAAAAATTTTTAAAAAATAAAGATTGTAATTATCAGACTTATTTTGTATTCTACCAATTTCACATGCATATGGGAATAAATATATCAAGTCAGTATAAAAGAGCAAAATAAACAGAAAGAATACAGATTTAAGGTTTAGTTTCAAAAATCTTCTATAAAAGTGAAGGAAAAATGACACAAATGGAATGTTATACCATGTTCATGAATTGGAAGTATTAATATTGTTAAATCTCCATACTATGCAAAGGAATCTACAGATTCAATGTAATCCTTATCAAAGTACTAATAGCATTTTTCAAAGAACTAGAACAAATACACTTAGATTTGTACACAACTAAAAAAGACCCCGAATAGTCAGAGGAATTTTTAGAAAAAAGGATCAAAGCTGGAGGTATCACAATCCCAGATTTCAAAGTATTCTGCAAAGCTATACTAATCAAAACTATATGGTACTGACACAAAAGCAGAAACACAGATCAATGAAACACAATTGAGAGACAAGAAAATGAACCCATGTTTACATTGTCAGTTAATCTATAATGAAGGAGGCATGTATATACCACAGAAAAAAGACAGTCTCTTAAATTAATGGTTTTGGGAAAACCGGACAACTACATGCAAAGAAATGCATAAGGTGTATTACACCTTACAGAAAAATAAAGAACAACTACATGTGAGACCTAAAACCATAAAACTCCTAAAATAAAACATATGCAGTAAACTCTTGGGCATAAGTTTTAGTATTTTTTGGATGTGTCTCCACAGGTATGTTTTAAAAAAGGCAAAAATAAGTATATTGGTACTAAATCAAAATAAGAAGCATTGCACTGAGAAGGAACCATCAAAAAAACAAAAAGGTAACCTACTCAATGGGAGAAGACATTTGCAAATGGTATGTCCAATAACAGAGTAATATCCAAAATATACAAATAACCCAAAGAACTTAACTCCCCCAAAATAAACAATTCAATTTATAACTGGGTAGAGGACCTGAACAGACATTTTTCCAAAGAAAACAAACACAGATAGCCAAGAGACCCATAAAAAGATCCTCAACATCATTAATCATTAGGAAAATGTAAATCAAAACCACAATGAGATCTCACACCAGTCAGAATGGCTAGTATCAGAAAGAAAAAAAATAACAAACACTGGTGAGAATATGACGAAAAGGTAACCCGTGTGCAGTGTGATGGGAACATAAATTGGTATAGCTACTGAACAGTATGAAGGTTCCTCAAAAAATTAAAAATAGAAACACCACATGATTCATTAATTCCATATCTGGATATTAACTTGAAGAAAACAAAGACAATAATTTGAAAAGATACTATTTTTTGTAGCATTATTTACAATAATCAATATATAGTAGCAACCTAAGTGTTTTTTATCAATAGATAAATGGATAAAGATGATACACGCACATGCAAACACAGGTGCGCGCACACACAGTGGAATATTAATCGATCATAAAAAAATGAAATCTTGTTTTCTGTGAAAACATAAATTGGCCTAGAGGGTATTATACGAAGTGAAATAAGTCAGACAGAAAAAGACAAATACCATTTATATTTTATGTGGCATTCAAAAAAAAACATACTCATAAGTATAGAAAACAAACTGGGGGTTGCTAAAAGGGAATGGGTAGAAGATGGGTGGTGAAGAGGATTAAAAAGTACAAACTTCCAGTTATAAAACAAATAATTCATGAAACTTTAAAATACAGCACAGGGAATATAGTCAATAACATTGTAATAAATCTGTACAATAACCACACTTATCATGGTGATCATTTCATAATGTGTATAAATTTTGAATCACTATCTTGTACACCTGACACTAATATGTCAAATTTAATTCAATTAAATGAATACAGCTGGCCCTTGAACAACACAAGGGCTAGAGGTGCTGAGCCCCTATGCAATCAAAAATCCACATATAACTTTTAACTCCCCCCAAATTTAACAACTAATAGCCTCCAATTTTGACTGGAAGCCTTACCGATAACAGAAACGCTCAATTAACATATATTTTAAATGTTACGTTTTATTAACTATAGGTTTACAATAAAGTGAGCTAGAGAAAATGTAAAGAAAATCATAAGGAAGATATTTACTGAAAAAAAAATCCACATTTAAGTGGACCCATATAGTTCAAACCCACGTTGTTCAAGGATCAACTGTAAATTTTTAATTAAGTGAATGAAGGATAATTTCAAAATTAATAATCTAATACTAGAAACTAAGGGCTAGACCAAATAAGTCATAAGCACCAGATTTGCGGTTAGATTTAATGACCTTTAAGGACCCCCGTATTACAAAGAATTTAAGTATCTGGTCCAATACAACATAGTTAATTAGTGGCAGAACCAGAACTGAATCCTAGCTCTGCCAAATCCCAAATCAGTGTTGTCTATCAAACACTGCAGACTGTAGTATTAGTTTTAGATTTCACATATAATTAAATATTTTAAATTAATACCCTAAGTTTCATAAAATAAAAGCTAAAAAATAAACAACTCCTTAGCAAAAAAAATAGTAGATCATAGGATATGTAGAGGGTTTTCAGTTATCAAATCAAAAATCAAGTCTTGAAAATTTAAGTATTGTACAAGATGTATATAACAACAACCATACTACAAGTTCAGTAAATAGTAATTATAGAGATTTAAATTACTGACTTTATGTATCATTACATGCTACTGATGAAAGCATTGACAAATTGAATATCCACATGCAAAAGAATGAAATTGGGAACTTTCCCTTCCACATACATAAAAATCAACTCAAAATGAAGTATTTATATGTGAAACCTGAAAGCGTAACACTTCTTGAAGAAAACATAGGGGAAAAGCTCTTTGACACTGATCTTGGCAATATTTTTTTTCCATATTTAACACATAAAGAACAGGCAACAAAAGCAAAAACAAATAAGTAAAACCACATCAAACTAAAAAGTTTCTACAAAGCAAACAATCAACAAAATAAAGAGACAATCTACAGAATGGAAGAAGATACTTGCAAACCAAATACCCAAGAAGAGATGGGTACCCCAACTGTATATGGAACTCATACAACTCAATAGCAAAAAATAAAAACTGATTTTTTTAAAGTGGGCAAAGGACCTAAATACATATTCTTCCAAAGAATATATACAAGTGGCCAACATGTGCATGATAATATGCTCACCATCACTAATCAATAGGAAAATGCAAATCAAAATGACAATGAGATGTCACCTGTTAGAATGGCTATCACCAAGAAGACAAGAGATATCAAGTGTTGGGGAGGATGCGAAGAAAAGGGAACCCTTGTACACTGCTGGTGAACTGTAAACTGATTCACCACAATGGAAAACATTACAGAAGTCACTCAAAAGTAAAAACAGAACTACTTTATGATCCAGTAATCACACTTCTTTATGATCCAGTAATCTCACTTCTTTATGTCCAAGAGAAATAAATCACTAAATCTAAAAGATATCTGTACTCTCATTTCACGGCATTATTCAAAACAGTCAAGATATGGAAATATTCTAAGTACACTATCTATTGACAGATGGTTAAACTGTGATACACACACACACACACACACACACACACACATATATCCATACACACACACACACACACATTGGGCAGCTGAGTGGCTCAGTCAGTTAAGCATACATACACACACACACACACACACACACACGTATATACAAACAATGGAATATTATTCAGCCTTTATAAAAAAGTAAATCCTGTCATTTACAACAACATGGATGAACCTGAAGGGTATTATGCTAAATGAAATAAGCCAGACACACAATAACAAATACTGCATGATTTCATTTATATGTCGTATCTAAAAACAGAAGTTGAGCTCACAATAAGGGAATACAACGGTGGTAACCAAAGGCTAAGGGGTGAGGAAAAAAGAAAAATTTGATGAAAGACTATAAAGATTAAGTTATGAAATGAGTAAGCTCTAGATACCCAATGTATGGCATGGTGATTATAGTTAATAAGAATGTACTGTAAACTTCAAATCTTAAATTTTCTCACCATACACAAAAATTGTTAACTAAGTAAGATGATGTATGTGTTAATTTACTTGATTGTAGTAATCATTTCACAGTGGACCCATATATCAAATCATCAATGTTGTGCACCTTAATATATATGTATTTATTTGACAACCATACCTCAAAAATTGGGTAGAAAAACTGTGAAAATCTAATAGGCAATACAAAAGAACATAATTGCTACTTTTTGTTATGCTTCTACTAGAATAGGAACAGAACATCTTAATAAAATCTAAAAGAAACTAGGATCTTACATGAGAAGACTGAATCCCCAAATTTTGCTAGCTGAATATGAAACCTTCATTAAAGGTCAAATTGAGCCTTATATTCTATCATATAATAGTTGATACTTTCATTCACTTACCAATTCTTTACCGAATGCTTCCCATGTTCCAAGCCTATACTAGGTATTAAAACTAAAATAAAAAACAAGCTTTTATAAAGGAGTCAATGTCTAATATTTGTGTCTCAGTAGACACAGATAATTTCAAAACAGTTTTAATGGATATAACTAACACTCACAAGGTATTTGAGAAGACAACATAATCCATAATTTAAAAATGTAGTATGTACATCAAAGAGAAATAGCAGTGAAAGAGTAGTGTCTATCTCCATTATGTGACTGCTATAAGAGAACTGATGTGTGCAAACCACACAGACCCTTATATAAGACATTCTCAGGAGCGCCTGGGTGACTCCATCAGTTAAGCATCCAACTCTTCATTCCAGCTGAGGTCATGATCTCATGGTTCATGAGTTTAAGTCCCAGGTCGGGCTCTGTGCTAACAGTGAGGAGCCTGTTTGGGATTCTCTTTCTCTCCTCTCTCTCTACCCCTCCCTTGCTCTGCCTCTCTCTCAAAAATAAATAAACGTAAAAAAAAAAATACACTCTCAAGCCAGAATCTATAAATTCCTAAAAATACATACAAAATTTTATGGTGTATGGGGCACCTGGGTGGCTCAGTCTGTTGGGCATATGACTTCAGGCTTAGGTCATGATCAGGATCTCATGATCGGTGGGTTCAAGCCCCATGTTGGCTCTGTGCTGACAGCTCAGAGCCGGGAGCCTGCTTCGGATTCTGCGTCTCCCTCTCTCTCTGCCCATCCCCTGCTCATGCTCTCTCTCTCTCTCAAAAATAAAACATCAAAAATTTTGTTTTTAATTTATGGTATATTTGTTTGAATTTCTCAAGGTCAGATTCTCAAAAGAGTCCATAACCAAGTAGAAATGCAAGAAGTATTGACTCAAAATAACAACCCACATATAAAAATTCTATTTTTTCTCAAATATATATTATACATGAAATTGAGGTGCATGGGTAGCTCAGTTGGTTGAGCATCGATCTTGATCTTGGCTCATGTACTGGTCTCTCGGCTCATGAGATGGAGTCCCATATGGGGCTCTGCAGTGACAGCATGGAGCCTGCTTGAAATTCTCTCTCTGCCCTTGCCTTGCTCATGCTATCTCTCTCTCTCAAAATAAATAAACTTCATATGTGTGTGTATATATATATATTATATATATGTACAATATATGTGTATATATGTATATATTATACATGAAATATATATACATAAAAGTGCATATAAAGTATACATTTATAGTAAAAAGTCTAAAAAATTACGTGACAAACCATTAACCTGGGAGGCATGGAAACGGGACAGATATTAAGTAATATTCTTTTTTTTACTTTATACTACTATTGTCATTACATTGTTTCTTCCATTTTCTGTACCCCCCCCCACTTTTTCTGCCAAACGTATTTTCTAGTGTAATCTTTTTGAGTTCAAAAAAAAAGAACCATTGATTTTAATGAAATGTTTTTGTAAATCAGGGTTTCCCCAATTAATCTTCTGGGATGTACTTGAATTCTACTTTTAAAAGACACTTTTTGCTGTTTTTATTTTCATAATAACCTAAGGTAACCAGTAAAAAAAGATATGAGGTTATCTGGATTATAGATATGTAGTATCTAAAAACAAAAAACAACTTAGCTCATAGTAATACAGAAGAGAATGCCAAAAAAAAAGAATAGAATGCTTAAATACAAAATAAAATATTAGCAATCTGGCAATGAATTACTACTATTATTCTTATTCTCCAATAAAAACAGAATAAGCCAATACAACTATGTAGAAAAAGCAATCAGAAGAAGAAAAGTTGGAAAAAAGAAAAACTATCAATATCTGCAAAAAAAAAAAAATATGACTGCATACCTGAAATGCCCAAGAGAATGAAACGAAAATAATTTTATAAACCAGATAATGTGAATCTAACATCAGATAAATAAGACTAGTCATACAATTCTAAAAAAATTTTAAAGTCAATGACACAAGAAGAAGCATGACCCTACACATTTCATAGAAGGGCGACTGGGTGACTCATTTCATTAAGCATCTGACTCTTGAATTTGGCTCAGGTCATGTTCCCAGGGTCATGGGACCAAGCCCCACATCACGCTGCATGCTGGGCTCCGCACTCGGCGTGGAGTCTGCTTAAGATTCTCTCTCTGCCCCGTCTCCTACTCATGCTCTCTCCCTGCTCATTAAATAAGTAAATAAAACACACTATAAAGCCTCAACAATTAAAAAAGGTTTTTTTTCAACTCAGAAATACATGAAATCACAGACAGACCAAGAAGGAAAAAATAGAGAGCTAAAAGTATATAGGTATTTAGTATATGGTAACAGTGACATCTCAAAACAGAAAAAAATTTGGACTACA
This sequence comes from Cryptoprocta ferox, assembly GCA_028646485.1. Classification (NCBI taxonomy): domain Eukaryota; kingdom Metazoa; phylum Chordata; class Mammalia; order Carnivora; family Eupleridae; genus Cryptoprocta; species Cryptoprocta ferox. The sequence continues at coordinate 71,491,705 of CM053567.1, read as the reverse complement.
TAGTAGATGGTACAGGGAAAACTATGTTGTCACATACAATAAATTAAGTCAGGGGCACCTGGGTGGCTCTGTTGGTTAAGCATCTGACTCTTGATTTTGGCTCAGGTCATGATCTCATGGTTTATGAGCTCGAGCCCCACATCGGGTTCACACTGACAGGAAGAAAGAAGCCTGCTTGGGATTCTCTCTCTTTCTACTCCTCCTCAGCTAGCATCTCATTCTCTCTCCCTCAAAATAAATAAATAAACTTTAAAAAACAAATTAATTCAGATTCATATCACAGTTTATCCCAAGATAAATTATAAATAAAATATTTAATGTAAAACAATAAATCTGTAGAAATACTAAAAGAAACAAAGAAATTCCTTTTTAATATATGCATGGTAGACCTTTTCAACTACCAATCAAAAGTCAAAAGTCATAAAAAAAAATATTCAAAAATCCAACAACAGAAACATTGTTTTAAAAACTTCTGCAGGACAAGAAAACAATCCACCACACATAAGTCAACAAACTGACAAAAATATTTGCAACACAGAGATATGATTCCTTAATACATACAGTACTTTTACAAATCAATAAAAAAAGAAAAACAATCCAACAGAATAGGCAACAGTATGTTCCTAGAAAAAGAGAGACATATGGCTAAAAAATAATCAACCTCACTCATAAAAAGCAAAAATGTAAGTTAAAACATCATGAAGAAATAATAACTGGAACTATAAACCACTATGGATAATCTATGGCAATAGCAGAAGTCTAAAAGTTTAATAGCACACTCTGTTAGGAAACAGACATATGTTGCTGATAGGAATGAAAAAGAGCTCCCAAAATAGTAAGTTTAAAATCCAAAATAAAAGACATTATAGATATGTTAGCATTTGTACAAGGAAAGGTGAGAAGCACATATATTCCTATTTATATACATGTGCATGAAGAAACTCAGGATTCATAAGAAACTAGCAATGATTTCCGTAAGGGTAAGGCAGTGGTTAGAGAGGGACTTTTCATTATGCCTTCTCATAATTTTTTCATTTTAAATTATCTGCAAAAGATAGTAAACAAAAAAATTTTAATTTAAAAATACTTAATATCTTCTCTATAGAGGCTTTAGATAATGCTGACATTATATGAAGTTGCTAAAAGAGCACAGAAAGTTAAAACTTTCAAGAGGTATTCTTATAAAAGACCTATGCTTTTGGAATAGGAATAAGAAATAGAAAAATGCAACTAGAAGGAAAACCATGAGAAGTAAAAAGCTGATGAGACACCTGGGTGGCTCAGTCGGTTAAGTGTCCGACTTCAGCTCAGGTCATGATCTCAAGGTTCACAGGTTCGAGCCCGTGTCAGGCTCTGTGCTGACAACTTAGAGCCTGGAGTGTGGACCCTGGATTCTGTGTCTCCCTCTCTCTCTGACACTCCCATCTCTCTCTCTCTCTCTCTCTCTCTCTCTCTCTCTCACTCTCAAAAATAAATAAAAACATTTAAAAAGGTAAAAAAAAAAAAAAAAAAGTAAAAAGCTGATGATCAGAAAAACACCAGGTAAGAAAGTCAAACAAAAAAAGAATTTGGAGATGTTAAGAGTTGGTCATCAATGTCAAACAATACAGAGAGTAAGAGAGAAGAAAACTGAAAAAGAGCCAGTGGATAGCATAATTAGATCATTAATGATATGCAAAAGAATATTTTTAATACATTTGTTCTAAGATTGGAGATGAAAAAGAGAGAAGTCCTGCTCTAAGACAGCGAAAGTGTCAGGGGATGAAAAAGTAAAAACACCATTCAAGCAAAAGGGCTGTCAGGATGACAAAGCAAAGTGAAAATGGAAGCTTGAGAATTCTAACAGTATTTAAACAAGTTGTCAAGTCTCAGTTTATGATAATTAGAAAGATATCAATATATCAACTCCAAGAAGCTACAACATACTTCCTAAAAGGTCAGTTGGTAGCAGCACGGGGGGGGTGGGGGTGGGGTTGGGGGGACTCCCAACATATTAAATACTAACATCATACAAAATAATATGCACTTTGTTAAAGGACACCACAGAGGGTAGTCAATGTTTATAAAGATCACCAATGACATTAAGTAAAAATAAGATGTTTCAATCAAAACTGCTCTTTAACATTGAGCTGCATTTCATACTTATTGAAGGCCTGGGACTGAAAGTTCATGGTATTCTGGAAACAGATATCAAGGCAGATCTCACAAGTAACAGAGGCACATCATCTAAGGATCTTTTTCACATTAAGAATCCTATTAGAAAGAAAACACTAAAAGGTAATTGAATTTCCCTCAGTTATCTTCATCTCTGTCAGCTCCTGCTACAATAACTTACTCTCCAGAGCAGAGATAACTCAATTCTGTCCAGCAAGCATATGTTATGAATCTCCAAAGCAAACTTGTCTAAATCATTCTGGTCTTCTATCAAGGTTGGCTGTGGATATGAACTCTGACAGAAAGCAAACAAATTTATTTTTATCTTTTCAATAATTCACTTCTTCATGCTTTGATGGAAGAAATCATGAGATACATATATGGTGTGCAGTTATGTTCCAAAGTCAGCTGAAATGGTTTCCATGACTTAAACAATAAGACTTAGTCATTCTTAAATACAAAGAAAATAGTATCTACATATAGTAGAACTGGTAAATTACCTGAAGTTTCAATTTTATATAATTATCTCTAACAGTCTGAGTTCAAGGAAAAGAATGCTATTAATCAGATGCTATTAACTATGATATCGCAAATGCTATTTCAACTATTTCATCCTTAAATAGCTTTTAGTAAAACATTTTAGAAAATACAATACTGGGAAATTCATTCTCAAAAAGGGCATCAACAGTATAACTTAAATAATAGTTCTTACAAAGAAGTGTATTTCCTATCTATATTCTAAACCAGCATTTTATAACAAAAAGGAAAAAAAGCAAAAAAGTTATAGTATCAGAAATTCTGTGAGTTTAATTTAAATTAAAATCTGCATAACACCAAGATTATTTGAAACACAAACTACTCCAATTCAAGTAAATGATGAACATAACTATTTTAACCCACATTATAAAATTATGTAAAATTACCTTTATATAAAAAATTTTACATAAAAATATTTTAAATGAATATCTTGTATAAATAAGACATTTTAAAGAAATATACATTTAAATACAATGTATATAAACCTTAAAATATATATTAAAATGCATGTAAAGTGTATATAAATATATGCTGAAGTGAATACATTAAATATTTTTAGTTTATATTTTTACACATATATAAATTCATATTTTTATAAATATTTTTATACAAAATTTATATATTTATGTATATAATATATATTAAGTTTATATATGTGTTTATATAGATATATAAGTACATTTAAAGGTAAAATAATATTTATTTTATAAAATTATATTAAAAACCCAAAACGTTAAATCTTCCTCTTTACAATACACCTTTACTAAGGTTTCATTATATCCATCTCACAGAAAGAAGAGAAGACCCAGAGAGGTTCACTGATTTTTCTCCTAAGGCTTTCCAATTAATTAACTGTGGAGCCTAGAATCTGAACATGTTTTCTAAGTCCATATTCCCACTGTAATGCTGTTAACAGAGTGTCAAATTTAGGTTACCCTTAAACACCAGAGAGAACTCAAAGAATATAGCCAACAATGCCCCTTGCAATTTTTTAATATGAAGAGTGCCAACCCGTATTTTATAGTTCAAACTGCCTATTACTTCATTTCAAGCATAATAAGTACTTTTTGGACTGAGGAACTCAAAACTGTAATTTAAAAGCCACCAATCATTGTGACTGAAGATACAGTTAAAACTACTATCACTTTTGCTGGTAATAGGTAAAAATATTTCTGCACTGGCCTTTCTCAGTAAATTTAATCCTTTGTTTCCCTAGAAACCAGCATTTCCACAATTAACCAGAAAAAAAAGATACAAAATTGTAGGTTATAATGAGCATTAATTTACTGAATAATTGTTTACTGAGCACCTACTATGCATAAGAAAATATGCTAGGTACTAATGTATATATAGATATTTACCTTCAGAAAGCAGAGAACAGTAAGACACAATCATGCAAGTAAATACATGATTGTAAACAATTAGTAAATGCTATGAGAAATTATAACATAAAAACATAATTTAGACTTGCATTAGATGGTTGATGGGGGCAGGGGATGACAGCAGAGAAGGCTTTTGCATAAAAGTGACATTTAAAAGTAAATCTGAAAGAGGAATATAAGTTAGGATGAATAAAAGGATTTTGTGACTACAGAATGATGTGGGAATGATAGGTAGGGGACATGATATATAAGGTCTTGTGGATTATATAAAGAATTATAGGTTTACTCTTTTTAAAATTTATTTAAGTAATTTCTACACTCAACATGGGGCTCCAACTCATGACCCTGAGATCAAGAGTCACATACTCTTCCTGCTGAGCCAGCCAGGTACCCCAAAGGCACTGGATGGTTTTATGCATAATCAGCATAAACATTCTGAAATGTTTCAGAATGACTACTCTGGCTATTCTGTAGAAAATGAAGGAAACACTGGTTGGGTTAAAAAAGACCGAGTAAGAGATTACTTCAGGTTTTTTTGGGCTATAGACGTAATACTTAAGAAATAATGGTATTGACAACATATATTTAGAGGCAAAATAAATAGAACTTGATGATAGATAGGAAACTTGATGATAGATGGGTTACTTGTGTGAACAAGGAAGTAAATGGAGGTGATATATACTCAGATGGGTAAAAATGGAGGAGCAGATGAGATGGAAGAATTTCAGTTTTGGAAATTTTCCAAGAAAAATAGGGATGCTTATAAGAAATTTCAAGTAGAGGTAAAGAATGGATAGTTCTATATGTGGGTCTGTCACTGAGAAGAAAAATCAAAGTTTAGATACAAATGACAAAACTGAAGATAATAAATTTGGACTGAGAAATGGGGGAAGATAATCCTCAATAATAGTGTTAAAAAGAAAGTTTGTATTAAAATTATGAAGACATACATTCAGAACATTTCTCATTCACAGAAAAAAGCTATAGTCTAGCCCAGCTCCTGATAACAGGCAGTAAATACAAGTCAAAAAGATCTACCCAATTTCCTACTTTTCTCTTTTTCAGATAATTAGTTAATCTTTATATATTACTTAAATCACTTTGACCCTAAACAAGGCAAAGAAGAATGAATATTTTATTTTCTATGGCAATCTATCTTCATGTACCAATAATGTGAGGGAAGATATAGGCTCATTAATTAGAAGAACAAGAGGCCTTGTTTATTAGAGCTATACTTTTAAGACTCTGCTTAATTCAGTGTGTCAGCTCAGTTGGGTAACATATGCTATTATTAAGGAGGCCAAGTTTACACTTCTTTCTCCATGAATGAGAGCTACACACCTTCCAAAATAATGACTTCATCACCACACGCTGACCACTAATTCCAAAGAATTACCTCACAAAAACTTCTAGATGTAAAATACAAGCCATAAGGGGGAGAAAAAAAAAAAACTGAATGTTTCACTATAAGCCCCGATGAGAAGACAAGTACCTTACCTGAACATATTACTAACTAGAGATCAGTGATAATGTATTTACATCCAAAAAGAGGACCGTGTGTGGTTAAATCATGGGTTTCATTTATAGCATAGCAAACACACCAAAGTAGAAAGTAAAATTCAAGAGGATAATTTTTCATTCACAACAGAACTTCAAGAGCTATACTAAAAACAGCATTAACTGATAGATCAAAGCAAAATGTTTAGTAAGATTCACTATCTTCAAGAGAATATGTAAGAAAAGTTATAAGTAATTGTAAAGTTCATTATTTATAAAACTTGCTTTCAAACACATTTTACATTACATTCTATTAAACTCTACTAGAATAATGGTTATTTGGGACATTAATGAGCCAAAGTAAAAATTATTTGTGCAATGCAACAAAGGAACAGATGTGATGACACCAATAGGTTTTTTAAATGGCTCAGTATCACTAATCAGTCTCTCTTCAACTAATGCCAAAGTCTGTCCTTTCATGTTAACAAAGTTTAGAAACATACTCATTAACAAAGTCCATCATTATATAATGACATTTTAGTCTATTTTTTATCATTAAGGAAAAAAAATAATCTTTCATTCAACCTGTGTTGTACAATCAAGGAGAGGCAAACTGCTAGTGGTTAGAAGAGCAGAACGTGGAGCTTAGATTTGAAATCACTGGGCAATTTATTAACGATGCTCTTGCTTTTTTTTTTTTTCATGGATAAAACGGGAATAATAAATAATGCTTATTTGGCCCACAGGTTATTGTGAGGATTAAATGAATTACTATATTAAAAGGGCTTAGAACAGTGCTTGACACAGGATAAACATGCAATAAATCATAGTTACTATTATTATATCCCCATCCTCAAGGGACACACAGTAAGTGTCAGGCCTTGTAAGTAATCCTGTAAGAACAATGGTTGTGAACTCTAAAGTTCCTAAGACTGTCCAGATACACTAACATGCTGAGAATTCCATTACAGGAATAAAAGGAAATATGACCACATCTGTTTGAGTTTAAAAAACCCAAAAAGTCTAAAGGCCCATCAAACATTGTTCTAACCAGAATCTAGCATAAGGTAAAACTTTACAAGTTTCTCTTTAGAAGTAATGTTTGTATGTTATACTCCCTCTTTAGAAAATATCATAATTGCCATCTAAGAACTAAATTTTTACAGGAATGGGCAAGACAAAAGCAACAAAAAAATTCTTAAATATAGCAAAATATTTATAGTCAAAATATCCCTACAAAAAAAATTCTACTGGGCAAGACAGGTATAAAAAAAAAAGCCATACATAAAAACCTTCAAAGTCAATGCCAAACTACAAAACAGCAATATCAAAAAACATTCCTGCTTAATAAGTAGAAAACTGGTCCCTGGCCATACACTACATCATACAGAAAATCAGAGGAAATACACAGAAACATTATAGCATGGAAAAGCCCTCAGAGAAAAACCATACCATCAATACCACAGTTCTATACAATAAAATCATAAAATTTTGTGGATGTGTTGCTAATCAGTTCTCTAATGAACTATGATCATCATTTCTTAGTCATCACTGTATAGAAGAAGCACCATTTGCTATACGGATGGAGAAAAAAAATTGGCATGTTACAGTTTGCAGTCTTATTTCCAAGAAGCAACATTTCTCACAATTTTTCCTACAAAAAATACCTCAGACGTTCATAAAAATCACCTAAAAAATGATTAAAAAATGATATAAAAAGTAAAGGAGTCCAAGAAATTGTTTTTTAAACTTTGTCTTTGCAATACTTATATCAGATAAAATAGACTTTTAACAAGAAACAAAGAAGAGCATTACATAATGATAAAAGGATCACATCAACAAGTTAATATAACAACTGTAAATATCTATGCACCCAATATTGGAGCACTTAAATACATAAAGCAAGTATTATCTGATATAAAGGGAGAAATTAATAATAACACAACAACAGTAGGACACTTTAACAACCCACTTATATCACTGCATAGAATATTCAGGCAGAAAATCAATAAGGAAACTGTCTTTGAAGTACACAACAGATACATACATAAAACTGCATTCGAAAACAACAGAATACAGATTCTTTTCAAGTGCACATGTACTATTCTCCAGAAAAGATCACAAAATGAGTCTCAATAAATTCAGTAAGACTGAAATGATATCATGCATGTTTTCCAATCACAACAGTATGAAACTAGAAATCAATCACATGTAGACTAAACGACATGCCACTAAACAATAAATGGGTCAATGAAGAAATAAAAAAAAATCTATGGAGACAAATAAAAATGAAAATACAACAGTCCAAAATCTCTGGGACACAAGAGAGCAGTTCTAAGAGGACAAGATGCAGCAACACAGACCTAACTCCAAAAGTAAAAACAGCTCAAATAAACAATATAAACTTAAACCAAAAGGAATTAGAATAAGAACAAACAAACACAAGATGAGAAGAAAGAAAGAATAAAGATCAGAGAAGAAATAAGTGGCATACAGACTAAAAAAACAATAGAAAAGATTCATGAAACCAAGGTTGGTTTTTTGAACAGATAAACAAAATTCATAAGCCCTTAGCCATATTCATCAAGAAAAAGTTGACAAAGGATCCAAATAAGGAAAATAAGAAATGATGGAAGTAACAACTGACACCACAACAATACAAATAATTATTATAAAAGAATATTATGAAAAATTATATGCCTACAAATTTAAGAACCTAGAATGAATAAATTCATAGAAATATACAATCTTACAAAGCTGAATCAAAAACAAATTTTAAAAATCTGAATAGGCCATTTACTAATAATAAAATTAAATAGGTTATCAAAGCACTACCAAAAGATAAAAGCTGAAGACCAGATTCACAGGTGAATTCTACCAAATATTTAAAGAAGAGTTAATACCTACTTTCCTCAAACTACTCCAAAAATAGAAGAGGAAAGAAAGCTTTCAAATTCATTCTGCAAGGGCACTCCAAAAAAAAAAAGACACCATAAAAAAAGAAAACTAAAGGCCAATATCCCTTAAAACCGCCAAACTTAAGCATTTGAAATTGGAAATATAAAGATCATTAAAACCCAAAGAGTATTGGAAGAAATAAATATTGAATTAAAAAGCCAACAGAAATAGATGTGTGCTGTTTCACATAAAAAACACAATGTTTAGAGGATTTATTATACAGGAAAACATCAGGTTACCAAAATATAAATATATATTTTAATTTGTACATATATATGTACATGTATACACACATAATTGCCAAGATATTCATCAAAGACTGTATCACAGACATTTCCTTTGAAATATTGGTAAATTATGGATAAGACAACAGTTCAAATTCAACTTCCCAATGAGACCAGAACTTGATGTATTCAAGACCTACTTTATGAAAATCTAAGAACAAAATAACAAGCTAAGCTTTTTTCAATACAAATTGAAAATGGCATAGATATTGCTTACATGACAAGTTTTTTAGAATAAGTGAACGTAACAAAAAAAATCTTTTTTTTAGCTTCGCTAATGACTAGTTCTGAGCACTATACAACTACAAAGAATTACATCGTCATCAAATACGGAGTTTACCTTTTGTTTAGGAAATGTTCTCACAGCATAGTTCCAACAGTTCAGAAAATATTCTGGGGGTAATTAAGGTTTAAGAGCATGCGCTGTTTTCTTCATCTATCAAGTCTTGTTAGCAATTAAAAAAAAAGTCACCTAAATTATAGTGTATTTAGTGATGAGAAAATTGAGAAATACCTTAAGATTATCATATTAACTGATTTTTCCATATATAATACATGGCAAACTGAAAGCTGATAAAAAGGTTACTGCATGCCTGCATATGTATGATGGTTTATGAGGGAAAATATGTCCCAACAAAATACTTAAACCATAACTTCTAAGCATGTCAATTGGATATAGTAACGCAAGTCTGATATATTCACTATTATTAATTATCTTACATACTACGTGCTTTTCAGAGTCAGATAAGATTGAAAAGTGAAGAAAAAGTTAAAAACTTATAACCATAGAGCTTACACAGATGTTTATGACCTATTCTATAATTTAACAATAATCAACAACGTAGCTGATGCTCTTGCATTGTGCTTGTAAGAAGTTATTGCCTAACACCTGAAATACATAACAATGTTTTAAAATTTTTCTTCATCAAAAGAAGATCCCAGTAGAGAAAATTCATGACTGTAAAATCTATTTATTTAATCAAAAGATAGTTTAAATTCAAGTACAAATTTACAGGGCAATTGGAACTCATCATGATGAAGAAATAGAAATAAATTTTGGAAAAAAAAGCATCTTTTGCTTCCCTTTGCATGAAAGTTGAAACTGAGTATCTTAAGCTGTTGAGACTGCTTTAAAATCTCTCCTTTCATTTTCATCAATGTAAGATTTCCTTCCATTTGTCCATTTACTCACTCCAATCAAACAATACTGGCTTTCTTACTATTCTTCAAATGTACCAGGCATGCTCCTGTCTCAAAGCTTTTGTATTATTTGTTCCTTTGTCTGTAACATTCTTCCCTCTCCCATTCACATCACTCACTCCTTCACCCCCTTTAAACTGTCTTTTCATTGAGGACCTATCATCCTATTTTAAATGACCGTATCACATTTCATTTTCCTCCAGAGCATTTCTATACAATCTCTTTAGAATCACCACTCTAAACACTATATTACTTAGTTTTACTGTTTATAACCTGTTTTCCCTCCAAAGCATGTAAATTCTAAGAGACCAGGTATTTATGTCAGTTTTGGAAATTCTTTAATTCTGAGGTGAGAATGGTGCTTCATATAGAGTAAACTACTCACTAAATATTTCTTAAGTGAATGTGTAGAGACTCTGAGAGAAAAAGAAATGAGGGAGTTGAAAGATCAGTGTGATTAATGCAAAACAATATGAGGAAAGCAGAAGTAGAAATAAGAAAAAGCCAGGAGTCAGATATGCAGGACGGACCTCAAAAGCTGTTAAGGACTTTGAATTGATAAGCAAGAGAAAACCACCGAAGTTTGTAAGGTAGCAGATAATATGACCAAGTTCATGTTTTAGAATCTTTTGTACTGATATGTAGGAAAACATGAGAATGGAGTAAGATTAAACATAGGAGGCTACTGCCATAATCCAGATGAAAAGTGGTAATCTTAGGTGAGGTAGATGATACAAGTAGTACATAATTTCAAGACAAATTATAAAGACTGAATTTCCAGGATGTTTGAATGTATAGCAGGAGACAAAAAATAATTAAAGATGACTCTTAGCTTTCTGATTTGATAGGCTGGCAGTACAGGAAAACCAAGAGTCCTTATAAAACATATTAAGTGTGATGTAATCAAGATAACAGCGCCTCACATTTACTGTTTACTATATGTCAGACATTGTTCTCGGTGCCCTACATAGATGTCATTTAATTGTCACAACAACTCTATTATAATCCTCACTTCACAAATGAGGGACTTGAGAACTGAGAAGTTTTACCCTTTTTACCCAAGGTTAAAACGCTGAAAAATATTAGAGTCCCTATCAAACCTAGGATTTTTGATCCAGAGTGCATGCTCTTAAAACTCAGGCTACACTGTACTGTGATGTTTGTGAAAAATCAAAGTAAGTATATAAAATAAGGCTAAATAAATAAGTTTGGCATTCAAAAACATAATTTGGACCAAAGACATATTTCAAAATAATTGGACTAAAGATGGCACTGAAGAGCAATGGAAACAGATTATGTTACTTAGCAAAGGAATGGAGACACATCAGAGAAGGCTTTAAATAAAGTCGTAAGGAACTTCAGCATTTTGAGTTATTTATATGGTATAAAGGAAGGGGTTGGGGCACCTGGGTGGCTCAGTTGGTTAAGCCTCAGACTTCGGCTCAGGTCATGATCTCGCAGTTTGTGGTTCCAAGCCCCATGTCGGGCTCCATGCTCACAGTTCAGAGCCTGGAGCCTGCTTCAGATTCTGTGTCTCCCTCTTTCTCTGCCCCTCCTTGACTCTTGCTCTCTCAGGCGCTCATGCGCTCTCTCGTGCTCTCTCTCTCTCAAAAATAAATAAACATTAAAATAAATTAAGGAAGGGATCTTTATTCTTTTCCATGTAGATATTGAGATGTCTCAGCACCATTTGTTGAAAAGACTGTTTTTTTCACCCTTGTCAAAATCAATTGGCCTTAGATTATTATAGACTTATTTCTGGACTTTCAATTCTATTTCTTTGGTATATAGATCTATAACTGTGCCACTATCGTGATTACTATAGCATTGTAGTGTACTTTAAAATCACAAAGTATGAATCCCTCATTTTGTTCTTTTTTCTTTCAAGATTATTTTGGCTATGCAATTCCATATGAATTTTAGGAATAAACAGTTTTTAAAATACTTTTTAAAATCTCCATGTCCTTTCAGTATAATTTATCATTCTCAAATTGAAACTTCCCATCAACTGAATTTTATTCTGTGGTCTAAACTCCTGTGAAAAACAGGGGCAATCAAAAACTACTAAGTTATAACAGGACCCCTGGGTGGCTCAGTCAGTTAAGTGTCTGACTCGTGATTCCAGCTCAGGTCATAATTCCAGAGTCTTGACATCAAGCCCTGTGTCAGGCTCCACACTGAGCATGGAGCCTGCTTAAAATTCTCTCTCACTGCCCCTCTCCCCCACTGGTGCTCCATAAGTAAACAAACAAACTAACAAATGTTAAAACAAAAATATTTGTATTGTTAATGATCCTCTATCTGATGCCATATCAACTTATTATGTCAGCAAATTGTGTTTAAAAATGTAAGTGAAGGTAAAGAATACAAAAGCATAATACATTTGGAGAATTAAACTAATAAGAATTTTAAATTGCCTAATCAACCACACATTAAAACAAAATCATATTATCAATAAAAAACCTGAAACATTAACAGTTTATATACTATGATTTGAAATAAGTCCATGTGAAAACTATACTACTAGGATTTTTATTAGCTATTCATATATGAACTCATTAATATCTTAAGGAATGAACATCTGAGGCATCTAAAATTAGCAATCTTTAGGTAGATGCTCACAATTTATTACAAAGAACTCTATTACCTATAAAAAGTGCTTTCTGCAGTAATGGAGAATGGGCATTGAATTAGAAACATGATCCTCTATGAAGACAGATATGTGGCTCAGTGGTATCAGTAAGCACATTCTCAAAAAACTATCTCTATCAATAAATGTTCTACATACAAATATAATAATTTCCTAAATAAGGTACTGTAAAATAACAGATGTACGATTTATTTCTTCTGTTTGAAATTATTCTAGGTTATAACCAAAAGATTTATTAAGTTCTATGATAATTAGACCAACTTACAGTTGTGTGTAAATGCTTAGACCTATACTTAGAAAACACAGGTATCTGAAATTTTACATCATTACAATCTAGTCTGATATTCTAAGATATAAAAATCTAAATTCCCTACAAATCACTAGAAGAAAGACACTTAGGGCTATCACATATCTGATCTATGTTGTTTTTTTATTTAGATTAATATTTTGGATTCAATAAGTAAACCATTCACAGTGTATAACTGCCAAATCCTGCCTACAAAATAACACTTTAAAAGAATTAAAACTAGGTGGATGTCTTAACGTTTTACGCGTGAAGAAACACAAATGAACAGAAAAGGCCAACAAATTTTTCAGCAGCTGGAAATGCTAAATTTAATTACTGAAAAGAAATCATGCAGAGAAGCTGGCTGCCAAACAAGATTTACAATGAATGTAGGAAGTCATGTCAAAGTATTGAGATATGCTCGGTATCCACTGATAAACATAAACCCAGATTCAAGGAACGTATGAATAATATAGATGATCCCAAAACTGAAATTTTGAACAGCATGAACACAGAGCATACTGTTAGCCCAACAAGAAAATATGTTCTTTTAAAAAACCATGTAAACAATATTTGGTATTATTCTGATAAAAGTTTAGTTTATATAAAATATGAACAATAAAATAAGCAATGCCATTTTTCATTAATTAGACAAACCAATTAAAGCACCGTTAAGGGTAAATGAATACACTGTGAATAATTCCTGTTAAAAAGAATAATGGTTGGAGATTTTTATTTGGCTCTGTATAACAGATCTCTGATATAAAAAATGTATTTATTCTACAACTTGTAATTTCAATGCTTAAAATAGATATAGATACATACATAAATACATAGATACATTAACTCAGATACGCATATGGATGAATAATACTGCATTGTATTGATATCCCACATTTTCTTTAACCATTCATCAGTTAATGAACATTTGGGTTAATTCCACTTTTGGTAATTATGAATTACGCAGCTAGAACATTCCTGTTCAAGGTTTTGTATAAACATGTTTTCAATACTCTTGGATATACACCTAAGAGTAGAATCACTGGATGATACAGTATCTCTCTTTTTAAATATCTGAGGAAGTGCAAAACTGTTTTCCAAAGTGAACACAACATTTAATATTTCCACCATTAGCATATGAGGGATCTAATTTCATTACATCTTTACCAACTCTTATTATTAGCTGGCTTTTTTTTTACTATAACTATCCTAGTGTTTGAAGTAATATCTCACTGTGGTTTCAGTTTTCATTTCCTTAATAAAGAAATGAAGTTGAGCATCTTTTCATGTGCTTAATATTGGCCATTTATATCATCCTTGGAGAAATACCTATTCAAATCCTCTGCCTATTTTTAAATTGTGTTGTATTTCTCTGATCTATCTATCTAGCAGTGTTGTAAGTATTTGAAAATCAACAGTCAGTTCTCATCCACACTGTCTACAGAGTTTTGAAACTGGTGACAGTTACATGCATGGGTAACAAATTCATACAGCTTCCTTGGTGCTTCTTCTTCTACTTTCATCTCTTTCATAAAAGCACACAGATATGGCATGAGACATCCCTTATTCCATTAACCCTGACTGCTTTGTTGAACCTGGTGTCAATGCACACATTGGAATTTGCTATCTCCTTATGGCAAATCTCTGGGTATCTTTGAGTGCCCAAGGGACATGCTTCTTGAAGTCCACTCTATGGATTTGCTTACGAATACTGATTTGTGTATTCCCTGGTCACTACCTCACTGATGGAAGAACAGTCCTTCTCTCCACCCTTCTTTGCAAAAGCCATTCTACTGAACCCAGGTTGGCAAGGAAGAGGGTGAGGTATAATGGGAGAAGGAAAGAAGCAAGGCAAGTACACTTTCCATGTTGCCTGGAGGCAGGACAAGAGAAGTCCCTTTTAACTGCGACTAAAGTCCAATTTATCTATTTTTTCATTGGTTGTGATTATTAGTTTTAAAGTTTAGAAGACAGGAAGAATTACCATAACTTAAGACAAAAAGGAATCTGAGTAAGGGCAGGCAATATGTAATTCAGGTGGGAATAAAATAAATTTTATTTATTATTATCATTTATTTATTTATTTTAATAAATTTAATAATTTAATTAATAATTAATTAAAATTATTTTATTTTTTATCTTTCTGAATGAACTGTAGTATGCAATCTATGACTTACTCACCCCCAACCTGTATTTTTTTAAAAAAACAGTTTTACTTAAAAATATAAATTGTATTCCTTCCCTAGTGACATTGTAAACTTTGACAATATCCATGCATTAACTATACAAGGCAATTTTGAAACTTTTTTTGTAAGGTTATTTATTTTGAGGGTGAGGGGAAGGGGCAGAGAGAGAGGGAGAGAGAGAATCCCAAGCAGGCTTGCACTTTCAGCGCAGAGATCGACCTGGGGCTCAATCCCACAAACCATGAGAATCATGACCTAAGCTGAAATCAAGAGTCAGATGTATATATGGACTGAGCCATCCAAGTCCCACAGAATCACTTATTTTAAAAATTAGATTAAGGGGTACCTAGGTGGCTCAGTTGGTTAATCTCCTGGCTTCAGCTCAGGTCATGTTCTCTCAGTTCATGGGTTTGAGCCCCACTTCAGGCTCTGTGCTGACAGCTCAGAGCCTGGAGCCTGCTTCATATTCTGTGTGTCTCTCTCTCTACCCCTCCCCCACTCATGCTCGTGCGCTCTGTCTCAAAAATAAATATTAAATTTAAAAATTAAAATTAAAGTTAAAATTAGATTAATAACATAGGTATTTTAATGAGTTCTCAATGCTCCACCAAATAGATCTGCCACTATTTACTGAATTGTTCATTAATTTTTGGACATTATGACATTTTCCAATATTTTTCTGTTATATTTATTATGATGACATTTTCAAGGATATGAATATTTTGTGCTAAATTATTTACATAAAAAATTCTGAATAAAAGTTAAGTCAAAGATAGGCCTCATTTTAAAGAGCTTTCCAAAAGAACTGTACTCATGGCGCCTGCATGGCTCAGTCAGATGAGCATCTGACTCTTGATCCAGCTCAGCTCATGATCTATAGGTCATGAGATCAAGACCTGTGCCAAGCCTGGAGCCTGCTTGGGATTCTCTCTTTCCCTCTATTTCTGCCCCTACCCCACTCACACTCTCTCTCTCTCAAAATAAAAAACACAAAACAAAAAAGAGAACTGTACTCAAAGTAACGTTACGAGTAACATGTCCATTCAATTTTCCTACAAACTCACTAGCATCTTTTTACCCACAGAAAGAATAGTTGTCATCTTAATTCGCATTTTCCATAACTGACAAGCCATAATCTCTTTCAAATCTCCATCTTCCCCTTACTTATTTCTATTTTTATATATTTAAATATTATTACCTCATATTTCATTCAAATGTTTTTCTAATTTTATTTTCAGTTTTAGTGTTTGTTATTTTGGTAATACAAATGTCTACAATTATGAATTTATAAATGTATTCTTCTTAGATTGTCTGCTATTTTGGAACTCTGAAAAATTACTTCAGAAATTTCAAAAAATCTGTTGTTCTGTTATGTGTTCTACTGCCAGATACCTAATGCAATTTCCTCATTTAATTTTCATAAAGCTAATCATGCATTACTGAACATCTTAAAGAATAGTCTAGTATAGTTATCATTTCAAATTGGACAGATATCATTTCTCTGAATCCTTTAGAACTCCCTAGTGGAAATTTTGCCATGATTATACATCAGAGTATTATGGTTTAATTAATTTATTAATTTTTAAAAAGCTTTAAATGAAAACACAAAATGAATGCAAAAGGAGAGAAAAACATAGTTATCCAAAGATGCTAATGAATTAGGAAACAAGTCAACAATCAAAAAATAAGCCCAACAAAAATCTCCATCTGGTAAGAATTACCCATGTAATATAAGAGAATCTAAAAAACTTATTAACATAGAGCATTATTATAGATTATCATAATTAAAATTTTGTAATCCTCATAAAGTAAAATAGAAAATTCAGTAGACACCTACAAACATACATATCAACAAAATGCAGAGTACAAAATTGTAACTGTAGCATTTTTCATAATACTATGAGAAAAGGTAAAACATAAATGTTTAATTATGGAATCTAGCATTATAATAAATATACAAAGAGATATACAAAGATGCAATTAATGTATAAAGTAAGAAAAAATGAGGAAGCTCAGTATATGCTGATAATGCTAAGATACAGTTTTACGTTAAAAACAGCTGGTGGGGAAAAAAAGTATGTACACTACACATTCATCTATGTAAAAAGACATGGCATGTTTGTATTCCCCATATTGAGTAGCTCTGGGAAAATAGCCAAAAAACTGATAATGCAGATTCCCAGGGGAAAAGGCTGCAATGAAGTTTTTCCTATAACCACTTTTGTGTAGTTAGAAGTATGAATATATTAGGAATATTTTAAAAGCTAATAAAAAACTCACTGGGATATTGGCATCTTAATAGAACACACAGAAGTTGAGGAGTACTTCACTCCTAACAATGACAAAATAAAAAGAAATAAAAATGAACTAAACTCCAGAAAGTAACTATCCTTTCGTAGAAGAGAACAGATCCTCAGCTATTTTCATCCCCAGAAGAGCTACAACTAATGACTCTTGAAAACATTACGCTAATAAAAGAAATCATCACAAAACGCCACATATTATATGATACCATAATTCCAATTACATGAAATGGTGAGAAAAATCAAATCTGTAGAGTCAGAGAGTAGATAAATAATTGTCTAAATCTGGAAAATTTGGTGGCTGGTAATAGGTAAAGGATTTTTTTTTAGGATAATAAAAATTTGATTCTGAATGTAATAAAAGCCAAGGAATTGTACATTAACATAGGTCACCTGTATAGTCTGTGAACTGTAGCTCATTAGTTTTTACATTATGCCATATGAAACTTTTAACTTTTCTGTAAGTTTTGGTTGATCCAACTTAAAAAAAATTAAGACACTTAAGACTAATTATACTGTACAGTCCCTGAATGGATCCTTTTCAGGACAAGTAGCTATTAATAGCATTTTTGCACCAAAAAGCAAATCAGAATGTAGACTACTTATTAGAGATAGTGGTATATTATTTTTTTTATTAAATAGTAATGATGTAATCAAATATAAAAATGTCGTTTTAGAAATTCATACTGAAATATTAAGTGGTGCTTAGTCACAAAGTCTATAATTTTAAACACTTCAGTAAAAAAAATACATGGCAAAATGTTACAATTGCTAAATCTAAATGATGAGTTTCATTATACTACTAATTTTATATATTTATTTAAACTTCACACTGGAAAGTTTTTACTTTTCACACAACTTTAAAAAAAATGTTTCATTAGCGTAATGACTATGATGAGCAAAAAGGAAAAATAAATGTATGAAATACAAGAGAATCACTTGAAAGAAGCCTTAACAGGCAAGACTAATATCATATAGAGAAAGCACCATTCAACAACAACAAAAAAATGATTTTGGAAAAACTGCCAAAAGTATTTGGATAAAATCAAAATAGAGTCTTCTGAAATACAAAGAAAAATATCTGAGATATTTTAAAAACCAAAACTAAGGTTTATATCCATAGCAAATATAGAAGAATATTTAAATGATCTTGAAATGAAAAAAAACATAGCCTAGAAATAATGAAAACAATGATAAAGAAAATCTTTTGAATTAGGTTATATTAAAATATAAATGACTATAAATATATAATTAACATAACGACATTAAATTATGGAGAAACATACTACAACAAATAAAGGTTAATACCTATAAAATATAAAGCTATTGTATAAATCATTAAGAAAATCACGTTTATTTTCTTTGCATAAAGCAATGGAAATAATAGATATTTTAAAGAATAAAACTATCATAATTAAGCAGTGTTCAAGCTCATTAGTAATAAAAACTAATGTAGACTATAAAACAAGAGTCCATAAGCTTTTATTTATGAAACTGAAAATTATTCAATTATGGGAATAGTGCAGTGAAACAGTAAAAGTGTATGAGATGAAAAGTTTTCAAAAGAAATTTCTCAATATGAATTAATATACTCAAAAAAACTCAAACTCTGATACCAGATTTTCACTTAAATGAACTCAGCCTACCAAAAAAAATCAGAAATGCAAATAAAAATTTATTAACATTTATATTCTTCAAAATTTTATTTGTAATAAAAACATACAATTTAAGTATCTATGAATAAAAAATATTAAAATTATTTATTACATGTTTGCATTAGGAAATATAGTTATTACAAATCATGTTTTCAAAAAATATTTCATAAATGGCAAACTGTACATAATAAATTAATATCAATTATATATATATTTTAAATGTTTATTTATTTTTGAGAGAGTGAGAGCACAAGTCGGGGAGGGACAGAGAGAGAAGGAGAGAGAATCCTTAGCAGGCTCTAAGCTGTCAGTGCAAAGCCTGACATGGGTTCAAACTCACAAACTGTGAGATCATGACCTGAGCCAAAAACAAGAGTCAGATGCTTAACCAACTGAGACACCCAGACACCCAAGATTTTTCGTATTTTTATTACTGAAGTATAATGGACCATGTTATATTAGTTTCAGGTGTACCACACACTGACTTAACAATTCTATGCATTGCTCAAAGCTCACCATGATAAGTGCAGTCACCATCTGTGACCACACAATGTTATTAAAATACTATTAACTATATTTCCTATGCTGTACTTTACATCTCTGCGGCTTATTTATTTTATAAATAAAAATTCATACCTCTTGATCCCCTTCATCTATTTCAATGATACCCCACCATCTACTCCCTGGCAACCACCACTTTGTTCTCGGTGTTTAAGAGTCTGTTTCCTGGTTTGCTTGTTCATTAGTTGTAGCTATTTCCTATTTGCTATTGTTTGTAGGAAAATTTCATTCTAAATATATATCTTGGAGCACCTGGTTGGCTCAGTTAGTAAAGCATCCGACTCCTGATTTCGGCTAAGGACATGATTTCACGGTTCATGAGCTCAAGCCTGGCCAGTCAGGTTCTACACTGACAGCATAGAGATTTCACGGTTCATGAGATCGAACTTCGTCAGGTTCTACACTGACAGCACTGCATGCGATTCTCTCTCTCCATCTCTCTCTCTGCCCCTCTCCCACTCACTCACTCACTCTCTAAATAAATAAATAAATGTAAACACACACACACACACACACACACACACACACATATATCTGTATCTTTATCCATATATGAAAAATCCACAGTTGACATAATACTCAATGGTAAAAAACTGAGAGCCTTTCCTCTAAGAGAAATTTAGCAGAGTACTGGAAGTCTTTCATTTAACAGAGTACTGGAAGTCTTACCCACAGCAATCACACTACAAAAATAAAGAAAAGCATCCATACTGGTAAGGAAGAAGTTAAACTGTCACTCTTTGCAGATGGCATGATACTATATATACAAAACCTAAAGACTCCTCCAAAAACTACTAGAACTATTCCGTAAATGAATTGAGTAAAGTTGCAGCATATAAAGTTAATACCCAGGAATTGGTAATGTTTCTACACACTAATAATGAGGTAGCAGAAAGAGAAATTAAGAAAACAATCCCATTTACAACTGCATCAAAAAGAATAAAACTCCTAGGAAAAAACCTAACCAAGGAGGTGAAAGACCTATACTCTGAAAACTATAAACACTAATGAAAGGTGACTTACACAAACGGAAAGATACTCCACAGCCATGGATTAGAAGAATTAATACTGCTAAAATGTCCATACTACCTAACACAATCTGCAGATTCAGTGCAATCCTTATCAAAATACTAATGAGCATTTTTCAGAGAACTAGAACAAATAATACTAAGATTTGTATAGAACCACAAAAGACCCCAAAAAGCCAAAACAATCTTGAGAAAGAACAACACAGCAGGAGGTATCTAGATCCCAATTTCAAGATATGCTACAAAGCTGTAGTAATGGATACAGTATGGTACTGGCACAAAGAGACACAGCACCAGAAGAGAGAGCCTAGAAATAAACCTGTGCTTATATGGTCAATTAATCTATTACAAAGGAAGCAAGAATATAAAATGAGGAAAGGACATTCTCTTCAACAAATGGTGCTGGGAAAACAGGCAACTATACGCAAAAGAATGAAAGTAGACTATTATCTTATACCATATACAAAAATAAACCCAAGATGGATTCATGTAAGACCTGAAACCATAAAACTCCTAAAAAAGAAAAACAGGTGATAATTTCTTTCAAATGGTCTTAGCAACATTTTTCTAGATATGTCTCCTAAGGCAAGGGAAACAAAAGCAAAAATAAATTATTGGGACTACATCATAATAAGAAGTTTTCACATAGCTAAGGAAATCATTAATAAAACAAAAAGGCAATCTACTGAACAGGAGAAGGTATTTGTAAATGATATGTCCAATAAGGGTTAATACCCAAAATGTATAAAGAACTTATGTAACTCTATACAAAACACACACACACACACACACACACACACACACACACACACAAATACAAACTAACAAAAAAAACCACCTGACTAAAAAAATGGGCAGAGGACCTGAATAGACATTTTTCCAAAGAAGACATAAAGATAGCCAGCAGACATATGAAAAACTGCTTGACATCACTAATCATCAGGGATATACAAATGAAAATCACACTAAGATATCACCTTATACCTACCAAATAGCCAAAAAGAAAAAGATGAGAAAAAACAAGTATTGACAAGAATATGAAGAAAAAGGAACCCTGAGGCTTGGTAAAAATTGCATTGTTGGTGAAAATGCAAACTGGTGCAGCCACTGTGGAAAACAGCATGGAGGTTCCTCAAAAAATTAAAAATAGAAATATCCTATGATCCAGTAATTCCACCATTGGGAATTTACTCAAAAAAACCCCACTAATGTGAAAAGGTATGTGCACCCCTATGTTTACCACAGCATTATTTACATTAGGCAATATATGGGAGCAACCAAAGTGTCCATAAATAGGTAACATCAAATTTTTTGAAAGTATCCTTAGGAGTCTAATTTGGTCAGTGCCAACATTCAGTAAATGAGTACATTAGTATACATGTATTTTAAAAAGACAACAGGGTACACAGGAGTACTCAAATACTTTAGCAACCTCTGATAAGTCTGTAATTTTTTCAGTTAAACTTAAAAAAGAAAACAAATGTAGATAAACAGATTAAAGCCAGACAATAAATATTTCTTTAAATTTTTCATTATTTTCTAAGGTTTCTATAATAAACATGTATCACTTTTAAAATTAGAAAAATAAACATTTAAATAAAGTATATGACCATAAATCCAAAAAATTAAAATAGTGAAATGATAAATTGGATAATTCATAATTAACCTTAAAACCAGTAGTTTAAGTCTCTAATATTACATTTTTAATTGTTTCATATCAGAACTGCCAAGCATATGTTAAATAATGTATTATTTTAACAACACACACTCATGATGCCATGAGGATATGGGGACAGAGCCTAACCTGTTATGAGACATGGATTCTGGTTCGAAACCATCAATTTCCTCGCTATGTGACCAAGACCAAATCGCATTCGCTCAATCTGTCCTACATAGTTAACAGATCTGTTGCAGTGCCAAAATGAGAAAATGGGTGTTAAGTCACCTAATGAGGTTAGGCCACAAAGCCCCATAGTCAAAACTTTGTTTTAGATTACATGAATTCAAATACTAGCTTCACCACTTATTAGCTGTATAACCTAGAACAAATCACCTTACCTCTCTGTGCTTCAGGTTTCCTTATCTGTGTAAGTACCTCAAAAGATTATTATAGGGGTGCCTGGGTGGCTCAGTTGGTTGAGCGTCCGACTTCGGCTTAGGTTATGATCTCATGGTTCGTGGGTTCGATCCCCGCATCAGGCTCTGTGCTGACAGCTAGTTCAGAGCCTGGAGCCTGTCTTCGGATTCTGTGTCTCCCTCTTTCTCTGACCCTCCCCTGCTCACACTGTCTCTCTTTCTCTCTCTCAAAAATAAATAAAACATTAAAAAATTTTTTTAAAAAGATTATAACAATTTACTTTATTCCTCGTATAGGCTTAGATAAATATGTGGTACTATATAAGTGTTTATCAATTTTTAAAACTTAAAAAATTTTAAACTACTGGGGGTGCCTGGGTAGCTCCGTTGGATGAGTGTCCAACCTCAGCTCAGGTCATGATCTCACAGTTTTGTGAGTTTGAGCCCTAAATTGGTCTCTCTGCTGTCAGCACAGAGCCTGCTTTGGATCTTCTGTCTCCCTCTCTCTTCCCTACCCTGCTCGTGCTCTTTCTTCCTCTGTCAAAATTAAATATACATGAAAAATAATTTTTTTTAAAGTACTGCACTGGCAAAAAAAAAGTCCACTATTTTATTGAAAAATAGTTTGTTCGCTAATGTGAAAATACATTTAAATCCTTCATCTAAAAGAAAATATATACATTGCTATATTAAAAATTAATCAGCCTTTTCATGGCATATTTTTCATAAAAACATCTGTTTTTATCACTTCGAATAGCTGATTGGCCACGAGTTTACAGTTTCACTGAAGCTAGTAAGTGAGTTCTACTGTATAACAGATGAAACTCAAGGCAACATCAGTCAAAAGGACATTAAGACATTCCTACTGAAGTGGATTTTAACTAACAGAGTCCTAAAATTAAATTGTTACATAACAATCTTGATCATGGTTTACAGATATATTATGAATTTAAATAAACTAAACTTTGAAAGACAAGTCTTTTAACAAAATGTTACAAATTCTGTACACATAATATATATACCAATCATATTTACAAAACAGGGTCTAATGCTTTGCACAATGTAATTTTTAGTAAACATTCCTTTTACAGCTATAAGATGAAAAAATAAAGCTAAGATGTACACCTAATCAATGATTTCATGACACTCAAGGAACATCAACATAAATCAAAAGATGTCAAGGATATCCCACTCCAGTGATAATCACACGATGAACTAAAGAGATGTGTATTTCATATCTATACTATCACGAATACCCTGATAATAAATGAAACAAGTCAGCTGTTCTACAATAACAAAGGGTATATAAATACATGACAACATCTCTGTTTTGCATGACAAAGTAACTAGCGTAGATAAAGTTCAGATATATTATTAAACTACACAATATGAATTCAGGCTGAATATAGATAACTGTTAGAATATAAGTGGTCTAAAAAATTATGTATCTTGTAGAGTATTTAAGAGTTAAGATCAATATAGTTAGAAATAGATCAAACATGAGTATGCCTCAATTAATCAGGTTTTTTTGGTATAAACAAAGGGATTTATTTTTCTATTAAAGTAAAAGACTAGTATATAAAAAATACATGTCTGGTCTCTTAAAACTGAATCTCACATGGAACAGGTGAACAAATATATATATATACATATATATATATTCTGTATTAAAATTTAAGTAACAACAAAATTCGCTTAGAAATATTTATTTTTATTTAGGTATTTTATTATCATGCTTTATAATATTATAATATAATATGACAAATCTCATAGCAAGATGATAAAGATTAAAATAAAAAACTACTAGACAAAACATATAACTAAATAGCTCAGAATAAAGCTGCTGTGTTTGTCAAAGATTAAATTCTATGTACATTCTATAGTGTGAGCCAAAAACACAGATTTCAGATTAAGAGATAAATTACCTATATTTGGGTTCTACTTTTAATTCTGGGTGATCTCCTTTCTATGCTGTTTCCTTATTCATAAAATGAGATATCATAGTTTTACCTCAGGGCTTTACTGTAAAGACTGAATTAGTTAAAATTTAAAAAGCACCCATAAGAATTCCTCACACAACATAAGAACTCAGGTAGTATTAACTACTGTTGTCACCATTATCCTTCATCTGAACTGTGGGCATCCACACAAGCACACACAGTCTCTGGTCAAATCAGTTTAATCTTTTGCATAGCACAATGTTTTAGAAGTATTTTTCCTCTGTTTAATTCCGTATGTTTTCTCCTTCATCATTCTCTCTCATTCATGCACATAAAAACGCATATACCATCACCCATTATTAAGAATTCAAAAAACAACAACAATGGATTAACAGAATGAACTACAAGCTCAATCCAGAGTTACAAAGTAACTTTTCCATAAGCAATTAGAAAGGACACTAAGGGTTAAGTTCCAGGTTAGGATGGTAGGCTGAAATGGAAACTAAATTTTTTTTTCTTCCTTCAATTCTTAAAATATTAGCAAAGAAAGAAATTTTTGAACAAAAAAATTAAAATAACCAAACAACAAAAGTAACATAACATAAAGCACCAAACATTAAATAATTGGTTGCCATGAACGTAATAAACATGGTTTAGTTCTTAAACATGTCTCATGTGCTCAATGCAATAATGTTAAGTTGACAAAATTCCAAGAATTTTTCTTAATGTCTTCATATATGGAGAGAAACAACTGAGCAGGTATCATCATCCCCTGCATCTTCTAATTAAAGATGCTGAAAAACCTCAGGGCAAAAATAGGTGAAGCATGGAAGCAAAAATATAGGGCTGACTTCCCAGGACAGAAGTAGACTTAAGATTACTCTCTGAAAGGATAGATAATGATTCAAAACCTAAACACATTTTTCCTGATTAGATTTTTCCACAACTTCTAATAAGCTGGAACAAACTTGGTAAAAGATACATAAAATCTTACAAAAGAAAGCAAAACTTAGGTGTGCTTAAAAAAAAAAAAAAAAAAAAAAAAAAAACCTCCTCAGGATGGCTGAGTGGCTTAGTTGGTTAAGTGTCTGTCTCCTGATTTTGGCTCAGGTCATAATCTCATGGTTTCAGCTCAGGTCATTATCTCATGGTTTGTGGACTGAGCCCCGTGTAGGACTCTACACTAAGGGCACACAGACTGCTTGGGATATTCTCTCTCCCTCTCTCTCTCTGCCTTTCCCCACCCTCTGTCTCCCAAAATAAACAAACATTAAAAAAAACAAAAAGCCTCCTAATCTATTTCAAAGAACTCCCTCCCTGTCTTCATGATAAGTGATATAATACTGGGCAAATACCACATTGCAAAAATCAAACTGTAGCTCAGAGAGGGAAAAAATTACCATTACATACAGTGGAGAGAAGGGAAGAAGTCATTAAGACATTCTGTTGGCCTACACCTGTCTAAATATCTGTCTAAAACAATAAAATATCTGGGCAAAACAGTCTAAGCATGAACAAGAAGAAAACTAAAAGCATGGCAGTGATGCAAACATATATCAAACATATATCAATGAATAAATAAAAAACAAGATAAATAATAAAATATTTCTGTAAAACTGTAAGATTCTATATAAATAACAATGAATCCTAAGAGAAAATAACTAAAAATAAAAGGAATACTCCATAATTATTTTTTCTAATGAATAACATAACAAAAATATAACACAAACACATATACACACAAAGTTAAAATAAGTGAATAAGATAAAGAGAAAAGTTGAAGACCAAATAAAACTAAGAACAAAACATTATCATTACAGACAAATAAATTACAAATATCAAGGACAATATGTAACACTAAAATTTTAATTACTGATGGCGAGAGATCAAAGAAAGTAAAAGAACAAGGAACTGACATGAAAGAGAAAAAGACATATAAACATAGATCATATTGCTAAATAAAGAAAAAAAGTAAATAGGAAACATTTCAAAATTTAATTTCAAAAACTGAAGGAAAAACGTAAATTTGCAAATAACAACAAAAGACCATATTTTAGGAAAAAATCATGAATGGGTATTTAATACTGAGCCACACGCTGTTAAGGAAATGAACTTTATGGGCAAATAATGAAATCTCAGACAGGGGCACCTGGGTGGCTCAGTCGGTTGAGTGTCCGACTTCAGCTCAGGTCATGATCTCATGTTTCGTGGGTTTGAGCCCCGCATAGGGCTCTGTGCTGACAGCTCAGAGCCTGGAGCCTGCTTCATTCTGTGTCTCCCTCTCTCACTCTCTCTCTCTGCCCCTCCCCTGTTCATGCTCTGTCTCTCTCTCTCAAAAATAAATAAAAACATTAAAAAAAATAATAATAAAATGTTTTTAAAAAAAAAAGAAATCTCAGACAGAAGATAAGGAAATAATTGATTGAGTGATAATATCAGACTGGCCTCGAACTCCTCTGAAAGAACATTTAAAGCAAAAAGACAAAGAAGAAATGTCTACAAAGTTTTTAAGGGATGCAAGGGTTAACCAAGAATATTAAACTCATCAGGTTAGCATTCAAATATAAAGACATCTGGAAAGTTCAGTCAGTTGAGCATCTGACCCTTGATCTTGGCTCAGGTCATGATCTCACAGTGTGTGGGTTCTAGACCTGCATCAGGCTCTGGCAGCGTGGAGCCTGCTGGGGATTTTGTCTCTCCCTCCCTCTCTCTCTCTCTCTCTCTCTCTCTCTGTCCGTCCACTACTTGCTCTCTCAAAATAAATAAATAAACTTAAAAGAAAAAAGACAGCAAGCAAATATTCTTAAACATGAAAGAATTTTCAGTTTACAAAGAAAGTGAATCCTTGTGGGGAATAAAATGGTGATGAAACCTAGCCAATTAAGAAATGAGTCTAAAAAAAAAAAAAAAAGAAATGAGTCTAAAGGGGTGCCTGGGTGGCTCAGTCAGTTAAGCCGCCGACTTTGGCTCAGGTCATGATCTCGCGATTCGTGAGTTTGAGCCCCACATTGGGCTCTATGCTGACAGCTCAGAGCCTGGAGTCTGCTTTGGATTCTGTGTCTCCGTCTCTCTCTGCCCCTCCCTGCTCACGTTCTGTCTCTCTGTCTCTCAAAAATAAATAAACATTAATAGAAAATAAAAAGAGGGGCGCCTGGGTAGCTCAGTCGGTTGAGCGACCAACTTTGGCTTAGGTCATGATCTCGTGGTTTGTGGGTTCGGGCTGTATTCTTACAGAAATCGACCCAAAATATTATTTTTTGTGTAACTATAAGCAGGTCATACTACTAATTTCCATTCTTAGTGACTACTGCTTGCTAATCAAAGAAATGATATTAATTTTTTGCATATTTATCTTAAATCCAATAATTTTAGCAAAGTCCCTATTAATTCTGACAGAAAAATGTTCAAGAATCTCTTAGATTTTCCTAGATCACAGCATTAGCAATCTGAAAGTGTAATTACTTCTTTCCTAGCACTTTCATTAACTATATCTTACACTTACCAAAACATAAAAAAATGGCAAATAATGATAGTAGGTATCATACTTTTATTCCTGATTTTAATAAAAATGGTTTTACCATTTAAAATGATGTTTAGTAAAGCCTTTATCATATTCAGACTTTGATTATATATATTTTTTTCTCAGAATTTTCTTAGGGCTGGCTGCTAAAATTTATCATATACTTCTTTGTACATTTATTGATATAATTTATTTTATAGGTAAATACCTTAATATTAAACCATCCCTGGATTCCATAAGTAAATCCTAACTGATCACACTACATAATTTTTTCATTATGTTGTCAAATTGTTGGTTCAAGTTTTAGTTAGAACTTTGTACCCATATTCTTAAATGAAATTGGTCTCCTAGAGCTTATTTTTCCAGAATCTTCTTCATGTTGTGACAGCTGTATAACATATACTAGAAGTGCATCTTTTTTAACACACCAGAAGAACATAAGCAACATTTGAATTATCTGCTCTTAACATTTTCCAAAGAACCCAGATGGTGCTTTTTCAGTTTTTTCCTAATTCTTAGCAAATGTTCTTGTCAAATCTTCTACTTCACCTCAGGTGTACATTTTGGTAATTTATATACCACAACACCATTAATTTCCTCTATGAATTCACATTTGTTACACATGTTCAGGAGCAACTGCCAAGAAAAGCAGTGGTCTCATGATGAGTCTGTCACTTGTTCCCCCTGTGAAGACTCACAAAGAAAGCTGTATGCTCACTTCCTCATCTACAAAGAGTAGCATGGCCACAAACACCCAAGGTAAAGACACTTTTTGCCTCTGCATTTCCACCTCTCCCTAGAACCTGGAAGATCTTATCTCCACCACAGCAGTTTTCACTTCTGCTTGGTTGCCATTTCTGGTTTAATAGCTCCACCTTGCCCAGAGAAGGCAAGAGTCCATCCCTAATTCACTTTATTGGAAAAGTACCACAGCCAAAACCTGCTCACATGGTTAAAATGAGGTCAACCAAACACAGAAACTGCCATGAGCAACTTGTGGATAAAGTGGGGTTGAGACCAGAGGGCTATGGAGACTTGTAGTATCTTCCCAGAATCCCCCAAGACTGTAAAAAATTAATTTTTAATTTTTGGATGATATATGTTTGCTTAGACCACCTTACCTAACCAGTTTCCCATGATTACCATTAAAAATGGCAATTTGCTCACCCCAACCGTATTTTTAACCTACCTCAAATTCTGCATGTCTGTGAATATCCTCTGCTCGTTGCCTGCTCAGGATAAATTCAGCTTCATTTGCTACTCTTACTAGATGATCCTTCATTGTTTGGCTAAGCAACCTATAAAGAGATGAATATCGTGAAATAAATAAATGTGCACATACATAAGACATATGATGGTTCACTGCTCACAGTTGATGTATCTTGTTATTTGGAGAAGGAAAGAATGGTTACGCTCCTCTTCTGCCACCATACCCAATAAAGTACCATTATTTCACACTAAATAATTAAAAGATATAACAGCAAAAGTTATCCTTCTGGTAAAAGCAGAATAGTTTTTAGATAACTAGCTATCCAAGAAAAACAACTAAAAATCCTGGATCAAAATTGTGTTTTAATCTTTTGAAAGGTAGTGGAGAATTTATAAGGCGGCCACAAGTTAAGGTCCCAAGATCCTAATGAAGAAAGCACACAGAAGATATTCAGCAGGACTTCTTTCATTTAACCATTTACTTTCCACAAGTGGAACTAGAGTAGCTAAACAGAGATATTATCAGTCTTACAGAGCTATGGAGACAAAAATTAAATATTATGACCTGTCATGGTAGAAGGATCCTAGTAGATTATCCAGGCCTACACAAGGAACACAAGTATACCATAGGAAACAGAAAATAGATCAGTCTTCAAAACACTAAAACAGGTTCTCAAACAACATTGTACTGATTTATACATAAGTGGGAGCCAAAGCGCTAAACAAAAATTTCAGAATCTCACAAGGTGAGGAGAAAAAGAAATAGAAATACCAATGCAGGAGAACTATATTCCAGGCAAACTGGAAATAGGGCAAACTCTCGAAAAGATTGAAAACTCCAGCCCTGGGGCACCTGGGTAGCTCAGTTGGTTGAGGGCCTGACTTGACGCACGATATGATCTCTTGGTTTGTGAATTCAAGCTTCATATCGGGCTCACTGCTGTCAGCCTGTCAGCCTAGAGCCCATTTCAGATCCTCTGTCCCCCTCCCTCTGCTCCTTCCCAGGATGTGCTCTACCAAAAATAAAAATAATAATTAAAAAAAAAAAAGCTCCATCTTGACTCAGCTCAGTCTTAAATTAACATAATCAGCAACTAATCTAACTGCTAATTAGAAATCAAAAGGAAATCTCTAGAGGAAGATATTATCACTTAGAGACTTATATTTACCCCTGCAATTTTAAATATAATTTCCAACAATCACCAATTAACCAAATTGGTTAATCACCAATTAACCAAAAATAAGTGAATGAAAATCAAATAGAAGTCAACTCAGAAAATCAAGATAGTAAAATTTCATATCTAAACACTGAAATAGGGGCCCCCACGTGGCTCAGTCAGGTAAGTGTCCGAATTCAGCTCAGGTAATGATCTCGGTTTGTGGGTTCGAGCCCCGTGTTGGCCTCTGGGCTGTCAGCTCAGAGCCTGGAACGTGCTTCAGATTTTGTGTCTCCCTCTCTCTCTGCCCCTCCCCAGCTTGTGGGCATATTCTCTCTCTCTCTCTTTCAAAAAGTAAATTTAAAAAACTTTAAAAAAAATTAAACACCGGAATAAATGTAGTTATGGTTCGGAACAACAGACTCTAAGAAAAAGAACTCCAGTAGAGACTGGAAACTGTTAAACTACTGAACAAAAGAAACATGAAATTAAGAATAGATTTACCAATTTACTAAACTCAAATTAAATAAGTGCTTAACCAAAGACTAGGTCGATGACAACTAAACAGAAGCATGGTAAGAAAAATGATGAAAACTTGACCAAATAAATAACAGACATACAGAACACAGTAAAAAGGTCTAACGTAAGTGTATCTGGAGTAAAGAAAGGAGTCAAATAATTAAAAAAGAGCAATATTTGAAGAGATAATAGGCAACATCTTTTGAAAACTGGAGAGGGAAGCCGAGGTGGCTCAGTCAGTTAGGCATCTGACTCTTAGTTTCAGCTCAGGTCATGGTCTCACAGTTTCATGGGTTCAAGACCCACGTTGGACTGTGTGCTGACAGTGCAGAGCCTGCTTGGGATTTTCTCTCTCCCTCACTCTCTGCCCCTCCCCCACTCATGCTGTCTCTGTCTCTCTCAAAATAAATAAATAAACTTTTTAAGAAAAGAGAGAGAAAAAGAAAACTAGGGAAAAAACCATTATGTCATATACTTAAGTGGTACAAACTCCAACCAGGATCAAAGAATACCACATCTATTCGTATCATATAAAAACTGTCAAAGAAAAAAAATCTTAATAGCAGGCAGAGGGAGAGAAAAAGTGGAATAGCTAAGGACACTACTTGCTTTCAAAAGAGCAAGAAGAAGACTGATGGAAGTCAGGTAAGAATGCAATGACCTCTTTTACATGCCAAATAAAAATAGCAGCTATGAATTCTATATCCAAAAAACATCTTTTAATAATGAAAGTGAAAGTATCCAGAATATACCACATGAAGAGCCTATTTTCTAAACTCCCTTTACCTGCCTAAAAATGCAAACTACCAAAAGAATTCAACTGTCACAAATCCTCTCCAATGAGGACTGAAGTTGCACAACTAGGGAAGAATGACTCTTATTACCTAGAGACTTAAAAAGTCAGTACCTGGATAGGAAATTGCCTAAAGGGACATTGTCACAAAATTATCTTATCTTTTAAGGTTCTATTTATCTTTCCTAAAAGTCATTTGTTTTCCCCTAAGTACTCTTCTTCCTTCCCCCTCACCTACTGAGATGGAATATAGCCTCAAAATTTAACCTCTTTCTTGAGTCACATTTTTCTATGCATTGTCTCCAACATGCATGAATTAAATAAACTTGTCTTTTCTCTTCTCAATTTATCTTTACTCAGTTTGATTCACAGACCCCCAAAGAAAGAACCGAAGAGGATGGGGGAATTTTTTTTCCTCTCAGGCAAAAGCAAAATAAGCACGTTTAATGACAAAACAAATTTTAGACAAATGGGTCACTCCCACATTAAAGGGAATTTTTCACCCAGAAGGAAAATAATACCAGACTGATGTAACACAAGGCAGTAAAAAACAAAAGAGGGAGCCTGGGTGGCTCAGTTGGTTAAGTGTCCAACTTCTACTCAGGTCATGATCTCATGGTTAGCTTAGAGCCTAGAGCATGTTTCAGAATCTGTGTCTCCTCCTCTCTCTCTCTGCCCCTTCTCCTCTCTCAAAAGTAAACAAAAACATTCAAAAAATTTTAAAAAGAAAAAATTAACATGGGTAAATCTAAAGAGAATACTGAAAGTTTACACCAATTCTAATGACTTCTAAAATTCAAAAATACCATTATGTTAAAATATATATAATAGCACTCAAAGCAAGAAAAACTAAAAGGGATTAGTGTTGCAATGTATTTTCATTATCCATGAATTGGTGAAAGAACGAATTTATTTAAGATGTTAACAACTCTAATATTCATGTTTCAATCTCGGTAACCACTAAAGGTATCTAAAATAATGTACAACCAATACGCAAATAGGAAAAAAACTGAATTAAAAAACCAACATTTAGCTCAAAAGAAGGGAAAAAAGAAAAAAGGAACACACAAAACATAGAACAAATAAAAGGACACAGACAATAAGAGGGTAAGGTTTAACCTAAATACATCAGGAATACATAGAAATTAGATTTAATGATACAATTACAGTCAAGTAGATTTTTTAAAGTGTGTCATATTACTTAAACATAACACAATTTCAATAAAAGGTTGCATAAATGCTCGAAGTCATTTTTCAGAAAAGATAAATAATTAAAAAAATAGTTAAAGAAGACTAATGCATCTTTATTAATATAAGAAAAAGATAGGGGTACCTGGGTACCTAATCAATTGAGTGTCTGACTTCGGCTCAGGTAACAACCTTACAATTCTTGAATATGAGCCACGCATTGGGCTTTCTGCTGTCAGTGCAGAGCCCACTTCAGATCCTATGTCCTCCTGTCTCTCAGCCCCTCCCCTAATCACACACACTCTCTCAAAAATAAACACTTACAAAATACATATAAGAAAAGGATGGCTTTAACAAAGTTAGAGATAAAGAAATAGTACTTCAAATGATAAGATTAATGATCTAGACAGACAGAAATTCAGAATTTTGAGATTCTATATTTGTATGTTCCCAGGAATATGACATACTACTGGCTCTAGAAGAAATAAAGCTATACCATATTTTAACAATGTGATTACAAACCTGATGAAACTGATACATTTATCACATACATCCACTAAATGAAGAATGAATATTCTTATCATTTAAATATTGATCATATATACTAACAGACAAAATGTGGGGTCACAAAGAATTCTGTAATGAATTTCAAAGGAAGAAATCATACAGAATATGTTCTCTGACACAACAGAACTAAACTAGAAAAAAGAATTAAAACATTCTGTGCAAAAACTCTAGGATGGCCTTCAACTTTCCCAACTTTCTGGTATCTTCAGCCGTATGTAATCCTCTCCCTTAGATTTTGTATAGGAGCTATGGCATGCCTCAAAGCAATAAAACATAGCAACATTGAAGAAATATTTCCATTATTATATTAAGTATGATTCAAATTTTCATCTTACTAGCAGACTCTTCCTATTGCCTCCTCACCCTGATGGCTTAGCTGATGAAATCTGCCATGTTATAGCTGCTATATGAAGTAGCTCATGTGGCAAGAAGCCCAGTGCAGCCCTCAGACAACCACCAGCAAGGAACTGAGAAATCAGTCCCAACAACTCACAAAGAACTAAATCCTACCAAAAACCAGATGAACTTAGAATCAAATACTTCCCCAGTCAAACATCAAATGAGACTGCAGTCCACAAACACCTTAACTGTATACAGCCTTTTAAGAGAACCTGAAGCAGAGGGGCCAGACCAGCCATGCCCAGAGTCTTTTTTTTATATAGTTTATTTATTTTTGAGACAGAGAGAGACAGAGCATGAGTGGGGGAGGGGCAGAGAGAGAGGGAGACACAGAATCTGAAACAGGCTCCAGGTTCTAAGCCGTCAGCACAGAGCCCGATGCAGGGCTCGAACCCACGAACCGTGAGATCATGACCTGAGCTGAAGTCGGATGCTTAACCGACTGAGCCACCCAGGCGCCCCCATGCCCAGAGTCCTAACCAACAGAGACTACAAGATAATAAATGTTTGTTGCTTTAAGGCCAAATCCTGCTAATATTGTTAACACAGCAATACATAATAACATTTCCTCCCATCAATATTTGAAAATAAAGGAATACACCTCTAAATGACCCATGCACCAAAGAAAACATGACAATGTAAACTAGAAAATGCTTTGAAATAAAAGATAATGAAAAGAAAAAATTAAAACATATGGGATTTTGCTAAATCAATGCTTGGAGAGAAATTTATAGACTAAATAAATTTATACACTAAACTTATACACTAAATAAATATAAAAGAAGGAAGAAACTGAAAATAAATGATCTAAGTACAAAACTGAAAACATAAGAAACACACCACAGATAATTCAATACACTGAAAGTAATAACAAAGAGAAATTAATTAAATATGAAATAAAAATGTACTTTAAAAATTCAATAAACTTAAAACGTTGGTTGAATACTTTTGGTTAAAAACTCCAGAAGAATATAAACAATTATAATTAATACTTGAAGTCTGAAAGATCACTAGATTAAGTGATCTAGATCACAAGTGATATGCAAAATATACAAAAATCAACTATACTCTATTTAATAGAGTATAATTAATTATATAATTTTAAGTACTATTTTGAAAAGCATTAAAAATCATCAAAAGATGTAGGAACTAACTAAATGTGATATAATTCTATATATAAACAAAAAGAATGCTAAGAGAAATTAAAGAACACTTAAAGAAGGACAATACAATGTTCATGAAAGTGAAAGGCTCAATACTGTAAAGATATGAATTATCCACAAAGTCATACATAGTTGTATAGCTATAACAAATCCCAATCAAAATTCTATCAGGTCTTCTGCAGAATTTGACAAGTTCATTCTAACAGTTATACAAAAATGTCAAGAACAAAGAACAGCTGAGACATTCTTGAATTAGAGGAGGGAAGAGGAGGAAGGAAAAGGGATAATAACAATGATACTCATAACCGAAGACTAATACCACCAAATATTAGGACCTATTATATTGATGTATTAATTAAGACAGTGTAGTAATGGGGCAAACAGATGAACAGACCAATGAATCAGAAGAGAACTTCAAGAAACAGACCCAGATTTAAGATAGAGTTACTTTTGTAATAAGGAGGAAGAAGATGGGATTT
This sequence comes from Cryptoprocta ferox, assembly GCA_028646485.1. Taxonomy (NCBI): domain Eukaryota; kingdom Metazoa; phylum Chordata; class Mammalia; order Carnivora; family Eupleridae; genus Cryptoprocta; species Cryptoprocta ferox. The sequence continues at coordinate 71,456,014 of CM053567.1, read as the reverse complement.
TTCAATAGGTCTGAATCAATCACATAAACAAAATTAACCATGACTTCTATCTCAGACCATAACAAACAAATGAATTCCAAAAGGATCATAGACAAGTCCTAAACACCTCAAGAAGCTTTCAGAAGATCACATAAAATAGTATATCTTCATGATTGAAAGATTTCTTGAAAAACCATAAAATACAACATGAAGAAAAATACTGATAAAGTGGACTTCTTTAAAATCAAAGACCAGTGTTTATGAAAGCCAGCATTAAGAAAATTACAAGGCAAACTTTAGAAAGGGAGAATACATTTGGAATACTTATAGTCCCCCAGGAATATATTATATTCTTAAATATACAAAAAATTCTTACAAATAAAGAAAAGGCAATAATCCTAATTCTTAAAAATGAACAAAGTACATGAATAAGATCTTCACAAAAGATTTCCAAAAGGTAAATAAATTCATGAAAAGGTGTTCAAGATTACTAGTCATCAGGGAAATACAAATAAAACCATAAGCTATACTATATCCCACCAGAATTACTACTATATTTTTAAAAAAAGGTATTTTCAAATGTTGGCAAGGAAACTAAGTAACAGGGACTCTCGTCATCACAAAATACATGAAAAAATGTTTACAGCAACTTTATTTATAATAGCCAATAATAGCAACTACTCAGATGCCCACTAAAAGTAAAATGGATTTTTAAAATAAAATACTCATATAATAAAATACTGAGCAGTATCAAAAAGAACCAACTAATGTTATACACAACAAAATTAATTTCACTAACAATGCTGGGCAAAAGTACAAAAGAATGTATACTATATGAAACATCTTGGGTAAGAAATTTTTTTTATACTCATCTATGGTATTAGGGGTACCTAGGTGGCTCACTTGGTTAAGCATCTGACTTTTGATTTAGCTTCAGGTCATTATCTCACAGTTCGTGAGTTCGAGCCCCACATCAGGCTCCACACTGACACTGGGGTGCCTGTTTAAGATTCTCCCTCTCCTTCTCTCACTGTCCCTCCCCTGCTCATGTTTTCTCTCTCTCTATCTCAAAAAGATAAAATAAGACTTAAAAACAAAAACTCATCTATGCTATTAGAAAGCAAGAGTTTAAGAGATGGTTAACTTCAGTGCTACTTAAGACCTCTCCAGGTAATGACTCACATGGAACTTAAGTAATGATAACAAAGTTTTAAACCTCCCAGCAAAATGCCTGGAATATATAAACAAATGACCCATTCTGATGAATGCTTCCAGAATACCAATTTACCTACCATAATACTAACAGAATGATTCATTTCATATAAGTGAGATGCTTCTGTAACATGTTTGTTTTGCATAGGTCTTCCAAACTTCTTTCTTTAAAAGGAATTGGAGGGGCACCTGGGTGGCTCAGTTAAGTGTCTGCCTCTTGATTTCAGTTCAGGTCATGGTCTCATGGTTTGTGAGATCAAGCCCCACATTAGGCTCTGTGCTGTTAGCTTGGGATTCTCTCTCTCCCACTCTCTCTCTCTTCTTTTCCCCCACTCACGTACCTACACATGCCTGCTAGCTAGCTCTTTCTCTCTCTCTCTCTCTCTCTCTCAAAATAAATAAACTTTTTTAAAAAAGGAACTGGAAATTAAGGTTGGGTAGGTAGCTAGGATTATTTTTTCAATGTAATAGCAGAAATGAATAAACTGCAACTAGAAAATGCCTACCTACAAAAGTTAAACCCAACAACAGTCATCAACAAAGGCATGTCTCTAATGGACCCATTCTCATTTCATGGGGTACATGTCTTTATACCAATATTTTAATCAAAATTACAATAAAATATGCATAGACTTTGATACACAGCAGTGATTACACTCCTAGTAAATTCCCATATGAACATGTTCCCACAAGTGCAGAAAAACTTGTGTGTACAAGGAATATCACCAAAACACTGCTTATAAAAGTGAAAAACTGTAAGAACCAAAATATGCAAACCTATGAGAGATTCTTCTGAATTGACAACAAAATTTTTTCCACAATATATCGTTAAGTGAGAAAAGAAAATTAAAAGAATATTATGTACAATATGAGTTTGGGAAAAATATGAAAGAAAATACACCAAACTGGGCCTATGGACTAAATCTGCCTGCCAACAGTTTTTGTTAAAGTTTTATTGAAACGAGGCCATGCCCATTTATTATCTATAGCTGTTCACACATCATACCTCTATAGTAAGTTGAGTAATAATGACAGAGACCATATGCTCTGAAAAGTATACAATATTTGCTATATGGCCCTTTAAAAACAGTATGTCACCCCATGCTTTAGAAAGGAGGAGTGTATGCTTTCTCCCTTGTATTTCTCTATTAAGTTTTACAATAAGGGGTAATTAAAAGAAAGACAAAGAGAAGACCTTTAAAGAAAACAAAGCTTTCTGCTCTTCTACCACTTTTTACATATCTCTCTTAAGTTCACACACACTATTTATAATTTGATTCCAAATCTGTCACACCCTCTCCATTATCCCCAAACTGTCTGTCTCCCAGCCACTTTATTTTTTTTTTTATTGATTAATTTGTTTTTGTTTTTGTTTTTGTTTTTTTTTTAAACTTTATAGTTTATTGTCAGGTTGGTTTCCATATAACACCTAGTGTTCTTCCCCACAAGTGACCTCCACCAAGACTATCACCCCCCTTTACCTTTTCCCCTTCCCCTTCCCCCCTCAGTTTGTTTTCAGGATTCAAGAGTCTCTCGTGTTTTGTCTCCCTCCCTCTCCCTAACTCTTTTTCCTCCTTCCCCTCCCCATGGTCCTCTGTTGGGTTTCTCCTGTTAGACCTATGAGTGCGAACATATGGTATCTGTCCTTCTC
>CM053567.1:71425489-71452672 GCA_028646485.1 Cryptoprocta ferox | reverse complement strand
ACCTCGAGGGTGTCATGCTAAGCGAAATAAGTCAGGCGGAGAAGGACAGATACTATATGATTGCACTCATAGGTCTAACAGGAGAAACCCAACAGAGGACATTAGGGAGGGGAAGGAGGAAAAAGAGTTAGGGAGAGGGAGGGAGACAAAACACGAGAGACTCTTGAATCCTGAAAACAAACTGAGGGGGGAAGGGGAGGGGTGAAAGGTAAAGGGGGGTGATGGTCTTGGTGGAGGTCACTTGTGGGGAAGAGCACTGGGTGTTATATGGAAATCAACCTGACAATAAACTATAAAGTTTAAAATAATAATAATAATAAAAAGATAAATTTCATATATCTCTAAAAAAAAAAAGAAAATAAACCAGAGAAAGACAAATATCATACAATTTCACTCATATGTGGAATTTAAGAAATAAAACAGATGAACATAGGGAAGCAAAAATAAGATAAAAACGGAGAGGGAGACAAACCATAAGAGACTCTTAAATACAGAGAACCAAGCTGAGGGTTGCTGGAGGGGTGTTGGGTGGGAGGGATGGGCTAATGGGGTAATGTGTATTAAGGAAGGAAATTGTTGGGATGAGCACTGGGTGTCATATGTAAGTGATGAATCATGAAATTCTCCCCCTAAAACCATTATTACATTGTATGTTAACTTACTTGGATTTAAGTAAAATTTTCTAAAAATTAAACTGCAAAGTTTATGATAATTTGTTATGCAACAGATAATACAATAATTACTACATAAGAATGAATATGCTATCAAGTTCAGTAGAAGCAAAGATGATTGTGAGCTCTTCAAAAAAATAAAAATAAACACACAAAAAATAGCAACAACAACAATAGAGAGCCAAATCATAAAGATCAGCTTTAAAGGGCAAAAGCAACAAGGAGAGAAAAGGATATTCCAGACACCAGTATAAACAAAGTTATGAAAAGATTTGAAAAACGTGTTATATTTTTGAAGAGAACCAAAACATTCTTTCATGTGTATTTTTCTGACATTTGTCACAAAGATAGACAGATGAAAGCAAGAAGGGCGGGAGGGAGGGAGGGAGGGAGGAAGGAAGGAAGGAAGGAGAGAGAGAGAAAGAAGGGAAGGGAAGGGAAGGGAAGGGAAGGGAAGGGAAGGGAAGGGAAGGGAAGACAAGACAAGACACAATGTTCTGTCTTGATGTTGTATTCTTTTTTTAATTTTGGTGCTTTAGCGTACAAGTAATGTATGCTAAAAGAAGAAAAACACATCATGCAACACTTCAATAATGAAGCAACTGAAAGCCCCAAACCCTCTTTTGTGTCCATTTTTCAGAAGCTACTGCCAAGAGTTTATGTTCCTGTATACATTCTTCTAAACATATAGAAATACATATGATATCTGTATATATGTACATATATTGTAATTATGTATATGTATACATAAATGTTTATGTGTTGGTTTCTAAAATCACTTCTTTTCTGCTTTACACTTATGTTTAATTTCTGCATCAGAAAAATAAAAGGTGAAAACCATAACAGGTTACTTTACAGTGACTTCACCTCTCCATTTAAATTAACCTTTGGTTGGGGTGCCGGGGTGTCTCAGTCGGTTAAGCGTCTGACTTCAGCTCAGGTCATGATTTCACGGTTTGTGAGTTCGAGCCTTGAGTCAGGCTGTGTGCTGCCAGCTCAGAGCCTGGAGCCTGTCTTCAGATTCTGTGTCTCCCTCTCTCTCTGACTCTCCCCTGCTCATGCTGTCTCTCTCTCAAAAATAAAATAAAACATTAAAAAATAATAATAGGGGCGCCTGGGTGGCTCAGTCGATTAAGCGTCTGACTTCAGCTCAGGTCATGATCTCACAGTTCATGAGTTCGAGCCCCGCGTCAGGCCCTGTGCTGACAGCTCAGAGCCTGGAGCCTGCTTCTGATTCTGTGTCTCCCTCTCTCTCTGACCCTCTCCTGCTCACACTCTGTGTGTCTCTCTCTCAAAAATAAATAAATGTTAAAAAAGTGTTTAAAAAATTAACATAAAATAAAATAATAATAAATTAAGCTTTGGTCTTGGGGCACCTGGGTGACTCAATCCAGTTAAATGTCAGGCTCTTGATTTCGGCTTAGGTCATAATCTTACAGGTTTGTGAGATCGAGCCCCCGCATGGGGCTCCACACTGACAGCACTAGAGCCTGCTTGGGATTCTCTGTCTCCCTCTCTCCTCCCCTGCTCTCTCTCTAAGTAAATAAATAAACATTTATGAAAAGAATAAATTAACCTTTGCTCTTGGGGGCAGAATGGGGAAAGAAAGACAGGAACACATCAAAGCAAAAGAACAAAATGGTGCCCAAGACACCTTGGTCTGGCAAACAAGGGCTCTAAAAATCTAGAGGCGGCTCCCTCAGTGCACTGGACTGTAAAGATGGACAGGCAACAACTAACACACACACACACACAAACACACATCACAATTTCAGTCTTAAAATCAAACCTGGGGCAGCTGGATGGTTCAGTTTGGTTAAGCATCTGACTTCTGCTCAGGTCATGATCTCGTGCTGACAGCTCATGGAGTTGCTTCAGATTCTGTGTCTCCCTCTCTCTCTGCCCCTCCCCCACTTGCACTCTGTCTATCTGTCTGTCTCTCTCTCTCTCAAAAATAAATAAACATTAAAAAATTAAAAAGGAAATCAAGTACAAAACCTTACAGTGAATACAAGGTTCACATCTATGTATCCATCTGCTGTGGAGGCCACCATACAGAATGGCAAACGCGCTATGGCACCGAGCAACACCTGCTCTACACAGAATTCTGGTTATGCTGAGCTGCCAAGGTTCCCTCTTCTCCACAGCCTAAGACATTCTGCAGTAAGGGAGGGGCTACAACTGAAACCTCCCTTGAAAGACAGCAAGAGTCCAGAGGTGGGTCTGTGTGCTTTAGAGCTTTGCCCCTGGAATGTTAAACACTGAAAGAGTCATACTAAACAAACCTGTTCGTTTCAGTTAAAAGTTTTTCTGTGGATAGAATGTACCATACTTTATAAAACTAGGCCCTTATTCAGAGATCATTCATTCTTTCCTTTTCTACCCTGATAACATCATCACTACTTACCCAGTTACTAAACCTAGAAATATAATTGACTGTTCCTTCTTCATCATCCTTCACATCCAACAGACTAAGTACTGTCCATTCCACCTCTGCAATAATTCTAAAAGCTGTTTCTTTCTGTAACATTTTCCAGTGTCCTTCAGGCACTCAACATCATAGCTGCAATTATTATAATAGCCACCAATCAAACTTCTTTCCATTAGTCTTATTATTCTAGCCAATACTTCATCAAAATTATTTTTCCAAAATGAAAACCTGATCATCACTGTACATATTAAAGTTTTAACTACCTTCCCATGAATCTACAAAAGAGAGCTAACACCTTTGCATGGCTTAGAAACTAGGTTCACTTCTGCTACTCCTTTATACTGTAAGACTTCTTTCTCAAACATTACACCCTGTATTTTACACCTTTTTGCATCTGTTCCTAGTATTCTCTCAGCCAGGAATGACTTCATTTTTTATTCCATCTTGCCTATCTTACGAATCCTTCAAATCAAAACTCAAAAGTCAACTACATAAAACCTTTCCTGATCCTACATCTGTTTTCCCTCTACGGAACTAATCCTCTACCAAGGTGTGTATGCCTCTTTTGTGGTACTTATTCCATCATATCATTCTGTATGAAGCCACCTCAATTATTTTCCATTCCATATTGCACCAACCCTGTATAATTTATCCTTAGATCCCCAAAGCACAGTGTCCAATAGTGCTTGTATAGAAAATAAACTCTTTGACTACTCATGCCAGGCAATTCTAGGCTATTAAATGTGAGGAATAGAAAGATGCATAAAACTGTCCACAGGGAGTTTACCATCTAACATAGGAAATAGGACTACATGCAAATAGTAAAGTAAATGTGATAAGTGCCCTACTCTATTGGTCCCCTATATTTTCAACTCATATAACCAACTGTCCAACTAAAATCTTCACGTGTATACCCAATGGACATTTCAAATTTAACATTTCCAAAACAGAACTCTTGATTCTACCTACCCACTGTCAATCAAACCCCTTTCCCTATCTCTACTTCACTTTTTTTTCCATTTCAATAAATAACACCTAAGTCTACTTAAACCCTAGGATTAAATAATCAATGTTCACAAGGATATGGAGAAATTGAAATTCCTGTGAACTGTTGGTGAGAATGTGAAATTGTGTACCCATTGAAGAAAGTGGTAGGGTAATTCCTCAAAAAAATTCAAATATGATCATATGTGGATCATATGATCCAGCAATTCTACTTCTGGGTTTATAGTCAAAAGAACTGAAAGCAGAGACTAGCAGCATTACTCACAATAACCAAAAGGCAAAAGCAACCCAGAGTCCACCAATGCATGAAATAATAAATAAAATGTAGTATATACATACAGTGAAATGAAAGGAAATTCTGACATGTGTGATAGCACGGATGAATCTTCAAGACATTATGATAAGTAACAACAACAACAACAAAAAAAGCCAGACATCAAAAGACAAATACTATATGATTCCACTACAGGGTACCTACAGTAGTCAAATTCATAGAGACTGAAAGTACAGCAGTGGTTGCCAGGGGCCAGTGGGGAGGGAGGAATGGAAAGTTACTTAATAGGTGCAAAGTTTCAATTCTCCAAGATGAGTTCTGGAGATGGATGGTAGTGACAGTTGCAGAACAATGTGAATATACTTAATGCCCTAAGATACTTAAGGTGGTAAAATTTACGTCATGTATATTTTACCAGAGTTAAAAATAAATTAAAATTGGGGTGCCTGGGTGGTTCAGTCAGTTAAGCATCTGACTCGTGATTTCAGCTCAGGTCATAATCTCACATTTAGTCTTGAGATTGAGCCCCACATCAAGCTCTGCATTGCGTGTGGAACCTGCTTATGATTCTCTCACCCTTCCTTTCTCTCTCCCCTCTCCCCTGCATGTGCTCTCTCTCTCTATCCAAAAACTTTAAAAAAATTAAAATTAAAAAACACTTAAGTTGAATGTCACCATAAAAACATAAAACCAAACACCAAAAGTTATATCATGCCACTCCTCCACTTAAAACTCTGCAATGTATTCTTATTACACAAGATTAAATCCAAATTTCTTATCCCAGCTTACAGGGCCCTATGTGACCTGAAATTTCAGTTCTTCTAACATTCCTAAACCTCTCTCCCTTACTTATTCTGCTCCAGCCACTCTGGCCTTTTGTTTCAATAATAAACAAACATCATTCCCTCCCCAAGGCCTTTGTTTTTGCTATTTCCTCACGTTAAAATGTTGTGACCTCGATTTCAACCTGAGATTTGAATTCTCTTATTTCAAATTAGTGTCACTTCTTCACAAATCTCTAAACACTATATTGGCCTTTCTATAAACTTTCCCCTCTTCCAGGGCGCCTGAAGGCTCAGTCAGTTAAGCATCTGACTCTTGGTTTTGGCTCAGATCACGATCTCATGGTCCCCAGGTTCGAGCGCCACATTGGGCTCTGCAATGACAGTACACAGCCTATTTAGGATTCTCTCTCTGTCCCTCTCTCTGCCCTTCCGCCTCTCCCTCTCTCTGTCTCTCTCAAAATAAATAAATAAACTTAAAAACAATTTTAAACTTTCCTCTCTTCAATCTCCTAATATAATCCTTTGTTGTTTTCCTCTAGGCATTTATTACTATCTGAATTATCTTATTTGTTCACTAACTTATTTGTTATTTTTCCTCTCTTCAATGAAAGTCAAATCTTATTCACAGCTATATCCTCAGATTCCACAACAATGTCTGCAACGTAGGATACAACCAATAAATAGATACTAAACAAATGACAGAAAATGAGTGCCAAAACCACCCCCCAATCTATTATTTTGTCCTTTCTTTACATCCAAAACCTTAATTTCCATAAGATCCAATTCAATATTCTTTCCCTCTAAGGAATATTCTGCAATCCTATTCTACAAAGACTTTTATTTTATGTCATTATACCTAATGCTTATTTTACATATATATGTACATGTATATATGGCATATACTTATACAGTATCATAAAAATTCTACTTGATTGTTATTACTCTATTTTCACAATCAGACCACAGCTGATTGAGGTAGCACATCACTTAATTATTCTTCTTTTTTAATCAACCATAGTACCTAAGAGGTACTGTGTAGGTAGGCTGTACAGAGTCATTATTTGATAAATGGATAGTTTGAGGCAATGCTTTAAAGTAAGTATTCTCAAGTATCTAAATTTATCTAAGAAATGAAAATCCAAATTCTAGAGCTTTTAGATTAGACATAAATATATCAGAATTTTAAGTTTGAAAGAGTTTCATTGCATCATATAAAATATTACGGTCTAATCTTACTTAATATTATGGAATTCAATTAGGGTGTGTATATAGTATTAAACACTTCCAGACAAGATAGGAAGCATATACATTTTTCCCTTCATAATTTACAAAATGCTTTTAAATCACAGGCTTCCCATTTAGACACACAAATATGGCTTTCCCTTTCATTATGGGAAATATAAAAATGACTTCACAAATTGAAGTAGTAAGATCTCTAAATGAACAGATTTTATTTTTTGCTTTTCTAAGGGACCAATTCTTTTTTCTATCTATATACACATCTTATTAAATATATAAATTATATAGTATTTAGTAACTGTAATTTTATCTATTAGTTGTACAGATTATTATTTCTAATAAAGATTAGAGATAAACTAAAGTTTTAATTATAATAACCAGTCTCAAAACATTAGGTTCACTGTATAGTATATTAAATCTCTAAATGTAGAACAAAAATGATTCACATATTTTAATATTAAGAAGAAAAACTATGTATAATTTATACGTACAGCGCAAGGAGAAAAAAATGCTTGTGTCAGCCCTGGGAAACAAACAGCCCTATCAAGTGACCAACTAGAAAAGATTCACGCTGGAGGCTCAATAAATAACAGTAATGATGACAACCATCTCCCATAACTACATTACAGCCCATTGTCCACATCTGATTATACGAGTCTAGACCTTGGGTAAGCACATACACACATTTTCACCAAGAGTTTTCCAATATTACTGCTCTGCTTCCTGAGCTTTCTGTGACCCCCATTAGCAGAAACTGTCAGATTTTCTCTACTAAACATCTTCACCACTGAAAGGAATGTAGCCACTTTTCTGCACCCTAACAAGTGACAATATGGAAGCAATGATCCTGAACTAGCAATTCTTCTAAAATTGTGATTTCTTCAGAATTAACTACAAAGAATAGTCACGAACCAAATCTGACGGGGGAAAAAAACTGTTTCCAAAGTGTTCCTGAAGTAATATGATAACTCCCAAAACGTCACTCCTCAGACTGTTACAGTGTTTATTAACATTCTTATATTGTCCTCATTCTTATATTGCACAATTATTACCTAACTCTCCATGTAACTGCATCCTTGCTCTCCTCTCCCCTCACACATACATGGCATATTTAATAATTCAATATCACAATCTTCAAATTGGTATCTCTTTACTCCTTTCTAACGTACAATTCTTAGTAACAACTTTGAGTAAGAGATACAAAGGGTCTAACATAGAATACACAACCCTGAAGACTTTGAAAGAACAGACTGGTGACTAACCAAAGCAAATTTTTAAACAAAGTTTTCAAAACTGTTAATAGGCCTCATACATATTTAAAGAAAGTCTAGATCATTTTCAGTTTAGACCTAGCCCAGAACTAGCCTAGTATTCACTAATAAAAGCCAGTATCCTTTTTATCAGGGAGACTACAATGTATCCATGTTTTACAACTAGAATGGAAATAGCAAATGCCCCCATAAAATAATTTCTCCCTGAAAATATTTAAAGCTCAATAATTTAATACAAATTTCAGTTTTAATGTAAATGTCATATCCTGACATCAACCTATTTTTTCTAATAACCCCTAGAGTTGAGCATTTTAAAAAGTAACTCACGGCAGTAGAAAGGCCAGAATGGAAGCAGAAGGGCCAATGAGCAAGCTGGCATGTTTCAGATGACAGAAATTCTTAGGACTAAAAAAGAATTTATTCTCAAGAGTATGCATATAAAGATACAAAGAAGACAGTTCTATACAAAAAAGCGAAACAATGATGGAAACAGCCTTGCTTATTCCCCATGCAGAATCCATTTTAGGATTTCTCTGTTACCAAATATCTATCATCTATTTTCCTGTAACTGCCTTTGTCTCTTTACTGCTAGCAGTAGCATTTGCTTAGCATTCCAAAGGAACTCATCTCTTTAGATTCCACTTTGAATACTTATTTAAAATTGCAACATCCTCTGCCCTACTTTGTATCTATTCTTTCTCTCCAGGTTTTATCTTACTCATAGGATTTATCACTCTGACATAATATAAACTTTATTTCTTTATTGTCTACCTATGCTAATTAAAATACGCTGCATGAGGGCAGGAATGTCTAAATCTGTCCATTGCTGAATCCTCACATCCCAGAACATGGACCAGCACATAGTTGGTGTGCATATTTTCTGAATGAACAGATTTTATCCTCATTTTATCATCATTTAACCATTTTCAATGTTAAGCTTCCTTTCCTTTTTCTCCCACCCCTAATCTGTTTTTTTCTATATTCATTTTCATTTAATAAAGAAGGGATTCCATTTATATATAAACTGTTACCATTTTAAAAATGCATACAGCTATGAAACTTCTACACAAACATACCACCCTTGTCTATAAGTCACATGCTTTGGCCTTGGTGAGAAAGGTTAAACATCAAATGCAGCACTTCCCAACACCTAAAGCCCTGTAAACATAGTGGTATTTAGTATTTCTAGAGGGTGAAAAGCACAATTTAAATGCAGCACCACTGTCTTATTTTAATCAGTATAACAAAACAAGCATGAAAAGTAACCATAGAAAACTGAGATCAAACTGGAAAATTAAAAGTGAAATAATTTGACTATTAAAAATGAAAATAATTTGACTATCTTAAACCAAAGCACATGAAGAAAAGAAGAAAAACATAATTAAAATATTCTAATCCTCTTGGATAAACCATTAAATTTTCACAAAATAAACATTAAATTAAATTAACTTAAATTGTCTCATCTTTAAGAAGAAATAATAGCACATACCTCTTCCTAAACAACCCACACAAACTTTTATACAATTAGATCCAGGGTTAGAGTAAATAGAGAGGAAAGTCTTCTCTCAATACATCTTTGAAACAATGACTTCTCACTCTACCCAAGCAATAAGATCACTTTTAAACAAATGTTTATAATATTATATTGAGTTTTTCTATAATATATCTTACAACATATGTAATTTTTAAAATTTAACCAGAGAGGATATGGCTCGTTAAGAAACACATTAAGAGTTTCCAAGAGATAAACTCCACTTTAATTTAGATTTCATCTTTGGTTGTTTCAGAGACTGTATCCTAGCCACACTATTTACGTAAGTGCAACAAATACCTTTGTCTTTTACCAAAATATAACCCACGGGGGTCAGAGTAAAATGTGTTTTGCTCTCCCTCCATACCTGCCTTTTCCCTCTTCACCTTCCCTTTCATTAATTCTTCTTTTCATTTATTCCACAGGCATTTATTTAAAAATCTATGGTATTTAGAATGAAGGAAAATGATGGTGTAAATAAATAAACGCTTAGAAAGCAGAAGTGCAATCTAAGCAGCTGAATTCTGAAGAGACAGACAAGTGTATCAGTACTAGAAACATTATGTCTTTTATGAGGGCTATTTACATATCAGGATACAAGTCTGAATTATTGCGGTAATAAGCTGATACTGACTATCCCCAGAGAATTAAACAATGTGCCCAACATGATGTGGGATAATCTGCCCTTTATTGTGCTTTTCGAAGATGAAGAAAAGAGTCAAGTAGCAGGTTTAAGAGAAAAATTGTAGAAGGCTATGGAAGTTCTCAAAGTGTATTTTTAGTAAACTAAATCCAATATTATGATTATAGGTCATTTTATACTTAATCACCTATTTAAAAAATTAAGGAATTCAAAATGAGAATTTTGAAATTAATAAATATTTTTACTACAAAAAAATTTTATCAAATATTTTGCCTTTAAACCAGCTTCCGCAGTCTATTACTTTTCTTTTTACTAGCAAAAGTTTTTAAAAGTTGATCAGCCAATGAAATTGTATCTCTTTTTTCCTTTAAAATATAAATAGAGAAATTAAGAAATTATGTAACAAGAAAAATAGGAAACTTCACAGAATTCCTTTGCATTTTAAGCTACAAAATTTTACTTATACTAAATATTTGCACTAGTTTTTCAAAATTCCAGAATATAGTAACAAAAACAGGGCCACCTAAATATGTCAAAAATGGAGGATGACCAATATTTGTCCAATGCATTGTTCCCTCTAACACAAGTTAAACAAGTGAAGTTCTAAGACTTTGAAATGCTCAAGCAGCTGCTATAATCACAGATTGCCTAGAGCATCAGAAGCTTAAAATGCTCTAAAAAACAGGAGTTAAATGGATGGCAAGCAGGCTGGCAGGAAGAAAAAGAGCTACCAAACAGCCTTATCTATTTCTGCTGGCAAAATTAACACCCATATTGAGGTATTAAAGTTTTAGGAAGAGATGTCAACAAACCCAATGAAGAACAGTAAGAATTTAAAAAAAGGCAAAATATGAAATCTTAACCTCTTTAAATGGGAAACGACTTTCAAGATTCACTGAAAAAGAATTTAATTTTAAAATTTAAGCCATAGTTCTTTGGAATCAGAGTAATTAAATTCATTCTTCAATTAAATGCTATTTTAAGGTGAAGAAGTACTATAAAACAAAATCAAGTACACAAGTAAATCAACTGAAGCCCAACATACATAATAATGTGGCTTACCACACATGAATTTAGTATAACAATGACCTTCAGATTTCATTAAGAAAGTCAAAGGAAATGGTGATAACTGACTTTCCTATTTCCTATTAATGTGGTGCCAGATCATCACAGAACATTCTAAAAGAGGCCTTTAATAATCTTTAAAGAATTTAAAACTGTTTTTAAAAACTTGTACCTTTCAGGAAAAATAGGACTCTTTTAGATCAATTGCACATTCTTAAATTGCACATTTAAAAAGTAAACAGATGACAGTGATGATAATAATGATATAAACATCCATTAACAAAATTATGATTCAGGAATAGCATGTTCTTGCTCACTAAATGTACAAAATTAACTTTTTAATTTAAATCTTGTTTCACATGTATATGTATTTTCTTTTAATAGTGGTAAAAAATGTCAAGGGAATATCACTTAATTATGCCAATAATTACTGATTATTTTGCTTCTATAAATGAATTTGTTTAAAATGGACTGCTGTTTACATAAAACGTACCAATAACTGACCTCAAAACTATCAAAACAATGTATTTACAGAGAAAGTACCCGATCAATTAAATAGGTAAGTTTACAGAAACATTTCTACTAAACAACAATTACTTATGTCTGACCTAAGTAATTGATTTGCTAATGATAACCATCAAGTCCAATAAACCTTATGCTGTAGCCTCAGTCTGTAAAGGTCTCCATGTTATTTACACTAATAAAACATTAATCAAGGACCAAATTTATAGCAGCTACTCTATAAATGAGGTCAAGGTAGGTCAGACTTACATAATAAGAAAAAAAAAAAAAGGTTGGTCTCTGCAGTGAAAAGAAAAACCCTTATTACTTATTCTTTCTGCCCCTGGGATTAAGTCCAGTAGCTAAACACTGAAAACTACTTCACGAATACATCCATAGCTATGTCAACTCATGTAACCTCAATGCACTGAATATTTATAAAAGGAAAGCTAAACTCACTGATTTATAAAAATTAATCCCTGAATTTTTCCCTTAAAATAGTTTCAACCTTCTAAATAAAGATATAATAAAAACTTCTAATACTAGCTCCACTATTTCACTAATGAATGTTAGTTTTCTTTCCAGCAGGATTGATTTCTAACATTCAAAGACAAAGGCTAAGTAATTTCTATAGGCTCAGTAATGAAGTAAAAAAGACAATTTCTAACCAAAGGAGGTAACAAATCCAGAGTAAGATAGGCACAGGTAAGAAATCTAAAAAGGACACTATAAAACCTAGAACTAAAAATTATATAAAAATGATTAAGTTATCCAAATAACTGTATCCCAATAGAAATCAGCTATTCTGGATAAGGATATTTGAGAATAATATAAAAGAATTTCTCCACAAAATATAGAAAATTTTTAACACAAAATATGTTTTATATACACATGTATTTTATCTTGGTAAAAATCCTCAAAGAAATATCACTTGACTACTATAAAGATTATCTGTATAAAATAAATTTACATTTAAAAAGCGATGTTTAAAAAATGTTGTTATATGACAAATATCAATAACTGAAATCAAAACTATAAAAATATAATGCAGAAGGAATATCTTAACAATTAAACACAAATATTTACTGAATTTGTAAGGTACTTCTCTAAGGGCCAGAAATATATCCATAAACAAGAGATAGGTGGACTGCCCTCACAGAACATACATTTTACAAAAGGTGAAAGACAATGAAAACAAACACAGGAGAAGAAGAGATTGGGATGGGGAGGAGGAGTTATAAGAAATGAGTGAAGTAACCTGGAAAATAGGTTTCAGGAAGACTTCTCTGAGGAGGTGACACCTGAACTGGGACTTAAGGAGAATGAACCAGATATGTAAAGGTCAGGGCACGTATCTTATAGCAATGGTGGAACAAAGAGACCAGCAAATCCTCTCCCAGAAAAACAAGTAAAAAAACTAGAGAATATCAGTTATTTCAGGGTTCTAAAAATTGACCAAAAAGCAAACAACAAAATCCATAATAATTTTATTCAAAAAAATATGTTAAATGTTGAGTGAGAACAAATGGAATCTGTGGTGATATTTTCAGAGAATGCCATAACCAAATACCTTAGATGTAGTAATTCTACAAGGCTGTGGTTGCTTACAGAATTGAACAACTTCACTGTCAGAGATCACTGAGACTTACTTTGGAGAACAGTTCAAAAAATGCATGCCAAGCTGAAAATATGAAAAAAAAGTCCATATGGCTCTCTTAGTATAAGATTACATTTATAGTTAGAGTGAGCAGGAGACCAGAGAACAAATAGAAATTGAAGGAGATCCTGAAAATAAAAACAGGCGTGGCTATATATTATATGTACATTACAGAGCTTCAAAATAATTTCACACACTCCGTGGCTACCAGGGCTCCTAAATACACATACATCATAGGCTTGAAAAAGATTGATGCAAACTAGAAGCCAGGAACAGAGATGAAAACAATCCCAAATTTGAATGTGCTCATCAAACCAAACACAGGTCAACTGCCAATACATATTGTCAAAGGTTTCAGCAAGACTCTGACTCATCATTTACTGACCTCCAATCTGGAGAAACAGGAGTGACCCCTAAAAAAAGGGGCCAGACTAAAAAAGATCAAAATCAAAATAGGAACTTTGGAAAAGCTAAGCAGCAACATTAATAGCATCATACAACAAGAGAGAAATTCAGCAAATGAATCCCAAAGGAGTAACTTTTAAAAACTGGTTCAACATCTCAAAATCAATTAATGTGATCTATCACACGTCAACAAGCAGAAAAGAAAAATCACCTCATCATATCAATAAATGCAGAAAAGGCATTTGACAAAATCCAACACCCACTTACGATAAACACTCAGTAAGTTGAGTGTTCTAACAGAGAAAATCCTCAACATGATAAAGATCTACAAAAAACAAAAAAACTCAAAAGCAAAGAAAACCAACCTACAGCTAACATCATATTGAATGGTGAGAAATGAGACTCTCACTAAGTCCATTAAAAGTCAAGAATATTCCCTCTTACCACTCTTTTAAACCTCTATAAAAGTTCTAGCTAAAGCAGTATGACATGAAAAATAAATGAAAGGTAGATAGAATGGGAAGAAAGACATAAGAATGTCTTTGTTCACAGATGACATGATAATCCAAAACAGTAAAGAAAAGTCCTGGAACTAATAAGCAATTATTTCAGATTGCAGGATACAAGATTAATATACAGAAGTCAATTGCTGTTTTATATGGCAGCAACAAACAAGTGGAATTTAAAAATGAAAACACAATGCCATTTACATTAGCACTGTAAAAAGTGAAACACTTAGATATAAAATATGTACAAGATCTATGAGTAAAACTACAAAACTCAGACGAACAACATCAAAGAATTAAATAAACAGAGAAATATTCCATGTTCATTGATAGGAAGACTCAATATTGCCAAACTGTCAGTTCATCCCCTCTTCATTTATAAATTCAATGCAATCCAATTCAAAATTCTAGCAAATTATTATACAGATATCAAAAAAATGATTTTGCAATTTATATGAGAAGGCAAAAGGCCCAGAATAGTCAACACAATATTGAAGGACAAGTTGGAGGACTTATGCTACCCAACTTCAAAACCTATTATAAAGGCACAATAATCAACACAGTGCAGTGCTAGAGGAAAAAGAGACAAATATACCAAGGGAAAAGGTAGAAAGCTTCTATAGGCAATCTAAAATGGTCAAATTTGCAACACTGCCACCCTGCAAGCACTTCTATACAACAGCATCATAGATATTGGATTATTGTATCAATAACATGATTCCTATTTAACCTAAATTCATGAGACTTCTAAGAAAATTTTATAGTCAATCTCAATCATATTAATCTTTGATTAAATGAACTTTGTTTAGCCACATTTGGCAAATCCACCAAATGTAATCTTCACTAATGACTTTACTCAGCCAAAGAAAGCCCTACACCCATCTCAACCCTACTTCATTCAAGTACAATGGTTATAGCAGGACTCTTCCTACTAATCCATTTCCATCCACTAATAGAAATCAATAAAACCATTCAAAAAATAATGCCCTGCCTAGGAGCTATCACTACGCTATTTACATAAATTTATGCTTTTACCCAAAATGATATTTAATAAATTGTCACTTTCTCCACCTGCAGCCAATTTAGTTAATAACACTAACAACAGGTAGTAATCAACCAATTTAAGTATTTCTTCAAATCTGCTCACAGCATTCTTCAAAACCATGCTATTTATGTGTTCTAATCCATTACTCAAAATCTAAATGATGACTAAAATATCCAAAACATAGGTGGTTTCTTTAAAGCACTACCATTCATCACAACCTCACTCATCACTAGAAGCCTAGCATTAACAGGAATACCATTCCTCAATGTTTATTTCTCAAAGACTTCATTATCAAAACCACCAACAAGTTGTAGAATGGTGGTTACCAGAAGCTGAGGTAGGGGGAAATGGGAGGTATTCATCAAAGGCTATAAAGTTTCAGTTATACAACATAAGTCCTAGACATCTACTGTATAGCAGAGTACCTATAGTTAACAACATAGTATTATATACTTAAAAATTTGCTGAGAGTAGATCTTATATTGTCTTCTAATAATTAAAAATAATATAATAATAATAAGGTCCAAAAAATAAGAAAATGTTACTCATACTGATGAACCAACAGTCAACAGAATCTCTACTCGAGCAGGATTAGATGTCGGATTTAACAGACAAATACTTCAAGGTAATCATCATAAATATATTCAAAGAATTTAAGGCACTCATACTTCAAAATTAAAAGGGAAATGTGATGAAAATGACTACACAAATAGTGAATATAAATAATTAGAATCTACTAAAGACACCCAATTGGAAATTGTTGTATAAAAACACAATAATCCAAAAGAAAACTTCCAAGGGGACTTTGAGATGGCAGAAGAAGGAATGAGTGAACTTGGAGACACAACAACGGCATTAACAAATTGAACAACAAAAAGAAAAAAGATTAAAAACAATGTAACATGTCTGTAGGATATCAAGACTACCAACGTATGTGTAATGGGAGTCCAGAAAAAGAGGCAAGATAAGCACAGAAAAAAGTATAGTTAGAAATAATGACTGAAAGCTTTCCAATTTTTATGAAAAGCAATAATTGACAGACTCTAGATGCTCAATAAACTCCAAGCAAGATAAATACCACCAAGAACTGCAAAGTGTATGAGATTTTACTCTACTTGTAAGCTAAGTTTTATGGATGCTGACAGAAGACACAAAATCTCTGAATCAGAGACAAATGATAGTCTATTATCCTCAGCAACAGCAGCAGGCAGAGAGTATAAGCACTGTGCTAGTACTTCTAAGCCCCAGTTCCCACACAGTGGCACAGGTCCAAGACATATATAATACAGCATGTTACATAAGAGGAACCCTGAGCTTAGGGCTCATAACCCTCCTTCTCTTTGCTACAGATGGAGACACTACTACTATAGTCCAGGGCTCTGTTCCACATAAACATCTTTAAAATAACAGCACAGAACAAAAGCATCTTGTTCTTATGCTTGCAAGACATGCAAAAATGTGATCAATCAATGGAGAATTATCTTCCTACAAACACAAAGAGATCCTTGAATAGACATGGCTTATTCAAATTGTTGTATAACAAAGGTGTGGGAAAAGGCTAGGAAAAAAAGGATTGATTCATCACATAAAAGAGAACAACAACAGAATTAAAGGCTGACTTCAAATCAGAAAACCTGGAAGCCATGTAACATATTCAAAGTACTTTAAAAAATTAAACAAGTTCATATGTAGCAAAACTATCTTTCAAAAATGAAAACACTTTGGGGAAAAAAGTTTTAGTAGTTTTGCAAAAAGTTAAGCATAGACTTAACATATGGCCCAACAATTCTACTATTAGGTATATACCCAAAAGAAGTGAATATTTAAGCCCACACACACACCCATAAATATTTATAGCATCACTGTTCACAACTGCAAAAAAGTGGGAACATCCAAAATGTCCATTCAACAGATGAATGAAATGTGGTATATCCATAAACTATTATTCATCAATAAAAAGGTATGCAGTTCTGACTCCTGCTGTAACAGATGAATCTTGCAAATATGTAAAGTGAAAGACACTGGCCACAAAATATTGTATGATTGCATTTACATGCCATTTTCAAAACAAGAAAACCTATAGAAACAAAAGTGGTTGCCTAGGACTGGAGGAAGGGAAAAATAGAGGATGACTGATAACAAGCACAAATTTTCTTTTGAGGATGATGAAAATATTCTAAAGTTAAATTATGGTGATGGTTGCACAAATCCAAGTATACTAGATATGATCCAAATTATACACTTCAGACAGGTGATCTGTATGGTACGTGAAATACCAGCATACGTTAAGGGTTTATGAGATACATAATAATATATATAATACAACCATAAATGATGGGGCTAGAAATAGAATTCTATTTGGGCAAATTTTCCATACTTTACTGAAACTAAGTTACTATTAATAGGAAAAAGATTGTTCCAAATTAAACACATCATGTGATCCTTAGAACAACCAATAAGAAAAAATTTTAAATATAACAAAAAATACGAATTACACAACAAAAAAGACATTATATATACATATATAACAAATAGCAAGTGACTAGCGCAAATCCAAACACATTAATAATTAAATCAAACATGGACAAAACAGAAGCAGGGATTAAGATAAAAGAGTATGATATAACACTGTGTTGCCTATAAGACAGATAATTCAAACAGATTGAAAGTAAAAGCATAAAAAGATATTATGCAAAGAGTAACCATGAAAAAAAAAACTAGAGTAGATGTAGTAATATCATTCAAAGACAGACCTGAAGTCAGGAAATATTACTAAAATAATGATGTATTATAATGAAAAGGCAATTAAGAGCAAAATATAACAAATACATATGGACATAACAACAGAGACCAGAAGTACATAAAGTAAAAACTGACAGAACTAGAAGAAACTGTAGTTGGAGATTTCAATACCTTATAATCTTAATAATTACTAGAACTGAAAAGTCTGTCAGAAGGCTTTTTGGAAGACCTGAGATTTGAATGATACCATCAACCAACTTAACCTAAGTGATATTTATAGAACATTCTGGGCAATGGTAGAATATTCTTTTCCAATATATTTGGGACATTCTCCAGAAAGACCATGAGCTAAGCAATAAAAAGGGTCTCAATAAATTTTTAAAAACTTGAATCATTAAAAGGAATTCTCAAGTCACAATAGAACTAAATTAGAAATCAAAATGGAAAGAGAATTAGGAAACCCCAAATATTTGGATATTAACACAAAATAACGCATGAGTCAAATAACAAAGAAAGCATTTTGAGCTTAAAGAAAATTCAACAAAGCATCTGAAAATGTATGGAATAAAGCTAAAACTATGCTGTGTTAGAAATATATAGCTGCAAACACCTATATTGGAAAAGCCAAAATGTATCAAATCAATAAGCTTCCACCTTCAAAAACTAGACAAAAAAGTAAACAAAACCTAAGCAACAAGGATGTAAATAATAAAAACACAAACAGAAATCAATGAAATAGAAAACAAAGAAAAGAGGAAAAGTATCAATTTAAAAAATTGTGGTTCTTTGGAGAGAAGTAAGTAACAAAATAAATATACCACTAGCCAAAGTGACCAAGAAAAGAATGAAACAATTTACAAATTACCAAAATCAGTAATGAAATAATTTATTATAATAATTTAATTTATATTATAATAAATACTAATAAATATTATAATTTATTATAGAGATTTAATAGCTTTCATCTATAATTTAATTCAATTTCTATAAAATATTTAAAGAAGACATGAATACCAATACTACACAAACTCTTCCAGAAAACAGAAGGAGGAAGCAATTCCTAACTCATTTATCAAGGCCAGGATTAACCTGATACCAAGTCAGACAGACTATAATCTACCGACTTATTCATAAAAAGAGACATAAAAACTCATAACAAAATATAAGCAAAATGAATACTGCAGCATATTAAATACATTATATATTATGATCAAGTAGGATTCATGCCAGGAATATAAAATTTTTTAACACTGAAATATCAATTAATATAAATCACCATATTAATAAAGAACAAAACCCACATGATCAACTTAGTACACAAATAAGGAAACAGTTGTCAAAATCCAAGATTAATTCCTAATACTCTTCAATAAACAAGAAAAAGAAGAAAACTGAGGCTCTGCTCGATACAGAGCATCTACAATAAATCTCCAGATAACATAATCCTTAATAATGAGAGACCAAATGTTTTTCTTCTAAATTCAAGAATTAGTGTGTCCAGTTTCACTACTATTTAATATTCTGGAAGTACTAATCAGTGCATTAAGGTGAGAAAAAGCAATGAACGGCATCGAGATGGGAAAGGAAAAAGTAAAACTACCAATTGTTTTTCATGGTCAACATAACTCTAACAAAGGCTAAGGAATCTAAGAAAAAAAAACAATAAAAAAAAAACTAAAAGTAATGAATAAGCTTAGAAAGGTTACATGATATAGGACCAATATACAAAAATCAAGTACACTTTTATGAACTAATAATAATACGAAAATGACATGAAGAAAGAAATTCCATTATAGTGGATTCAAAAATAATCATACAGAAATAAATTTTTCATAAGTCTAATGCTTATATACTAAAAACCTTGCTAATAAAGATTTGGGGACATCTGGGTGGCTCAATGGGCTCAGCAACTGATTCTTGATCTCAGCTTAAGTCATGATCTCCCAGTTCATGGGTTCAGGCCCCATGGGTTCAGAGCCTGCTTGGAATTCTCTCTCTCTCTCTACCCTTCCCCAGCTCATGTTCTCTCTCTCTCTCAAAAATAAACCTTAAAAACATAAAAACAACTCTCTCTCTCTCCCCACTCCGCTCTCTAACCCCCACCCCACTCCCATGCTCTCTCTCTATATTAAAAAAAAAAAAAAGCTCAAACTATAATACATTTTAAAAAAATGATATATCTAGGAACAGAAAAAATCTCCAAAACCTTGTATAGGCTAAAATTTCTTCAATTTGACAACAAAAACATGATCCATAAAAGAAAAAACATAAATAGTACTTTACCAAAATTAAACACTTTTGCTCTTCAGTGAAAATGAAAGGACAACTCAGACTGACAGAAAATATTTCCAAGTCATGTATATGACAAAGGACTGGTATCCAGACATATATAAACTATTGTTTAAAAGTCATTTAAGTCATACAGTGAAATTTAGAAATGGGCAAAATGTGCACAGACATTTTCCCAAAGAAGGTGTATGAATCAACAATTTGTCCCTGGGACAACATTCGACATAATTAGCCATTAGGGAAATACAAATAAAAATCATAGTAAGACACTCCCTAGGCTGAATAGGAAAAGAGCTTGGCAGTTTCTTAAAAAACTAAACACAGACTTAGGATCCAACTCAGCAATTCTACTCTAAGATATCTACCCAACAGAAATGAAACTTAAGTCCATACAAAGCCTTGTACACAAATAGTAATAGTACCATTATTTATAACAGCCAAGAACAGAAAACAATCTAAATGTTCACTGGCTGCTGAAGGGATAAACAAAATGTGGTATGATGTACATCCACACAGTGGAATTCTATTAACCAATAAAAGGAACAAAATATTCTGATATGTTACATTAAAGATAACTCACTAAGAATTATTATAAGAACAGTGTTGAAGAAAATGACACTAATCCAAGGACTACCAACATTGACAAATAAATGGGAATTATTTGAGGACAGGTAGAGACTCCAAAGACAAGGGAAGGTGAGTGGTACAGTCTATAGATAAGATTCAAAGCTGAACAAGAACATGGTCTTCCAGTTCCCTCAACCCCTCTCCTTTCACAATCTTGTACTTCATCCTACCTCAGCCATTTATTGCATGCTGATATGCCAGTCCTCAACATTTCCAATAACTAAATGGCCTTGGTTCTTATTCAACACACTTTCTAAGTATCTTTCATGTTTATAGTTCATTCATTCTGCTATCCCAACTCTAACAGTGCTTAAATCTCCAATTCACCCAACCCATCCTATCATTTTCCTTACACTCACTCTCCTCTTTAATGTCCTCTCTCCTCTTCACCCAGCTTAATAACCATCATCCTGTGGTCAGTGATTACAATCACACTCCTGTATAATAGTTTGACTCCCCTGTCCTTCTCTTCCTCATATTCATTTGACAAATCCTAAATTCTTTAAACCCAACTATCATTCACTTCCATATTTACCTATCAGCCTCTGCCAACTACATAAAATGTCTTCCCATGTTACCATAAACATCCCATTAATGCTCTACTTTAAGCCAATCTCCTCCACTTGTATACAAATCCCCCTACTCTCCAATCTAATCAAAAATGTTACTCCAGAAACTTTCACCTATCTCCCCTACATTAATTTCCCCACTCATCACCATGAGACTGTGTTGCTCTCATTTTTTTAAACTTCTATTTCCTGGGGCGCCTGGGTGGCCCAGTCAGTTAAGTGTCCAACTTCGGCTCAAGTCATGATCTCTTGGTTCCCGACTTCAAGCCTGTGCTGACAGATCAGAGCCTGGAGCCTGCTTCAGATTCTGTGTCTTCCTGCCTCTCTGTTCCTCTCCCATTCATGCTCTGTCTCTTTCTCAAAAAATCAACAAACATTAAAAAATTTTTAATTCTATTTTCTTTGATTCTATTTCTACCTACAAGCTACCAATCTATTTTATTTTTGCTCCTCTTTGTAGCAAAACTCTTCTAAAGAACTGTTTATATGCATTCTCTAATTCCCCTTCTCATTTTTTCTTTTTTAAATGCACTGCAAATAAGCTTTTTTCCACACTCTCCCAAAATTACTCCTGTCCAAGTAAGACACCACTTCTAAGCCAATGGTCAAATTTCAGTTTGCATCCTACCACGCAAAGAATTTCATCTAATCTCAAGACATTAAATACCACCTAAATGCTTACACTAATTTTTACCTCTAGCCTAAAAAAATAACTTAGTCACTGCCTATTTAACATCTCTACTTTGAGGTAGACTAGAGGTCTAAAAATCAGTACCTCGGAGAGCAAACTGACCTTCCCCAATATCTGTTTTATCAATAGTCCTTTCCATCCTGATTGAAAGAAACGCTACCTTTTCAGCTGTGCAGGCCAAAAATCTTAAGATAATACTGAACTCCTACTTTTTTCTCACAATTCACATCAAATCCACTAGTCAATCCTATAGGTTCCATCTTCAAAACAATCAGAATCCTACCACTTCTTACCTCCTCTACTATTATTACCCTAGTCCAAATCACCATTATGCTTAACTAGGATTACTACAAAAGCTTCCTAATTGATCATTCAGCTTCTATCCTCAACTTTCTATATGTATCAGCCAAGAGCAATCTTTTTTTAATATTTTATTTTATCTGGGAGGGGGACGGGCAGAGGGAGAAAGAATACTAAGCAGGCTCCACACTCAGCACAGAGCCCCAAGTGGGGCTCAATCTCACAACCATGAGATCATGACTTGAGCCGAAATCAAAAGTCAAAAGCTTAACTGACTGAGCCACTAGATGTCCCAAGAGTAACCTTTTTAATACATAAAGCATACTGTGTCTCCTTCCTCTACTCAAACCTGCAGTGATTGTCATTTCTCACAGAATAGGTTGGAAATCTAAACAAAATCTTACTTTGTATTATCAGACTTCCTATCTTCTCTTCACTTTGATCATTTTGTTCATGCTATACTGTCCTCATTCCTCAAATATGACAGGTAATATTTAATAACCTGTATAATAACCCCTATGATTAACTAAGTGCTTGTTTAAATGTCACTTTACCAATGAGCTCTAATCTGACTACTCTATTTAAACTGCAAACCATGCCAACCTTTTCTATTTCCTTCAAAATCTCCATTCCCCTCAACTTGCTCCAAATTATCTTTTACTTATCGCCATTCACCTATCATATAACCCATTACCGATTTTGATTAATTTTCACAGCCTGACAATGACTGTTCAAATGTAAGATCTAAAACAAAACAAAACAAAACAACACTTTATCCGTTTCCTTATTGCTCTATCCCCAGCAACAAGGGCAATTCGTGGCAGTGAATAATAAACACTGGCTGAATGAACAGATAAGAAAACAAAAACTAATAGCAGTAAAAGTACTTTCCAAATATCAAAGGTGAAACTTGAACCCAGAGCTAACTTTAAAGTTGATGCTATTAACCAAAAAGCAATGATGCTTTATCTATTAAATGTACTAGTACTTACATAACTATGGTTAATTATACTTAGTAGAGCCTATACTAACAAAAATTGACCTTTATAACAAGTTTTCATTTAAAAAAGAATTTTGTTTAAAAAAAATAAGCCCTATACATGATAGAAAATCTGTTCATTCGTGTTTTGCATTCAATAGAACAAATACTTATTTGATCAAGAGTTCTAACCACCTCTTTTTCTATATATAAACTTTGAAAAGATTCAATACTTCAGTGTGTTCAGCCAAAGAATGATGCATTTTTTGAAGAATAAGCACTTTGAAATATTTACTAAAAGACTAAATTTACTTATTGAGAAATATTTATTGATTTCCTACCATTGGCCACACTCATGACTGCAGTTTAGCTCTTGTTCTCATATGAATCATAGCAATAACCTTACTACTATGCTTCTTGAGTTCATTCAGGTCTCCTCTCCTTCCATCCCCAAAATTTCAGCCAGTTATCTTTTCAAAACCCAAATATCATATTCCTTTGCTTAAAATCTTCAAAGGCTTTCCAACACTCTTAGATAATAGTCCACAAATTTGCTACAATAGGCCTTTTATGATCCAGATGTCCAATTCTAGTCCAATAATTCAAATACACAAACACATACATCTGAATAGTCTATATACCTTCTAACACCACAGTGTCTTCAGATATTCTATTTCCTTTATTTGGAATGCTTTTCAGACACACATCCTCCAATTTATCCATAATCCTCCTTTTCAAATGTTACGACTAACCCTACTATCCTTGAAAATACATCTGGGTGACATCATCAAGATGGCAACATACATCATTTCTGACCTCCCTCCCCCTCACAAGAAAAACTAACAATTATTCAAGAATAAGACATCACTGAGAAAATTCTAGAACATGGGAATGAAGCTAAAGCACCCCTTGCAACAGAGAACAAGACAGACTCCACAGAAGGATAAGAGAAGTAGCAAACCATTGACTGTATTACCCCTCCCCCTAGCAAAGCACCATGTTGGAGAGGTCTCCTCTGATCCTCCAGTTGTCCGGTTCCTCCACTGTGAAAAGAGAACCTGGGGCGGGGGGGGGGGGGAGAACTAGCCCCCAGCCTGACCTTGTGAGTCACTTAGTTAGAGCTACTATAATCAAATCCAATGAAGACTGCAGGAGAATCTACATGGCTCAACTTCTGGGTACTGGAGTATGACAACATAAAGATCTTTGACAATGGAGTTCACACATGTAGAGACCAAGTAATAATCCTAAGTGGCAGTTTGTTTATCTGCAGAATCAAATCAGTAGCACTCTCTAAGCAGGGAATTTGGCAAGGTGCATATCACTTGATTCCTATCATCAAACAAGTAGGTTTATCAGCAGAAAGGCTGGTTTGTCCTCACATTGGCAAGGAGCTGAGTCACAATACCCACACACTATAAAGAGTGCCTCCCAGCCACATCTGACCAGAGATGCTGCTGGGGACACTGGGACGCTGTGTAGCCCAGCAATGCTTGAACAGAGAGGTGGGCAAGCAAAACTGATCACCCCCAGAGCAAAGCCAGTACCAGATGTAGAGGATTCCTGTGCTATGAACACCCATAGGGATTAATTCATAGCCAAGGTCAGCTCCAGGTCCTTCCTTGTTTGGAAAATTGGCAACTACATCAAGTGACATTTTACATTCCCACCCAGGTGAGGGAGCTGAGACATAGCTCTACCAACCCACGTTTTCTCCCCACCCCATCTCACCAGAAGGGCTGGCAAAAATACCTAAAAGCTGGGCAGCCCAGTGGTACACAAACCAAGAGAAGGGCAAGAAGAACCTATAGTTTGCAGAGCTAAGCCAGTGGACTTGGGTAATGAGTCAACATGAGCTAAGACAATAAACAAAGAACTTTTCCAGCATTAGAGCTACTTCAACCACTGCATCCAAGCAGAGGAACTAACTAACAGCACCGCTTAATACTGAATACACGGTCTCCAGCCAGCCAGATAAGGGAAGCTAACTGCACCATATGGGAAACTACATAGCCCATCCAACAACTCCACCTATAAACACACCTGAACAGAGAGCACAAATCATGGCTTTCTCTGTCTGCAGAACAAAATCTGTGACCTCACCTGAAGGGAGGTGGCACATATCAGTGGCACACTCCTGCTTGATTTGGGTCCCTGAAGAGTCATATAGAGGCCCTGGGTCCCCTTCTACTGCCAGGGCAGGAAAAATAATTCATAACCACATCTACACCTGAATATAGTATCCAGTCCTGACTAGAGTCACTGAGCCTATTCTAGGGACTCACTTAAGTAAGGTATCAAGCCAGAAGTACTATCCAACTGTTCTCAGCCAGAAGTACACCCTACACCTCAACCTCAGCAGTCAAATAGTTGCCTCACCCAAAACTAGATGATAATAACAGAACACACCTGGCCAAGAACATTACCAGCAGACACACCCAGAAACAAACTGAGGTAACTGGTGAAGTTATGTCTCAGCCAAAGCAAACCGACAAAGTCTGAAAAAGGAATCCAATCACAAAACACAGGTAAATATGACATCACTAAAGGAAACTAACAAAGCTCTAATAACTGACCCTAAGAAATGGAGACCTATGAACTATTAGACAAGGAATTCAGAAAAACAACTTAAAGTTTAATGAACTACAAGAATAAACAAATAGACAACTAAACAAACTTAAGAAACAATGAATGAATAAATCAGAAGATCGATAAAGCAAAAGAGATCACTAAAAAATGATAAAAAACTGGGGCACCTGGGTGGCTCAGTCAGTTAAGAATCCAACTTTGGCTAAGCCCATGATCTCACAGTTCGTGAGTTCGAGCCCCCTGTTAGGCTCTAAACTGACAGCTCAGAGACTGGAGCCTGCTTCAGATTCTGTGTCTCCCTCTCTCTCTCTGCCCCTTCCCTGCTCATGCTCTGTCTCTCTCTCTCTCTCTCAAAAATAAATAAACATAGACGTGGAGGCGCGGGGCGAGTGGGGGCCTGGAGAGGGCAGGCCAGCTGCACGCCCTTCCCCCTGACCTCCTGCTTTGTGACCCCGCGGTCCGGCTGTTCCCGAGTCACGTCGTTTCTCCATCAACCAGTGATCTGGAGAGGACAAGATGGCAGAAGAGCAGGGAGCTCTGTAATCCGCGCACGCCCGTATGGATTGAACTGAGAAGGACTGAAGGGATAAAACTTGTATTTGCAAGTGGGGGAAAGAAGAAACAGACGCCAGAAAGACAACCTCAAAATGCCTGACTGAGTGACTGTGATCTGGGAAATTAGGGGACGGGCGGGTCCCGGTGGTAAAAGGGAAAGGAGCCCCCGAGCCCAACACAGGGAGAGCGTGCTGTGCCCCGGAGAGACCAGGGGAAGAGAAAGAGAGACGGAAAACGCACCTAGAACCATCTCTAAGGGAGGAAAAACTCGCCCGTCTCCCCATATATATCTGCCGAGCGCCGGGAGAGAAATCTGTCCCATCTGGCTGGCGAGTTCTTCCTTGGGCGCAGCCTCACCGGGAGCCTTGAAAAGCGGTAGCGGCGGCGGTGGCAGCCGAGGCTCCGCGAAAAGGGTGGTGCAACCCGGCCGGGAGGCCAGCCACCAGCGGGAACGCATCTCATCCCCGGTGACGGTGTTGAACGGCATGGACTGGGATTTGGAGGTGAGGCGGAGCTTGAAGAATACAGTTTGGCTCGCCCGCGGCACAGGGAGATCGGACTCAGAAGGGCGGCTTGCAACGCTTGGTTCCGGCAAAGCTTTGAGGAAGCGCCATACTTCTCCCCGCAACCACCAAGGAGGGGCCTCGGAGACAGCAGCCCCCGAGACCTGACCTAACGCCAGACCACGCCCATCCCCACAGGGGAGTTGTCTTTTTTTTTTTTTTCCTTTCCTTTTTTCTTTCCTTCTCCTTCTTTTCTGCTGCCATCCAGATATATATCCCGTAGCATATTCTTATCTCTCCTCTTGGCTGG
>CM053567.1:71296420-71424989 GCA_028646485.1 Cryptoprocta ferox | reverse complement strand
AGGGGAAGGAGGAAAAAGAGTTAGGGAGAGGGAGGGAGACAAAACACGAGAGACTCTTGAATACTGAAAACAAACTGAGGGGGGAAGGGGAAGGGGGAAAAGTAAAGGGGGGTGATGGTCTTGGTGGAGGTCACTTGTGGGGAAGAGCACTGGGTGTTATATGGAAACCAACCTGACAATAAACTATAAAGTTTAAAAATAAAAAAAATAAAAAATAAAT
This sequence comes from Cryptoprocta ferox, assembly GCA_028646485.1. Taxonomy (NCBI): domain Eukaryota; kingdom Metazoa; phylum Chordata; class Mammalia; order Carnivora; family Eupleridae; genus Cryptoprocta; species Cryptoprocta ferox. Next base: position 71,424,769 of record CM053567.1, on the reverse strand, counting down.
AAATAAAATAAATAAACATAAAAAAATCTTTTAAATGAATAAAAATCTTAAGGGTAAAACTTGAATAAATGAGATGAAGAATTCATTAGAGTTTCAAAAACAAATTCAACCATACAGAAGAAAGAATGAGTGGCATGGGGGACAGGACATTAGAAATTATCCAAAAGAACAAAAAGAAAAAAGAATGAAAAAGAGTGAAAAAAGCATATGAGACTTATAGGACACAATGAAAAAAATTTTTTTGCATCATTAAACTCTAGAAGGAGAAGAGAAAAAGGACAGAAAACATAATTAAAGCAACAAAAATTAAAAATTTCCCAAACCTGGGAACAGAAATGGACACCCAGATCTATGAAGCCCAAAGAACTTCGAATAATTTGAACTAGAACAGGGCTACACTGAGACAAATTATAATTAAATTGTCAATAAGAAAAAGCAAAAAAAAAAAAAAAAGAAAAAGAAAAAGAAAAAGAAAAAAAAAAAAGAATCTTAAAAGTAACAAGAGAAAAGAGCGAAGTTATATACAAGGGAATGCCCATAAACATACTGCTGGACTTCTCAATAGAAAGATTTCAGTCCAGGAAAAAATGGGATGACTTAGTCAAAATATTAAAAAAAAGAAGAAGAAGAAGAAGAAGAATCTCTTAACAATACTAAAACCTTGAAGCTAATGTCCTTCAGACATTAAGGAGAGATAAGGGATAAAGACATATAAAAACAAACAAAGAAACAAACAGGGAGTATATTACCACCAGAGGTGCCTTATAAGAAATGCTAAAGGGAGTTAAGTACTTCAAGTACAATAAAAAAGTTGCCAATTAAAATCAAAGAAGTATAAAACTCATGGGAGAAGATAAATACATAGTCTAAGTTAGATTCTGTAATTTGGTAATGATGGTGCATAATTACATACAACTCTAAAGGTTTAAAAAGTAAACATTGTACGGGCACAAGCCCTGTGTTGGTTCAAGGCCAGCGTTGGGCTCTGTGCTAACAGCGCGGACCCTGTAGCCTGCTTAGATTTCTGTGTCTCCCTCTCTGCCCCTCCCCTTCCTTCTCTCTCTCTCTCCTTCTCTCTCCTTCTCTCTCTCTCTCTCTCTCTCTCTCTCAAAAGTAAATAAACATTTTTTTTTAAAAAAGTAAGTAAACACTGTGAGGCTCATGGGTGGCTCAGTTGGTTAAGCTTTCGACTTCCCCTCAGGTCATGATATCATAGTGTGTGGGCTGGAGGCCCACATCAGGCTCTGTGCTGACAGCTCAGAGTTTGGAGCTTCAGGTTCTGTGTTTCCATCGCTCTCTGCCCCTCCCCCACTCATGCTCTCTCTTTCAAAAATGAATAAACATTAAAAAAATTTTTTTAATAAAAAAAGACATACCATAAAAAAAACATACACAGAGTGTAAAGGGATAAAAGCAATCCCTTTAATCAAATGGAAATAAAAAATAAGTAAATAGAAGCAGGGTGGTTATATTAGATACAACAGACTTTAAAATTATTATAAGGAATAAAAACGGTCATTATATAATGATAAAGGAGTCAATCCATCAAAAAGACTTAAATTATAAATATCTATGTGCCCAATATCATAGCACCTAAATATATAAAGCAAAAACACAGATAAAAAGGAGAAATAAAGAGTAATACAATAATAGCTGGGGAGATTAATACCCCACTCTCAACAGATAAATTATCTAGACAGAGAATCATTAAGTAAATAGCCAATCTGAACACTATAGACCAAATGGACCTAAAAGACATACACAGAACATTCTATATAACAACAGCAGGATACACATTCTTCTCAAGCACATGAGGAACATCATCAAAGACAGACCATATGTTAGACTATGAAATGGTTTTAGCCAGTCCAAGAAGACTGAAATTATACCAAATATCTTTTCTGACCACAACAGTGTAAAACTAGAAATCATTAACAAGAGGAAAACTGGAAAATTCAAAAACACATGAAAATTAAACCTCACTTTTCTGGACAACCAATGGATCAAAGAAGAAATTATAGGGAAAATTTAAAAGTTTGAGACAAATGAAATGGAAACAAAACATATCAGAACTTATGAGATACAGCAAAAGCAGTTCTAAGAGGAAGTTCATAACAACAAATACCTACATTAAGAAGAAAGATCTCAAACAACTTAACACCTTAAGGAACTAAAAAAGGAGAACAAACCAAGCAAAAGGTTGGCAGAAGAAAGGAAATGAAAATTGGAGTAGAAATAAATAGAATAGAAAAAAATAGAAAAGATTAACCAAACTAAGAGTTGGTTCTTTGAAAAGATAAAACAAAACTGGCATACATTTAGCTAGACTAACCAAGATAAAAAAGAGAAAGAACCCAGATAAAAAAAACTATAAATGTAAATGAAAAGGGGGACACTGCCAATGATACCACAGAAACACATGGGATCCTACGAGGCTTCTATGATCAACCAAATGCCAACAAATGAGACAACCCAGAAGAAATGTAAAAATTCTTAGAAACATACAACTTATAAAGAATGAATCAAGAAGAAATAAATATTGGCTGGCGCAATTACTAGTAAGGAGACTGAATCAATAATCAAATACTTCCCAATAACGAAAAGCATAAGACCAGATGGCTTTCACAGGTAAATTTTTACAGTTAAAGAAATAACTCCAGTACTTTCAAACTCTTCCCAAACAATCAGAGAGAATACTCTCAAATTCATTTTACAACACCAGCAAATCCTGATACCAAAACTAGGAAAATATAATACTAAAAAAAAATTATAGGGGCGCCTAAGTGGCTCAGTCGGTTGAGCATCTGACTTTGGCTCAGGTCATGATCTCACGGTTGGTGAGTTCGAGCCCCGCATCGGGCTCTGTGCTAACAGCTTGCTCAGAGCCTGGAGCCTGCTTCAGATTCTGTGTCTCCTTCTCTCTCTGACCCTCCCCACTCATGCTCTGTCTCACTCTATCTCTCAAAAAGTAAATAAATGTAATAAAAAAATTTTTTTTAATTATAAGCAAATATCCCTGATGAATATAGACACAAAAGTTCTCAATAAAATAAAAGCAAGCTGAATTCAGCAGCACATTAAAAGAACCACTCACAATGATCAGAAGGATTTATCCCAGGATGATGGGTCAACATATGAAAATCAATGTGACATATCACATTAATAGAATGAAAGAAAAAATAATATCATAATCTCAATAGATGTATAAAAGGCATATGACAAAATTCAGCATCCATTTGTGATTAAAAATTCTTAACCAATTAGGCATAGAAGGCATATCTCAAAATAACAAAGGCCTTATATATCACAAACCCAGAGTTAACATCAGACACAAAGGTAAAGAATGAAAGCTTTTAAGACTAGGAACAAGACAAAGGTGCCCATTTCTCACTGCTCCTATTAAACAAAGAAATGAAAACTCTGGGGGTGCCTGGCTGCCTCTTGGGTACAGAGCTTACTTTTTAAAAAAATATATAGATTTAAATTAAAAATCCATTAAAAAAATAATATTTTTTAAAAACCCAAAAATTCTAGGGGCACCTGGGTGGCTCAGTCAGTTAAGCTTCTGGCTTCAGATTAGGTCATGATCTCACTGCCTTGTGGCCTTGAGCCTCAAGTCAAGCTCTGTGCTGACAGCTCAGAGCCTGGAGCCTGCTTCCAATTCTGTGTCTCCTCTCTCTGACTCTCACCTGCTCACTTTCTCTCTCTCTCTCAAACAAATGTTAAAAAAAAATGTTTAAATGCCAGAAAATTCTAGCTAGAGCAATCAGGCAAGGAAAAAAGTATCAGAATTAAAAAGGAAAAAGTAAAATTGTCTCTATTTGCAGATGACATGATTTTATATATAGAAAATCCTAAAAACTCAAAAAAAAATTAAACTTAATGTATTTAGTAAAGATGCAACATACAAAGGTGACATATAAAACCAGTACCATTTCAATACACTAACAAAGGATTTTCTGGGAAAGAAAAAATTGATCCAATTTACAATAGCATCAAAAACAATAAAATGGCTAGTAAATAATTTAATCAAGAAGGTAAAATCTCTCTACTCTGAAAACCACAAAACACTGGTAACAGAAATCAAAGAAAACACATTTAGACAGAAAGGTATCTTGCATTCATGGACTGAAAAAATTAATATTGTTAAAATATCATTACTACCAAAATCCAGTTATAGATCAATGCTATCCCTATCAAAATATCAGTAGCATCTTTTATAAAAGTAAAAACGCACTCCTAAAATTTATATGGAATAACAAATGATCCTCAGTAGCCAAAGAAATTCTGAGAAAAAACAAAGCAGACTTTACCACACTTCCTGATTTCAAATTATATATAAAACTATAGTAATCAAAACAGTATGGTACTAGCATAAACGCAAATAAACCAATAAAACAGAATCAAAAGCCGAGAAATAAATCAAAGCATTTTATGGTCAACTAATATTTTACAAGGGTGTCAAGAATATTCAATGGAAAAAGACAAGTCTCTTCAATAAATGGTGCTGAGATCACTGGATATTCACATAAGAATGAAACTGAACCCCTATCTTATGCTACTCACAAAAATTAACTAAAATGGATTAAAGAGTCAAATATAAGACCTAACACCATAAAACTCTGTAAGAAAACTTAGAAATAAAACTCCTGGACACAGTCCTTGGAAAGGACATTTTTTTTTTTTTTTAAGATGACACCTCAAGCACAAGCAACAAAATAAAAAATAAACAAAGTGTAATAACTATATCAATCTAAAAAGCTTCCATTCAGCAAAAGAAACCATCAATGAAATGACAACCTGTATAATGGAATATTTTCAAACCAATATATCTGGTAAGGGATTAAATCCAAAATATATAAAGAACGCACACAAACAAAAGACACACACGTGTGTTCACACACACACAATCCAATTTAAAAATGGGTGAAGAACCTACATAGACGTTTTCCCAAAGTAGATATATAAAAGACCACAGACACATGAAAAGATGGTCAACATCACTAGTCATAAGGGAAATGCAAAGTAAAACAATGAACTATCATTAGAAAGGTCATCATCAAAAAGACAAGAGATAAATCTTGCCACAGATATAGAAAAAAGTGAATACTTGTGCATTCATTGGGGGACTGCAAACTGGTACAGATTATGGAAAACAGTATGAAGGTTCATCAAACAATTAAAAATAGGACTACTGTATGATCCAGCAATACCACTTCCAGGAATATATTCAAAGGAAATGAAACCACTAACTCAAAAACATTATCTGCACATCTACATTCATAGCAGCATTATTTACAATAACCAAGACATGGAAACAAACTAAACTGTCCACTGATGAATGGACAAAAAAGGAGAGAGAGAGAGAGAGAGAGAGAGAGAGAGAGAGAGAGGGAGGGAGGGAGGAATACTATTCAGCCATTAAAAATGAGGAAATCCTGGGATGCTTAGGTCACTCAGTCAGTTGAGCATCCGACTCTTGATTTCAGCTCAGGTCATGATCCCAGGGTTGTGGGATCAAGCCGTGAATCAGATTCCACACTGAGCATGGAGCCTACTTGAGATTCACTCTCTCTCTCTTCTCTCTTCTCTTCTCTCTCTCTCCCTCCCTCCCTTCACCCCTCTCTCCCACTTGTGCATTCTCTCTCAAATAAAAAAATGATGAAATCCTACCATTTTCAACAACACAGATGGAATTTGAAGGCATTACACTAAGTGAAATAAGTCAACAAAGATAAATACTGCATAATTTCACTTGTATGTAGAACCTAAGAAACAAAAAACCCAAACTCATAGAAAAAGATATCAGAAATATAGTTACCAGAGGCAGAAGAAACAGAAGGAGTTGAAGGAAGGTGGTCAAAAGGTGAAAACTTCCAGTCACAAGATAAATACCTACTAAGGATGTAAATGCACGACATGATGACTATAACTAACACTGCTTTATATATACAGTAAATCCTAAGAGTTCTCATCATTAAGAGAACGTTTTTTTTCCTTTTCTTCATTCTTTTATTTACATTGTATCTATACAAGATAACAAATGTTAGCTGAACCTATTGTGATAATCATTTCATACAATATGTAAGTCAAACCATCCTCTTGTATACCTTAAATTTATACAGTGATGTATGTCAATTATTTCTCAATAAAAGTGGAAAAGAAATAAAAATAAAGAATAAAATTAAAAAAGAAAATGCCTCTCAGGAATCATGATCTCTGGGGATGTTTCACCTAATTCTTCCATACTAAACTGTCAAGCTTTTCTTTTAACATGTTTTTAATACTTCTACAACAGAATTTAGCAAAAGGCGTTATAATTGAAGGCTTATGTATTAGTTGACAATACTAGTATGTGAGCAACTATAATTATTTGCTGAGTAAAATAATTTTAGAGGTATTTAATGTCAAATGAAGTTATCAATACCCTTTTCTGCCTCTTCTGTAACATTAACAAGGCAGAGCTGATTCCTGATTACTAGTTCAAATACCTCCCCAAGTGATGGCATCAGTCTCTCAACACTAGCCAGAACACTGTAAGGAAACATTCCTAAGCAATAATTTTGCTCAGAATACAAATTCAAATGGCAGCTAAATACACCTTTTAATCTATACCCAGGGTGTTTAGTCCAATTAAACCAAAATCCACTCCCACAAAAACAGACACAAAGTAGTCCACTCTTCATTTCCTCAATTACTTTTACCTTTTAATTCTCTCACTCTCTTCAATCCATTTTCTCCCTTGTAGCTTTCTTTTTATCTCTATATTTATTTCGCTTCTCTATCTTACTAGTGAATTTCTTTTCCTTGAGTTAATCTATCTCTGCTCTTTAAATGAAAACATTATCAACTTTCTCCTCTCTCTGCTTTTTCATTACATTGCAACACAGAAAAAAACTTGTTCTCCTTCTCCTTTATGACCAGGACACAACATAAGAGAGATAACATAGACATCTAGGTTTGATTACTGGGCTTCACAAATATAAATTTACAGGAAGTCCAAATGAGTATCTGTTTTCCTTCTATCTGCTAATAAAATCACTAGCTTAGTTTTGCGAAATTCAGCCTTACCACTCGAAAAATAAAGACCAGATCTTCATGGTTAAGCATGTAACCATGAAGAAAACCATAAAATAATTAAATATTGACATATTTGTAATAATTAAGCTCCACTTTATTACTAACCACAAAAACCATACAGTCCCCAAAAAAGTAAGTTTCAATGGCAAAAACAGAGTAAGATTTTAAGGTAAAATATAAATGGATATAAAATAGGTTACCTTCCTTCATTGACAAGTTCAATAAAAGCAAGGCCTGCATTCTTCTGGATAGAATTCTGCCACTCCTAAAAAACAAAAACAAACAAAACAAAAAAAGGCAAAAAATAGCTGAACAAATAATACTCAGTAGATTAATTTTTTAAAACAACAATTATGAAAAACATCACCCGTATCAATTTCATACCTTAGCTCTTAAAAGGAAAAGTTTGGTTAAATGTACTACCTACTCAATGCAGCCCTGTAAGACGTGAATAGTTGATATTCAAAATTAAGCTGAACAAGTTAGCAACAATTCTTTTCTGTCTGAACTAAAAAAGCCTATCTATATTTATCTTGACCTTTTTCTTCTATACCATTATATACCATGATATACTACTAATCAACTGAAATACTTATGAATTGGAAAGGAAGGTAGCACAGACTAAGGAGAGAGGTTTTTGTTTCTTTAAGAAAAGAGATGCGGGACGCCTGGGTGGCTCAGTAGGTTAAGCATCCGACTTCGGCTCAGGCCATGATCTCACAGCCTGTGGGTTCGAGCCCCGCGTCGGGCCCTGTGCTGAGAGCTCAGAGCCTAGAGCCTGCTTCAGATTCTGTGTCTCCCTCTCTCTCTCTGCCCCTCCCCCACTCACTCTCTGTCTCTCTCTCTCTCTCAAAATAAAATAAAGACATAAAAAAAAAAAAGAGAGAGAGATGCATCCTCCCAAATGAGGTAAAGACAGTATCAAATAGTGTGGTATACTAATAAATAGCACACATTCAAGCACAAAAACTGATGATTAATGATTGAGAAAGGGACAAAAAAAATTTGGCTAGATGACTTGTGAGCTGGAAAACTACAGTCCACTAGGCTATGAATTAGCAAAAGACAGTATAAATCTATTATATTCTTTATAAATAATTATCCTTAAAAAGCCTAGGAAGGAAATAAACCAGTAGAGTACGTAAAAATGAGTATTTTTTAAACTTCATCTCAAAACATATGTAAAATAAATAGTAATCCAATAAGGCTGGGCCTACAACAATTGAAAGGTAGCTAGATTTAAAAAATGTTAATGTATGCACCCATGTCTATATATGTATGTGAAATGCTGCTAGAGTCGAGAAATGCCAAGATATGTATGTGCATATGTGTATGTATATGCACACGTATATCCATTTTTAAAGAACTGGAAATATATATCTTTATGATCTTTAAAACAAAGGAGCCCCTTACATTCTACCTACATAATATACCTCAAGTTATCTTTTTGTTCTTTTATAAACTCAAAACAAAAGATACTATTAGGCTGCTTACTATTACTACCAAAAAAATATTCATATGTTCTGAATGTAATACCTTTTAAGAGTTCTAAAGTCCACATATTTTCACCCCTAATGACTGCTCTGTGTCACTCCAAATTCCTATTTTGGGCAGGGAGGGGGGCTCATACTTTCTCCTCTACTTTCTCCTTTTTATTCCTAATTTTGTATTGCTTCCTGTTATGTTTTGAAAAACCCAAGGTGGTTCTTGGGACTAAAATGGTTATATGCCACTATTTTTTTGTTATAAGGTTCTATTTCATGAAGTCTCAATAAGAACATACTAATAGAACATATATGGTAGAATGAAAAGTAGATATTAAGTCACTTAGAAATCGAGCAGTAGTAATTGACCAGATCTAGGAGAGAAAATGAACCAAGGTATTGTTAAGAGGAATGAACAAGAAGCCATGAGATCTATATTCTCACACTGATTCTGACACTGACAGGATATGTCCATGGACAGATCACTTTACATCTCTAGGTCTTAAAGACACTCCCTTAAATAATTAGGTCTATTATTTTATGATTCAGTAACTTACAAACATTTAGAAATGACTCATGAGCCTACAATCTATACTCTCAAAATTCACAATTACCACCCAGCTGAAACAATAAAGATCTCATATTTCTTTCACTGAGGTAAACCAAGTAAAGCATAAATAGGAATACCTCATAATTTAAAACCCTCTTCCTTCCAGCAAAATAAAATGAGCTACAAAGCAATGCAATCAAATTCCATTAAGGAGTAAATCCCTAAGAGAAGAACATGCTTGGCATCCTCTACTCATCTTAGAAATACAAAGAGGAAAAAGTAGAAACCACAGGTAAGGTTTTTGATCGTGGTGCAGAAGACCCCACACTTTACTTTTCAAGCACAGCAAAGGGAGATATCAAGTCTCAAACAGTTGCTCTAAACCTAGTAAGCACAGGAATAGTAGAGACAAACAAACATAATGGCCAAATGGACCTAAAATAGCCTCAAAGTATCTCATGCCATAGGAAGAGTCAGAAAATTACCCTAGAAAAATGTACAGTAAATGAGACTTTGGAGGAATGGGAAGAACACAGCTATGACCTTTGCTGATAGACAGTGAGTCAGAAGGGATGGTGACACCTCAGAGGATGCCACGGTCAAGGAACAGAAGCATATGCTTACTTCTCAGCTGTTAAACCCAACATAGCACTCTCAGGAAGCCACTCAGAAATGTGATATTGCACCAGATTACGGGGAGGCAAGACCTTAAACTGACTGAGTTTTCATTCAGATCACTTAACCTGAAGGAAAATCTGAAAATGAAAATTAACTTAGTAAAAAGAGAATAAAGGAAGTCACTTTTCTTGCTAGGAAAAAAAAAAGGAGGGGGGAGAAAAGCAAGAGAATATGTTATATGTAATTCTTTAGAACAGACATTTTATTTTAAAAAGTATTTACTAGTAGTATTTTATTTCTCAAATCCGTTTTGTCTGATCTAAAACTGTAACAGGTGGACATTTTTATCATATAGCTCATACAAAACTCACAACTCTACATGGATGAAACAGGTAACAGTAGAGAGACTTAAATTTTTTTTTAACTTTATGGTTTATTGTCAGGTTGGTTTCCATATAACACCCAGTGCTCTTCCCCACGAGGGTCCTCCACCATGACCATCACCCCCCTTCCCCTTTCTCCCTCCCCCTTCTGCCCTCAGTTTCTTTTCAGTATTCAAGAGGAGAGACTTAAATTTTAAGTAGATAGGTAAATATCAGTGTGATTTTATTTTCATGAATATATACAAACTAATTGTAATTATAATGTAAAAACAGGAAATATGCCACTTACATTTCACGATCATTTTAAACAGCATGATTTAGGTTATTAGAAAACTAGTTCAAGTTAGTACAATGACAGAAAATTCAACATCGAAAAATTTTTATGACCTGAACTTACATTGGTATGTCACATAAAATTTCTTTTAAATTAAAACAATTAGATGTGAAGGTACATGAAAAAGTCCAAGAGTCCAACGAAGAGTATTCGTGTGTTATAAAAGCTCAGAGACACAGATTTATTACTGCTAATACATTAGATTTCTTTCTTTCCCAGACATCATCTATAAACCTAATTTGTTAACTTACAATAAGTGCTATCCAATCACATGGAGTGAAACAAGAAGTGAATATACAAATCTCATTTACACTTTTGAGCATAATCCATTCCTAACTATAAATTATTAACACTTAATAAAATATCACATTCCAGGTACATCAATACATACTGATAAGAATTAATAACTCAATGGTATTGTAATAGCATCGTATAGTGAGAGATAGTAGCTACACTTGTGGTGAGCATAACATAAAGTACAGAGTGATTAAATCACTATGCTGTACACCTGAAACTAACATAACACCATGTCGCCTATACGCCAATTAATAACCCAGGTGATAATAATCTGAAGCCCATAAAAACAGAAAATAAAAATTTTTAAATAAATCCGTTTGTCAAAGCCAACAAGTTTTCCTCATACTAAAACATTGTCGGGGGCGCCTGGGTGGCTCAGTTGGTTAAGCACCTGACTTCAGCTCAGGTCACAATCTCACAGTTCATGGGTTCGAACCCCGCATCAGGTTGGTTAAGCACCTGACTTCAGCTCAGGTCACAATCTCACAGTTCATGGGTTCAAACCCCGCATCAGGCTCTGTGCTGACAACTTGGAGCCTGGAGCCTGCTTCAGATTCTGCATCTCCCTTGCTCTCTGCCCCTCCCCCACTCGCACTCTGTGTGTGTGTCTCTCAAAAATAAAAAATAACATTTAAAAACATTTTTTAATAAATAAATAAATAAAACACTGTCTACAACCCTTCAAGGAAGTTGCCAAATCTGAAAAGAAGATTCATTAATCATGCTATCCTAAAGCATTTTTTCCACTTCTGAGGCAACTACCAAAGAAGGTGTTAGTCTAAACAGTATCATAAACCACAACTCAATACAACCTTTAGTGAGTTTTAATAGTTGAAAGAAAAGCTTAACGGTTATCATCTTTCATGATCATTTCAATATTTCATCACAGTATTTCCAATTATATAGTGATGCAAAATGCTAGTACATTTAAGGTCTTGGTTATTCTTTTCCCAAAGGTATTGATGAAAAACACGTTAAAAGCCTCAAATTCAACCACTAATGCAACTAAGTAATTTCAAAACACATTTCAGCACTTTGGAGAGGAAGGACTCAAAACACAAGTGAGTCAATAATTTCATACCTGTTCTAAGTTGTATTTAATTGACTATCACTTCCTAAGGCTATAATTGTTGATTAGTCAATTTTTACTAAAATATACTCTTAGCTAACTAATGCTCTTAAATCATGCAACATCAACAGCAATGATAATATACATTAGTGAAATCTATTAAATAAATATGTGTTCCACCAAATTTCAAATACATGCTATTGATGGTAAAAGTCTTTTCTTAGGTTGGAGTTAAAAAAAGAGTTCACTAATAACCAAATTTAAGTATATTCCTTCCTATCAACAACAAGCAAATATACAGAGAAGCGGCTACAATTAATGTGCTACATGTTAATTTATATTATTTTAATATAATTCTAACTTCCTTAAAGTGAACTTGACAGTTTTCTATAACTTTGATAACCCCCTACAACATATTTTAGTGTCTGAATGTACTTCATAACTTTACCTAGATTTTAAAAGCAATTCCCAAATAGTACCATGTTCTAAAGTAAATAAAATCAGGCCACAGATTGTCAAGATAGACTACATATACCAAAGGGTGCCACTTCTTTTTTTGAGGGGAGATCAAGCCATCAATGTTGACATTAAATGTAGTATCAATAGGGGCACCTGGGTGGCTCAGCCAGTTAGGCGGCTGACCTCGGTTCAGGTCACAATTTCACAGTTTGTGAGTCGAGGCCCCACATAGGGCTCTCTGCTGTCAGTGTGAAGCCCACTTCAGATTCTCTTTCCCCTGCTTTCTCTCTGCCCCTCCCCAGCTTGCACATGTGCACGCATGCTCGCTCTCTCAAAAATAAACATTAAAAAAAAAATGTAGTGATAACTTTTTATTCTGGTGAGCTCATCACTAAACTATCTTTTACTCTAAGGGGAAAAAAAGGTATTAATCAGTGACTTTAGGTTAAACATAGTAAAAGTCAAGAACAAAAATAATAAAGAAAAAACAATAAAAAGATAAAAAATAAAGACAGACAACAGCAAAGAGAGAGGGTCAAAAATTTCTCTACAACCTCCAGAAAAATCACCTTGAGGGAGCAAATCAATGCTTGCTGCAGAATTCTAGAAAGCCCAAGAATTGAAGTCACAGAGTACATATGAAGATGGTTGAGAAACAGGGTTTAAAAATAGTTTAAATGAATAAAAAGTAATATATACAACAAAGAATTCCAGATCCTCTCCCCATACTGTATGGTCATGCCCACCATGGTAAAACAAATAAAAGTTTACTTTTCAGAGAAGTAAACTTCGAGACACTGTAAAAACCCTCACTGTAAAAAAAAAAAAAAAATCAAATAACTTGAAAGAATGCTTACTGAACTAGAAGACTACAAAGCAATATTAAAAATTTTCTCTAAGAAAATGAGAATCCATAATACTTAACGGTCTATCAATGGCAAAGGCAGCTCATTCTTCACCAGTAGGTTTTTTATGCATTACACTTAAATATGAACAGATAGCAAAGGATTACCAGTCATTACAGTAAAGGCTCATTTGAATGACAGACATCAAAGAAACAATCGGGAAAGAAAAGACTCATAGAAAAGAGCCAATATTGTTAAGGGGGTGTGAAGAGTAAGAATAAAGAAAAATATAATTAATATAATTAGAAATATAAACATGTAAAACAATCAGGGCAGAGATTTTGTCTTATTCACTGTTATCTCTTTGCCTCTGTATTAGAGTTCTTCAAAGAAACAGAACCAACAGTATGGAGACATAAATCTTAGTAATTTAAAGAAACGGTTCACACAATTATGAATAATAAAAAGTTCCAAGATCTATAGGTTTGAGTTTGTAAGCTGGAGACTCAAGAAAGCCAAGAGTGTAGTTACACTCCAAGTCAAAATCTAAGAATCAGGAAAACCAATGGTGTAGTTCCAGCTTGAGGACAACAGGCTCAAAACCCAGAAAGAGCCAGTGTTTCAGTTCAAGTCCAAAAGCAGGAAAAAAGCTGACTTTCTAGTTCCAAAGCAGTCAAACATGTGGAAATCTCTCTTATAAGGGAGATGGTAATACTTTTTGTTCTAGTCAGGCCTTTAGCTGACTGGATGAGGCATACCCATATTAGGGAGGGCAGTTTGCTCTGCTCAGCCTACCAATTTAAATGTTAATCTCATTCAGAAACACCTCCACAAAAAAATCCAGAATAATGGCTGACCAAATATCTAGACACCCATGTTTCAGTCGAGTTGACATATTATAATTTGGTTATGTTTGGCTATATAATGGTTATAACCATTATAACAAGGTTAATTTTATACCAATCAAAGCTCTCATCTCCCCCAATAAAAAAGCCAGTAAAATAGAAAATGCTCTTAGAAATTAAAAGTATACCAAATAAAAATTCTGTAAGTATTGGAAGATGTTGAGGAAGCCTCTCAGAAAGTGAAATAAAAGACAAAAATGATAGAAAAACAGATGGGAATGGGTATGAAAATCAGAAAATTTAATCCAGATAGTTCAGCATCTAACTAACAGGAGTTCTAGAAACAAAATTAGAAAAGACAGCAAGAAATTCCCACAGAAATAATTCAAGAACATTCTCTGAACACAGTATATACGTTTTTCAGACTAAAAAGGTTTACATAATATACCAAAGATAATGAACTTAAAAGACCTACCCACATCAAGGCATATGCAGTAACAACAATAATTTTTAAAGTAATTAAAATACTAAAAGCTACCAAGGACAAAAAATTTGAAGAGATTATAATTTTCAGCCTCTCCTACTAATATCCAAACAAGCTATTGATCAAGTATAAAGGTTAAAATAAGAAAAAAAAAAAAGGTTTCACACAAGCAAGGTCTAAGAAATTCTACCCCTCATGCATTCCTTCTCAAGAAACTACAAAGAAGTGCCTCATCAAAAGTAATACAGACACCCCATTATCATCCTCCATACTTATTCTGCTTAAATTTTCTCATGGCATACTTATTACCCACTACATTTCTCTCCTGCCTTTCCCTTTGTTTTATTCTCTACTATATTCCCAATGCTAGAATAGTGACAGCACTTTTCAAATTTAAAGTCACTGTGGGACACAGAAGATAGACACTGCAGCATAAGAGAGAAAAGGAAAGTTCTAGGTTGTTTATGAAAGAAATCTCCAGATAACAGCTTTCTACAGACCTAAAGCTGTTGGATATAGAGTAACCAATTCAGATTGGAACATAAAAATAGAGAACTACAGGTACTACATATCTAAGAAAAACAACTGAATCAATAGATAACAGGTGTGTTTGATCACACTGACAGAAATTTCATGATTTTAGTGGAAAATTTAGAAATAAATTTGTGGTGGGTACACAGAAATTTAAATAAACAAAACAGCAGGATATTATTAATTCCAGAAGGAAAAAATGAAAGAGAGAAAAGTGAGAAAAAGGGAGAAAGGGAAGGTAATCCAGAGTTACATTTTGTAATTTTGTTGTGAATACTTACACTGTCATAATAATGTAAATGATAAGTATGGTTTTAAAAAAAATTATGATGTAACTGTACTGGAAAAAACAGAAGATGTGAAATGGAAAGAAAGAACACTATAAGTAACTCAAAGGTGATCTTCCATGGAAGACATTACTAGATAATGTCTAAAATAGAAAAATCAAGAAATAGCTTTTATATCATTTAGATATATGAAGATAACTAGAAAACTCAACAACTAAGATTTAGGGAATACGGCTCCTTCCATAACGTATGAATCAAGATGGAAAAGAAAAACAGAGACCAGGAACTTTGTTTTTCAGTTTAAGTATTATATTATTATTAGATTTTTTAAAACACTATACATTTTCCTTGAAAAAAATTTATATTAAAAACTGTATACTAACTAGACAATAGGTATTTATCCAAAGTATTGTGAAATATCTTTAAATAACCAAACATTCAAGTTTCACAAATACTGGTATCAAAACCATGAAAAACTAAATTTATCATAAACCACTAAAAATTACTTTTTTAAAGTCAGTATTCTACATCTTACCAAATGAAATTAATTTTTAGCTCCATTGCTTTTGACAGGAAAATATTCTTCTCTGTAAGTATTGATTTAAGGATCCAAACATAATTTCAATTAAACAAAGGAATGAAAAATAATTTAACAAAAACCTAAACTCATATTATACTATTTCATTTTCCCCATAAAAATATATAAAAATTTAAAGGCTTGTGCTCTTCAATGAAATATCAATATTAATATTTTAAGATGTTGTTACAGTTATATATGCCTTTGTAAAGTAAATCAAATTGGTTGGATATAGCTCCAATTCCCTAAGTAGATGACAGAAACACCAGTAGGAGTCAAGGGAGGAGGCCACAGAGGAGAGCTCAAATAACGAAGGGAATGTATTAACACAAAATTGAGAACCACATTATACACAGGACTAAAGGTCAAAACTAGAGAAAACTTGTTCATGGTCAAGATATAGTAATCTTAAGTGCTCAAAGTAAACGATCAAGAACTTTTCAACAGTGTTTGCGCTTTATGTCAGCACTCTCTCAACAGCTTATCTAACACAAATCCGAGTAACCACATACCAGGAAAGAGTACAGCATAATAGTAAAGGACAAGTTTTTATTCCATTGTCTCTTTAGAGGGTAAAACAAATCATTACCTAAAGTAGAATAAAATACTGCCCTCTGGAAAGTTTTGGTTTCAATAACTTCTATAGCCATAAACTGTTAAAACGTACATCTATTTTGTACAAATGTTATGAGTCAGTTTATAAATGAAATATACATACAGATAACTACAAAGTTAAGAAAAATCTATTAAAGTTGAATTAGCAAATGGTTCAATTTTACAATTGCTTTTGTAACAAACATTTTTGAATGTGTACTATGAGCAAAGAACTGAATGCTGAGAATGCATTTACTGGATTTACAAAATAAAGAATGCAAAAGTTTAAAAATCTAAAACACTGAGATAACCATGCAGTCAATTATGCAAGTGCTATAAACATATTTTAGATTACTTGTAAATAATAAAAAAAAAACAATAACCCCGTTGCTGTTGTGTTTAAGTATACATTACCTTCACAAGTCCCTTTAAATCTGTTTTTAAACTTTTTCAGGAAAAAGTTTCCTAGCCAATACTCCCTAGCCAATAATGATCCTGGTGTAACTTCCAAACTGGAATCAATTTAGCCAAGATCTTTTGCTAATCAATACAGAAAGCTTGATTTCAATAAAGGTGACAAAAGTTGCTCTAACCCTTTCCAGCTACAAGCTCTCAACAGATGATCATCATTAAGCTTATATCAGGGCTTCACATTCAGGAGCGATATAAATGTGTCCTATTAGTACATGGTCAGTCTATTTGGCAACTCCAGTTCTCCAGACATATGGCAATTGCTGCCCTTTGAGGTCTGAAGTCAAGTCTTTAGGGAATCTCAAAGCCTGCATTGAAATTACAGGGAGTGTTCATTAGAGACTGCTGGAGAGGAAACATGAAAGACTTCCATTAAAACTATATAAAACGGCTAATTATTTTTTAAAAGATTTTTAAACCCTCTAGTGTACTTAGCAACAATAAAAAATATTTACCAACTGAATTATTTTTAAAAGCACTGCTTTCAGGACATGGGTGAAATAGCTTCTTTCATGCCTTCCCATCCCCCACTTCTCAATACACCTATCATTTTATAAGAATCATCAAGATTCTGTATGATGGGAGAAAAAATTATATGTGCCTCTCAACTCTTTCTACAGATCACTCTAAACATTTATGAAATGAAGGAATTTTTAGAGGAAAGTTTTGTTTTCTATTATTTAGTTTTAAATAACATATACTGTGAACTTAAAACTCAGCCAGACATGTTTCTTTTTAAATGCTTCTTTTTTATCCAAAAAGTCTGCCTCTATTGGATTTTATTCCATCTTACACTAATAAACATAAAAAGTTATAAGCACAGAATAATATAAATTACTAGTCATTTGTAAAATGGAATTTATCAGATATTATGGAAAATATATGAAGATTCAAATGCTTAAAAAATTTTAAATGCCAATAAATTAACAGAGTATAAAGAAATCTCATATCTATGCTTTCTCAGGATTTTGAAAGACATAAAAAGGATAAATATTTTCTAACTAATGCTGCCATTTTAACTTTTCAAATGTGTAGACACTTTTTAACACAAGAGAATGATTATTTATTAAGGCTCACAACAAAACAATACTACTATAGAATATTTATTTCAGTAACAAATCTATAAAATGTTACACAAAATTCATTAGCTTGCCTCAATCATTTCTTGAATTCACATATGTTTGTTTTCTGACAGCCTAATTCCAAAAAAGTAATTACAACCGCAATCCATACGTAAAAAAGATAACAGAAACTAAGTACGTTAAACCAGTTTAAAAGAATAAAAATCTAAAGAAAACAGATTACAAATGATTTATATGAATGCCTAGTGAAGTTAATTACAAGTAACCCAATAAAATAGTGCCTTTATTATTGTACAGCACGTAATAGCTCTAGATGTAAAAACCAGAACTCTTTCTGCTGACTTTTGCATGCCTGATCCCACAGCACACAACATTAAGAATTAAACATGTAGTAAATAAGGCATACAGAAAACAGCAGTTTTAAACTAAAAACTGAAAACTCTTCTGCTTTTTAACCATTTGGGATCTTCTACTCTAATAGTGACCACAGTAAACCGATATTATGTATTCACTGAATAAATTCTTAATGTTAATATAAAGCGAGATTTTAATTTCAGTGCGGTTTTATGTCAAGTGAAAAATAACTGCAAAACCACATTTATTTTAACATTCATTAGGGGCAAATAACATACTTTTATGCTTATGCTATGAAATGATGTTATCTTTAGAATAAAATTTTTCCAAATCTCATGCTATTATCAACCTACAAAGTTTTGGTCTTGATTTTAAATGTATACTATCTAAGACACATATAAATGCTACAATAACATGTTAATAGTTCTCAACAGCCACAACTTGTAGCCAATCATAGTATACTTAATGACTTTCCTGGTGAAGAAGAATAAGACTTTTCAGTCCAGAATGATTCCTTAACTCTTTCAATTATTTATCAATGCACCAATAAGATTTTAGCTGATAGCAGCTTTAAGTATAATGCAAAAGTCCTAAGATATGTTGGGATAAAAATTGTCATGTAGATCATTCTTTGACCTACAACATAACTCAAACAGTGATACAATGAAATACTTGACAGTCCAGCTTTGCTGCAACAATAAACCCGACTCATGAAACAAATAATAGTACATCTCTGTGGCAGTATAGTATTCCTACCAATTTCTTCTCCATTAGAAATACATGCAATATTAGCTTATTTTACTTTTGGCGCTGGAGGTGGGTCAGTCTGTGAGGTGACATTTGTCTCCTCAACAATGGTGAAACATTTTAAGGCGGTACTCTCTCTTTGATTTCTCAATAGTACCTGATTCAATTTACCAAATAACAAACCTGCAAATGCTTGTTGAGGAAATCATAACACTGTTAGGTGAAGGCTAGAGGAAGACTGCACTAAGAACACTCAAGAGATCATCAAAGCATTACTAGACAGACAAACTGTCACAAACTTAAAGACTCTTCCCTCACAGTTCTAGAGGCCAGATGTCCAAAATCAGTTTCACTGAACTAAAATCAAGGTGTCAGCAAAGCTGTTCTCCTTCTGGAGGCTCTAGGGGGGAAGGTGTTCCCTGTCTTTCCCAGCTTTGGTAGCTGTCAGCATTCTTTGGCTTGTGGCCACATTGCTCTCTGTTCCATCTTCACATTCTCCTCTCTGTGCCTCTTAATATCCATCTGGTTATCACTTATAAGGACAGATATGATGGCCTTTAGGGCCCACCCAGACAGTTCAGTAAGTATCCCCTCATCTCAAAATCCTCACTTGAATCACACACAAAATACCGTTTTTCCAAATATGGTAACATTCACAGATTCCAGGGATTTGACATGGGTATTTTTGAGGAGCCATTTTTCAGCCTATCACACTACAGAAACCAAATTAAAACAACAGAAACAGCAAGTTGCAGAAGAGTAAAGTTTACTAAAAATTCAGTAATTCAAGATTCAGAGAAATAAAAACATTTTTTTTAAATTAGTACATCATGACAAGAGCTGGAAAAAAATTTTAAGCAAGTCAACATCTCCAAGTATTAGTTCTAACAGTTACTGAGTTGTGATTGGTTTTGTTTTCAGTTCCAGAAAGTCAGTTTAACTTGCAAAATGTAAAGCCTATCAAGCTACATGAAACTGAAAGCTGAGCCACTGAGCTACTTTATGATAAAGTAGCAACTTCTTATAATTAATTAACAGAGAAGCAAAGATAGCGCTGCCAAATATCCAAGTAAGTAAGGCAGCAGTCCAGAGGTGGAAAAAAGGACTAATAAGAAAGCTTCTTAAAAAAATTCTCCCCCATTATTTTCTTTATTATTGCTAGTGACCAACCTCCTTTTTTCTTAACTTACCGTAAGTACTAGCAAATAGGATCCTATTCTCAAAAATTAGACTCATATACTACAAAACAAAAATAATGAATCTTTTGAATAGATATGCATATGAGACAACTTTGAAAGATTAAGCAAATGTATAAGCTTCCTTAGGTAAAGGAATATATCATCTTTCCTACAAAAAAGAAACAATAAGAAACCAAAATTAAATTTGCTTTCAATTATGTAGTAACTGGTAACAAGAATAAACTGAAAAACCAAAAGACCCAGTAAGGAAATACCACTGTTTTGGGGTCCTGGCTGGCTCACTCGGTGGAGCATGGGACTCCTGATCTTGGGGTTGTGGGTTCGAGCCCCATGTTGGGTGTAGAGATAACTTAAAAATAAACCAATCTTTATTTAAAAAAAAAAAAGAGAGAGAGAGATAATACCACTGTTTTAATCAAATAAATGCCTAGTAAAAATTCAAGTTTCCAAATAATACTCAAAAATACAATAACTATTTGGGGCAACTGAGTGGCTCAATTTGGTTAAGCGTCTGACTCTTGATTTCTGCTCAGGTCATTATCTCACAGTCGTGAGATCCAGCCCCATGTCAGGGTCCACGCTGGATGTGGAGCCTGCTTAAGATTCTCTCTCCCTCTCCCTCTGCCACTACCCTGGCACGCAAGCATGTGCATGCACTCTCGCTCTCTATCAAAAAATAAAAAATATATATATATATAATTACTATCAAAAAAGAATGCAGTGTGCATTTAGTATTAGGACATTAGTAGACATTTTCATACTCACTATATGTAAATGCATACTGTGGAAAGGATAGTGTCAGGAAAACATGGAGAATGGGTTTAGGGTTACAGAGTTTGTTTTTTTGGTAACTACCAAGAAAATGGCATGATGTACATAACACATATGTCAAGTATCTGAATACTACACACAAGGCAGCACGAAAGTTAAGTATAAAATAAAACAGCTAGTAAAGACCCTGAAAATAAGGCAGAGGAGTTTGAATTTGACAAGATAGTAAACTATAACTTCTCTTAGAAAATCTAAAGAGACTCTCCTAGTAAAGTAAATTTGTCAAAATGTACTGAAGGAGGTAAAATCAACAAAAAGGAGGAAGGTCATTTCACTGATAAAGGAATAAATTGGATGATAATCTGTGATTCTTTACAGAGGCTTTTTTCAAATGCTATCTCCTTTTGTTCCTTACCCTCGCTCCCATTCTGATAGGACTCAAGTTGAAACTCATAATAAGCAACTCTTAATGACAATGATATATTTGGCCAAAAAAAAAAAAAAAAACAAAAAACGTTAATCATCAGTGAACTAGATTAACTGTAGTCAAGTATTTCTCCATTATGGTAACACAGGGAGTGCATTGAAAGTAATACAGTATAAATTTAAAGGTCTGAAGTATACCAAAGAGACCCTTTAAAAAATCATTGGTAGGGTACCTGGGTGGCTCAGTCAGTCGAGCAATTGACTCTTGGTTTTGGTTCAGGTCATAATCCCAGGGTGGTGGGACTAAGCCCCCGTTGGGCTCACACTGAACTGGAGTCTGCTTGAAGTTCTCTCTCTCACCCTCTGCCCCTCTCCCCAATTCACTTTCTCACACTCTCAAAAAAAAAAAAAAGATTCTCTCTCTCTCTCTCTGCCCCTCTCCCCTGCTCATGTTCTCTCTCAAAAAAAAAAATCATTAGAGTAATGATCCCTATAACACCATCAATCTCCCTTGTACTCAGGTATACAGTTGACACCTGTAAAATATAGGGCTTAGAGACACTCACCCCACACAGTTGAAAATATGCATATAGCTTTTGACTCCCCTAAAACTTAACTACTAAATGGTCTGTTGACCAGAAGCCTTATTAATTAAACAGTCGATTTAAGGCATATATGGGGGCACCTGGATGGCTCAGTTGGTTGAGCATCCAACTCTTGATTTTGGCTCAGGTCATGATCTCATAGTTTGTGAGATCAAGCCCCTCATCAGGCTCTTCACCAACAGTAGGGAGCAAGCTTGTAATTCTCTCTCTCTCTCTCTCTCTCTCTCTCTCTCTTTCTCTCTGCCTCTCCCCCATACACGTGCACTCTCTCACTCTCTTTGAAAATAAACATTAAAAAGACATATTTTGTATATCCATTATATACTATATTCCCACAATTAACCTAGAGAAAAGAAAATGTTATTAGGAAAATCATAAGGAAGAGAAATAACATTTACAGTACTGTATTTATAAAAAAAAATCGCATATAAGTGGACCAATATAGCTCAAATAGTGTTGTTCAAGTATCAAAACTGTACTTTACTGACTTTCCTAAAAGGGGCTATAAGTATAGTTAGCACAGAAAATGGTAGAATCACCTTTAGGAACCTATGGAAAATATGTTACCCATTAACCCTGTCTACTTGGAAAAAAGTCCAAAACTACTCATCTATTGGAACTCTCCTAGCTCTAATGTTCTTTGGTTCAAGATAAAAATTAGACTAGGACTAGACTAGGCATATAACCACAGAAAACAAAGAAAATAAATTTTTTAAAAAGAAGATGTGGTTTACATATATAATGGAATACTACTTGGCAATGAGAAAGAATAAAATCGTGCCATTTGCAGCAACGTGGATGGAAATGGAGGGTATTATGCTGAGTGAAATAAGTCAGAGAAAGATATATGTTTTCACTCCAATGTGGATCTTGAGAAACTTAACAGAAGACCATAGGGGAAGGGAAGGGGGGGGAATAAAGTTACAAAGAGGGAGGGAGGCAAACCATGAGAGACTCTTGAATACAGAGAACAAACTGAGGGTTGATGGGGGGTGGGGGAGAGGGGAAAGTGGGTGATGGGCATTGAGGAGGGAGCTTGTTGGGATGAGCACCGGGTGTTGTACGTAAGCCAATCTGACACTAAATTATATTTAAAAAAAAAAAAAAAAGACACTACAGAAAATGGTGGACTGCATGTGTGAGGCAAAGATCTAAAAAACCAAATTAACTTCATGTAAAGAAAACAAGAGTCATTGAAAATACTGAACAAAGGGAGAAGATTTTCGTATGCTGTTAAAAACAGCATTTGTTAGGTAGAAGCTAGAATGCCCGGAAGCAGAGTCCCAAATCTTTGAGGGAAGAATGACAGAGACAGGAGCTGGAGTTAAGGATTGTGATAAACAAGCCACATCTTACAAACCCAGGAGCACAACATCCTGACCCTGTGGTGCCAAGACCTTGGGGCTGACAGATCAAGAGTCACAGGTACAGAGCATGGGCTCTCTTCTTCCCCATCTTCCAGAGGATAAGCCCTAGATTCACTACAATGCATTTGCATTATAGTTACCCTCTCCTACAACAGAGAAAGGCTGTTCTGGTGTAAACCTTGTAGGGTCAAAATCTCTCCCTCCCAATGTGTGGAAGTAGTCCTCCAAATGACTGGAAGCAGCTTCCATTAGAGAGACCACTCCACTGAACTTTCCAGCTCCTCCCAGACCAGAAAGACCCAGTAATATCCAATCCTAAAACAAGCTACTGGTTGATTCCCCCTTTGGAAACCTGCCAGCTCTCCCCTAGAGAGTGCACTGTTCCTTTAATAAAACTGTTTTCTGCTTTCACTTTGGTGCAGATCTCTAATTCTTTATTGTGCTATTGCGACAATGCTAAGAGCCCAGACACAATGCTTTTTGTGCTGACACATTCAGAAACTAATTTTAATTTACAAACTACTTTTATCTAGGAATTGTTCTATATACGTTCTCATCTTATCTAATACAATCTTTATTACACCCCTTTCACTCAATAAGAAACTGAATCTCAAGCAAGTGAGACTTGGTTACAGAGTTGATAAATGGTAGTAGAGAAAAAACATTTATTAAAATTCAAAATCTATCATCACAATATTTCCCTGGACTCAGCCTCTTCTTAAGATCCTGTCCAAGGCATCCTTTACCTTCTCCTTGTTGTACATGATGGAGACAACAGTCTCCTCTAGTCCACCTCCAGCAGCTGAGGAATTTACTATTAGAAAAATAAACAGTCTTTAGGGTTCTGATTCTTACTTCATTCAGGTCTGAATCAAAGTTCAAACTTCAGATTTTCATAAAACTTCATACATGCTTTATGGAAGTTCAATAACTTTTATCTCAGAGCCAACTGAGCCAAACAGTGTAAATACTTCAGACGGCAAAATTTAAATCTGAATCCTCAGAACTTTGAATATGCTGATTAAATCCATTATATTTATTTAAAATATATATATATATAAGAATATAGCTCTGTCTTCACAACATTATCAGAGTCTGATATTAAACAAAGACAATCTTAAGCTTTGTACTTTTAACCTAGCCTTTCTGTAATATTTTAACTTCAGTAGATTAATTTGAAATAATAGAAAAAAGGACTAAGAAAAACCACGCAATAATAGCTAAGAGACAGTAACCTGTATTCATAATTATATTAAAGCCAAAGAAAAAAGGTTATGTTTAGATTATTTCCATTCATGTATTCTTCCTTTTTGCTAACTCTCTTCCTAATCCCAAATTTAAAAGACCAGTTGTAAACTGGCAGGGTGCCATATTAAAACACACTTTATTTTCAGATGTCTCCATACTCATAGGCTGCTTCCTGTCAGGAAGAGTTCTATTTCAATGAATACCCCAATCAGCAGGGAACTTGCAGAATTAAGTGCCAGTTGATATTACTTTGTTTTGCATTTACCACCCTTGAGAATAATGTTCAAAGATCTAGTTATATAGTCAGCATGGTATCATGCTTCTGACT
Organism: Cryptoprocta ferox; assembly: GCA_028646485.1. Classification (NCBI taxonomy): domain Eukaryota; kingdom Metazoa; phylum Chordata; class Mammalia; order Carnivora; family Eupleridae; genus Cryptoprocta; species Cryptoprocta ferox. The sequence goes on along the minus strand of CM053567.1, from coordinate 71,399,734 downwards.
AGACTGCCAAGCCACAGGGTGTACTGCCAGTTCCACAAAATTTACCTTAAAAGGTTCGGTTTTCTAAAACCTCGTGTGCTAGTGAATCAACAGGATGCCTGTATTTCAGAATAAATCCTACATCTAAAGTTAAATTATGCTTCTCTTTAGTTGTAACAAAGCACTTTAATATCGGACCAGTCTAGAAAGCATCCAGACTTACATAAAATTCAATTAATGTTCACTCATCTATCAGCTTAAATATTTTATTTTCTGAAAGTAAAATGCAATAGTCTTTTTATGTTTTATGCTGTTGTTTAGAAAGAAATGCTTCCATCTTATAAAAGCAAGTTATCTGTTATAACTATTTAAATCAAGTAAATCATATATATTTTTACCACATTAGCATAAAGTTAGAAAGCTGATTCCAAGTATTTTAACATTATTTTAGTGCACTTAAGATTTTTCATAATCAGTTAATACAGCCTGAATTTTGAACTACCTTTTCTAACTCCCACAGACTTCCTCTCATGCTCGAAGATCTCTAGTTCCTTCTTACAACTGTTTATATTATACATAAAATTAATTCTGACCATTTCAATATAGAACACCTATGCGCAAAGCCTTTGTCCATTATAAGGATACAAGGCTCACAGCCACTCTAAGGCAAACACGGGTGACTGTAATGGAAGACTATTCTTTTTATTTTTTTATCTCAATGTCAGTCACTATCCTATTGATTCTCACCTATTCATAATCAAAAGGTTATAAGTACTGACTACAACAAAGCTCAGAGACAATCAATTTACAGTCCCTTATTTTCTACAAGTATTTTCTAAGGATGAATATAAATACATCCAAAAATAAAAAGGAGGGGTAACATTATGAAAGGTTAAAATATTAAATTATATTGATCCTAGTTGGGCCATAATACATATAAACTGATCTTAAGCCAATGACCCCAAAGTATTATTTTTACTGGAAAAATAAGGTTGGTTTTAAAAAAGGAATAATTTATTTAGAGCATATCAAAGTATAAGTTTCAACATTTAATTTAATACATTTTGCCAATTTGTTGCCATGCAAGCACCTTTTAGCACTTTGAAACAAAATGGTGAAAATCTTTCTACTCAGATATAGATTTGTTTCTTTCATGAAACAATGACTTACAAGTATTAATACATTTTTGTGACAGCTACCATCTGTTCATATTTTGTTAGCAGAAAATGTGATGTCTGGAATAATTGCTGAGTTTCTCAAGCTAGAGGTTTAAAGGTGATAGAAATAACTACAGAAAGAAAAAAATCTACAATGCACAAACTTGATTTCTTCATGAGAAGTAATCAGTGTTACTCTTTTAATCAGATCTTTTGAGACCCAAAGCTGATCAGGTGAAGGGGATTTAATATGTATTCCTTTCTTACTTTAAAACATTTAAGTATAAGAGTTCATAATAAGCGTCTGAAGCCTATGTATAAGGTTAATGTCTTTCAGATCAAGAAAGAATTGGATAATCAATAAACAGAATTACGTTTATTCCTTAGATACTTTTCAATGAATCAAAACTAAATTTAAAGGAAAATTTTACCTAAATAAGATAAATACATTGATTTATTCAACACATATCTATCAAATGTTTATTATTATGACGACCCTATTAGGCACTACAGAATAAAAGGAACAAAAAATCACTTCCTGACCTCAAGGAGTTTTTCATCTAATGAAAGAACACGAACAGAGATCTTAAATCTGTAAGTTTAACTCTTCTTTAGCATTCATCTCTGTAAATTGAAATCTAAGATAGAGTTAAATTCATAACTCACAATCCAATGTTGAGGGCATATAAGCTAAGACTGGCAGACAAGTAAGAGTTAATAGGATTTGGAATTATTTTTACAGTAAAGGCAAAGAAAACATATGAGTATTTTTATTATATAATACATGCAGAGAGAGATTTTGGTAAGGCATTCTTATGTGAAAACTATCCATACATGTCACAGACTGAGTTCTTCAGATCATGGAAGAAGAGCAAATGCCACTCCCATCTATTAATGTTTGTCCTGATATCTATCTGGATGAATGTGAACTATGGCATTCCAATCTCTACTTAATTTTCAGGGTTCAGGATCTCTAAGAAAGATTCATTTTGTTTACTGTCTCAAGGAAATGCCTTATACCTAAATTATACTTTTGAAACACAGAAGTACTACAGATTTCAGTAAAAAAGCCTGGCCTTCACCACAGGGTAATATCTTCACTCTTACTTCTTCAACTGTATTAGCATCTTTAATGATGACTTCACTTTTTATTATATCTAGGTTGTGATCTCAAGCTATTGCAAATCCCAGTTGAATGGATGAATAAATGGATGACATGTGAAGAGAGCATGCCAATTTATGACTTAGCTATGTAACTATAAAAAGTCTATTGTTAAAATCTTATTCATTTATTTGACAAATATTTACTGAAAATTTATTTCATCAGAAACTGTATCGTGTGACATTCACATAGATTATTTTCATTTTGTTTTGAACCTCCTGGACCTCATTAAGTCCATATGGGGATTCAATTCTATACACAGGTCAATAATATAAGTAATATCCATTAATATAAAATATATTCTCACCCTGGTTTCTAGACTTTATGCTATATACTTGGACTTCAATATACAGCATAAATTACCAAAATATTGGCTAAAAATGTAATGCAATTCACTTAGTCAATATAGGAAATAACCATATAATCAACTGATGGCAAAATTATCCTAAATTCAGAGTTAATACTAAATAAGTACTGTAAAAAAGAAAAAATACACACACACACACACACACACACACACAGTCTTTTTTTTAACTTAAGATGTTCTAGAAAGAACTGTCAATTCTTAGTATAATCACTTCTAAAGAACTATCCGTTCAGAAATAACGTCTAAACTGGGAATTATAACCAAATTACCTACAAAGGAGAGAGAATAAATGACTTAAGATAACTTCTAAATGAAACAAAATAATCACAGTGTTTCATGAAGAAAATAACTAATTTTGCACATCTAGTTATTTTCTTTAGACACTGTGATTGAAGAAGCAAAGAAAAACAAAAGCAGAGTACTAAAAAAGAGGCATTTCCTGCATTATTCACTGTCTCACCTCTGATACAACAGCAGCTTTTCTCAAATTGTATTTTACAAAAATTATCCACATGTACCACTTCCACAAAGAGGATTCTGTGATAAAATATGCTAATATTATTCCCATTATAGATTCAACAATATACATTACATACATATTTTATACACACAAACGCACACACACACACACTCACACACATACACTTTTTTTTACTAAAGTCTCTAAGGGGCCCTTCAGTAAAGAAAGCTAATTAAATTCAAACATTTACGAAAGTTATTTCCCATAATGTATTTTTTTCACAGAACATCCATTATCATCACACAGTACACAAACTAGAATTTGCTCTACTAGAAGTTTTGGATAGTGAGGGGCGCCTTGCTGGCTCAGTTGTTTGAGCATCTGACTCTTGATTTTAGCTCTGGTCATGATCCCAGGGTTGTGGGATCAAGCCCCGCACTGGGCTCCACACTCAGCGTGGAGCCTGCTTGAGATTCTCCCTCTCTCTCCCTCTGCCCCTCTCCCCTGCTTGTGTGTTCTGTTTCTAAAATAAAAATAAATAAATAAATAAAAATAAACAATAATAAATTTAAAAAAAACAAAAAGTAATTTTGGTTAGTGAACACTGACCAAACAAGCACATGGCTACCCCAAATCCAATCAGGGAAAACTATACATACTGAAAGAAGTAGAGCAAATGATTTAAGATTTTTAATACCCATTGATCCTGATGAAATTATAAAAACAGATGAAACTTAAAAAATTTTTACTTTTTTTTGACAGTGCACAAGCATGAGTGGGGGAATGGGGAGAGGGAGAGAATCTCAGTGCAGAGGCCAATCTCATGATTCTGAGATCACAATATGAGCCATAATCAAGAGTCAGACCCTTAATCAACTGAGCCATTCAGGTACCCCAAGAACTCAAAAAAAATTTTGACTGCAAGTAACAGTCACCTGAAATGATCTATTCAAGAAGAGAAATAAAATGAGCATTCGATTAAATAGGGACTGATAGTCCCTAAGTCCACAACCTGCCCCTCTATTTGTTTCTCTCCAAGTTCTCATAAACTTTTATGTTGTATTAAAATTGTTTGTCTTTCTCATTTGACTATACTTTCTTTAAAAAGACAGGCTTTTATCTTAAAAGCATCCAATATATGTCTGCTAAATAAAAGAATAAATACCACAAGCAGACATAGAGAGGAGGGCTCAGAGCAAATAAATTCACACAAAGCTCTGCAGAAGAGTGAGCAGGAAGATGGCAGTGGAGTAGGACTCTAGGCTCACCTTGTCACACAAACACAACTAGATAACTATCAAATCACACTTTATACCCCAGAAATTGACCTCACAAGAACAAACCTCACAATGAAAGGGAGACAGGATACCACATAGAAGAAGGTAGAAGTGCAGACATGAGGTTTAGGGGACAAATGGATCATAGCAGCTGCAGAGGGGAGGTTGCTGTGATCATGGAGAAGGCCACAAGACAGAGAAGCAACAGGGGAACACACAAGAAGAACATTTCCCCGAAGACACTGGCTTGGAAAACAAGAGGGAATGAATTTTCTGAGTTTCTGCAACCAGCAAGGCTCACAGCCCTACAATTTTAAAGGTCAGCAGGCTTGGCTGAGAAAGAGCCTGGAGGGCATTGCCCTGATCCCTGGAGAGAAGGCAGGCAAACAACTGAGGAACAGACAGCATATAAACAATGATCTGAAGAACCCCCGGGGACACAGTGGGGAGATTATTCCCTGTTCTCAGAGGTGTCCCTAAAAGCAAGGGTTCACAGAGACAACTCACTAGGAACAAAGGAGATGAGGTGCTATCTCCCTCTCCCACCCCTCAGCATAAACAAAGAGCCACCTTCAGGAAGCAGCAAAATACCAACACTGGCTGCTAACTTGCTTACACCAAGTCCCAGCCCCCTGTGCTCCAGTGGAACTGACTGTCTTAGTCACATCTGCCTCAGCATGGAAGGCCCCTCCAACAGAAAACCAGCAGAAACCCTTGCCCAGAGAGTTTCACAGGGTCTCAGTTCCAGTGGAGATGGTGACAGATCTCAGTTCATCAGGAGGTCACAGGACACGTACTTAAAACTCACTCTACTGAGGCCAGGAATCAAACTCTGCCCACAGCAGACAAAGGAGGGCCTCTGCAGATCACTGACCTGAAGGATAAAGCAGACAGAACACAACAGCAGAACACACACAAGTACATGCTGGAGACACCTCCTGAAGTGCCATGGGCACCACATGACTTCTTTTTCATAAGGCCATTACTTTCAGAAGTAGGACACATAAATGGCTTTTCTAACAAACAGAAGAAGGCAGAGACTTAGATAAAATGTCCAAAATGGAGAGCCCAAATGAAAGAACAAGATAAAGTCAAGGCCAGAAATCTAAGCAAAACAGATGTAAGTAATATGCTGGATGGAAAATTTAAAACAATGATCATAAAAATACCCAATGGGCTTAAGAAAAGAAGTCATCTGTGAGATCCTTACCACAGAGATAAAAGAGTTAAAAAAGAATCAATCAGAGATGAAGAGTGCAATAAACAAGATTAGAAACACACTTGATGCAATGAACAGAAGGCTAAGGAAGTAGAGGAACAAATTAGTGACCACAAAGACAAAGTAATAGAAAGTGATGGAGCTTAAAAAAAAGGGGGGGTGGGGAGAAGACTTACACAAAATGAGAACAGATTTAGGGAACTCAGTGACTCCATCAAACATAGTAACATTCGTATTATAAAGTCCGAGAAGAAGGGAGGAAAAAGAGGGCAGAAAATCTGAAGAAATAATAGGTGAAAAATCCCCTATCTGGGAAAGGAAACAGACAGCCAGATCCTGGAAGCACAGAGAACTCCCATCAATATCGACAAAAGCAAGCCAATACCAAAACATATTGTAATTAAATTTACAAAATACAGTAATAAAGGATAAAACTTAAAAGCAGCAAGACAACAGAAATAATTAACTTACAAGGGAACACCCATAAGGCTACCTGGAGATATTTCACGACTCACTTGACAAGCCAGAAGGGAGCTGCATAATATAAGCAAAGTGTTGAACGGGAAAAATCTGCAGCCAGCAATACTCTATTCAGCAAGCCTATCAATCAGAATAGGAGAGAATGATTTTCCCAAACAAAAACTAAAGGAGTTTGTGACCTAACTAAACCAGATTGCAAGAAATATTAAAGGGGAGTTTTTGAGTGAAAAGGAAAAACCAAAGTAACAATATAAAGTCAGGAAACACAAAAGCGGTATAAATGAATATTTCTGCAAATATCAGTTAAGGAACTCACATACAAAAAGGATATGAAATAACATATCACTAAAATGTGGGTTAAAATGCTATGAAACTAGAAGCCAACCCCAGGAAAAAATCTGGAAAGACCACAAATATATGGATGTTAAACAATATGCTACTAAAAAATAAATGGGTCAACCAGGAAATCAAAGAAGAAATTTAAAAATACAAATGAAAACACCATGGTCTAAAACCTTTGGGATTTACCAAAAGAAGTACTAAGAGGGAAGTATACAGCAATATAGGCCTATCTCAAGAAGCAAGAAAATCTAAAATAAACAATCTAAACTTATGCCTAAAGGAGCTAGAAAAAAGAACAGCAAACAATGCCTAAAGCTAGCAGAAAGAAGGAAATAATAAAGATTAGAGCAAAAATAAATGAAAAAGAAACTAAAAAAGCAACAGAACACATCCATGAAACCAGGACCTGATTCCTTGAAAAACTCAATAAAATTAATAAACGTCTAGGTAGACATACCAAAAAAGAAAAGGCAGAGGACCCAAATAAAATCACAAACAAAAAAAGAGAAATAACAACCAACACCATAGAAATACAAACAATTATAAGAGAATTTTATGAAAAACTATATGCCAACAAATTGGAAAACCTAGAAACATTACATAAATTCCTAGAAACATATAAATTATCAGAATTGAAACAGGCAAAAATAATAAGCAAAAATAAACAATTGGGACTACATGAAAATAAAAAAGCTTCTACACTGTGAAGGAAACAATCAAAACTAAAAGGCAACTGATAGAATGGGAGAAGATACTTGCAAATGACATATCAGATAAAGGGTTAGTACCCAAAATATACAAAAAACTTATAAAACTCAACATCCAAAAAATGAATAATCCAATGGGCAGAAGGCATGAATAGACATGTCTCCAAAGAAGGCATACAGAAGGCCAACAGACACATGAAAAGATGCTCAATATCACTCATCACCAGCAAAATGTGAATCAAAACTACAATGAGTTATTCCTCACACCTGTCAGAATGGCTAAACTCAACAACACAGAAAACCAACAGGTGTTGGTGAGGACATGAAGAAATGGGAGCCCTCCTGCACTGCTGACGGCAATGCAAACTGGTAGAGCCACTGTGGAAAATAGTACAGGGTGATGGAAGCCATTTTCTGAACTCACTAAGTTGAGAAAAACTCCTTGTGAGGTAAGGCAGGTTTGCATTACTTTTGCTTGAGCACCGACCCCCAACATTGCCTTGTATTTAAATACTGAGGATACCTTCCTTCCTCATACGATAAACATCTAAATCACCTAAAATCAATCACTATTGATAAAGATTATGCATGAGTCTTCTACCAATCTATGTTCTGGGAAATTTTTACATACCAAAGAATCTGTCATCAGGAATCACTGTCTAAGGCAATTGCCACTCCTATTTTGTATCCCATATATTTTTTCCATAAATAAAGCTGACTCTTCAGTCAGTGCAGAGATGCCTGCCTGGAGTGCAGAGATGCCTGCCTAGAGTGCAGAGATGCCTGCCTGGTGAGCAGAGATGCCTGCCTGGTGAGCAGAGATGCCGCCTGGAGTGCAGAGATGCCTGCCTGGTGATCAGAAAGACACTCGTGGCTCTCTCATTCCCTCCTCCTTTCACTGACTCTCATCTCTCTCGTGTCGACACCATCCATCCTTCAGGGAACCCTGGACCTGCTGGAGCTGGACTCCGGCAATTTCCAATAAGCAAATTGTACTCAAAATTCATATTCTGTGATTGGCAAAAAGATAATCCTTTGTTTTACTAGCTCTATTATTTCTTTTAAAATACTACATCACTTTCTTAATAAGGGATAGTGAATTTACATGAAAAAAGTTTAAGTGTACCCTAAATAGAGCACACTCTGAGTACCTAAGCACCACAATTAAAATGTAATCTCCATTTACATTAAATTCTATAATGAGTAAAACTCAACCCCAGTACCAGAAATCAAATCAGTGGCAACTTGAGGTAATAAGAGGGGTAGAGTTGATTGTAAAAAGGTACAAGGAACTTTCTGGATTGAAATGGGTGTTACACCATTGTGTATATGTCAAAATTCATCAAACTGTACACTTAAGATACATGCATATTTACTGTATATAAATTATGTTTCAACAAAGTTGATTTTTAAAAAAGAAGTAAAGGCAATCAAGCCAAAGAATAACGAAAAAAGAAAGATCCAGGAGTGCCTGGGTGGCTCAGCCAGTTAAGCGTCTAACTTCGGCTCAGTTCATGAGTTCGAGCCCTGCATCGGGCTCTGTGCTGACAGCTCAGAGCCTGGACCCTGCTTCAGATTCTGTGTCTCCCTCTCTGTCCACTAGCCCCCTCAACTGCTCGCTCGTGGTCGCTCTCTCTCTCTCTCAAAGATAAATGAACACTTAAAGAAAAGAAAAAAAACCCAAAGACCTTATTTATAAATGAACACAACTAAAGAACTGAGTTAGGACAAAATAGCTGAAAATAAAAATGAACACTTAATATACACTTAATAATACACAAAAAGTATGGGAGTAGGTCATATGTCATAATGAAAAAGATCAAAGGCAAAAGCCCAAAATATGTTGACTTATGACCATTGCTACCAGTGAATTATTAATTATACAATTACATAAATATTTGATTGAATAGTAATTATACTGGATGTTGGCGATACAAAACAAAACACAGTGCTTGCCTTCAAGAAACTTACAGTCTAATGGAAGAGAAATAAAAATCAAAGGCAACTTAAAGGCCGGAGTAACAGGCAGTTAGAGCTCTAGATGAATATCAGAGTTAGAGCTGTAGGGCAGAGAGGAGTCAAAGAAAGCGTTTCATTTCCAGAAAGACTGCTGTGCAGCTGGAAGATAGATTATTTATTTAACCATAAATATTCACTAAGTAGCCATCATGTGCCAGGGACTGTGCAGAGTACCAGGTATATATAAAAGCAAAGTAGTAAGAAATGAGGTCTAAGCAGTACGTGAGACCTAATAAAGGAGGATAGTTTTGTGCCATGGTTTAGAGTTGATTTGCTTTTCTCTCCCTTGCCCCTCCCATGGTTTGTTTAAATTATCTACTTTACTCAAAATACTCACCACAACTACAGAAAGGAAAAGTTCACAAAATGAAAAGTCAAGAGCGATAACAATGTCACATACTTAGAAGAGAAAAACTAAAAATGAAGAAAAGTAGATTTATAAAAAAACAAATAATAAGAGATTCTAAGTGATTTAAAAGAAACACTTTAACTATAAACATCCGGGGAGGGGGGGAACTCAAGTAGCAAAAATCCAAACACAAACTGACAAAAGAATCATAAAAATGGTAATACCTGGTTCTTATTATAATTTTTAAATTAATAATTCAGAGTACAGAAACAACTAAATCTAAAATGACCAAATCTTTTATCATAGCCTTCAAGTGAAAAAAATATTTTCCAAAATAGCAACAACCTATATATTTTAATGAAAACATTTTTAAAGAAAAATCAGACTAACAGTATTTTAAATTAAGTTTTGCTACTAATTAATTACTCAGACAGGATGCTAGACCAGACTACATGGTGCTTCTAGTTTTTCTATATACTCTATGCATTTCTGATAAATGGGAAAAGAATAGATGACCTGGCAGAAGGCTCAGACAATAATATGTGATTTACAGGACATGAATGCAGCTACCATAAGATTTATCTGACAGCCCTCTCCGATAGTGGACTGTTGAGTATCCGATGGAATGATTTCTAGTCTAGAAAGTCTACTACTGAGTAGCCATACACATTATTTATTTATTAGATGTTTTGGGTTGAAACCATTTTTAAATGATGCACTTCACAATGCACAGTCATAAATTTAGCTTTAAACCCAAGAAGGGAGGTAGTGTTATTGGAATGTATGTCAGACTGAATTAGGATGAGCAAAGCAACGCTTTTATAAAGTGGCCTTGAATGCAATGTCAATTCTTTCAAAAATGATATTAATGTCAAATGAGCATGATACACTTTACACAATGCTGGAGTAATATTACTTGAAATATTTAGCATTTTCTTTAAATTCATACAGATTTCTACAAGGTTTATACACATACACAACAAATACTAGGCACAAATAAGTAACATGCTTGTGAAAAACTAAATCTGAAATTGAGAATTTGTTCAATTGTCTGTGCATCAGAGAGTATACAGTTTCCTGAAGAATGTATACATCTTATTTTAAAGTAAAAAAAAATTTATATCAAGCTTTGAAGAGTAAGTAGTTCTGGAACTATTTTATATGAGATTCAATATATGAACAAACCTAATTTAATAAATATTAAATATTTTAACTTTACTCAAAAATGCAATGCTGAGTATGTCATGAAAGGTTTTCAATTCTAAATAATAGTATTTTTGCTATGTTAAAATGTAAATAGGATAAAATATGAAATGGTGTCTAATCAACCTAATAATGAGTAAATGAATACTGAAAAATATAATCCTAGTTGAAGCTTTAAGAAAATATATAGTGATCTATCTGGTCTTAACGACAGCAAACCAAATGTGATCATTTCCTCATTTCTTAAATTTAGGCTCTAATCTTTCTTGTGTAATAAAATGTAGCTAATTTACACACCTTGTTAAAAAGAATGCAAAAAGAAAATAACTTTTGAATGGATTCAAGAAAAATAATCAGATCATGGCTGATTGTCATGAAATTAATACCAACTAATTTGTAAAGTTTTAAATCAAATTTGCAGATGTTAAGTTCATAAGCATATCCCATTATTTATGTGATTAAAAGGGAGTTTTTGACCTGATCTTTCGATCTTTGGCACTCAATCCTCTCCATCTCCCCTTAAAAAATTAATTAAAATTTTAGCAATATGCTAGCTTTTCACTTCCCACCCTATCTCTGACTAAAAACAATTATCAATCAAACTCAAGCCATCCCCACCCAGTATCTGCAAAATGTCGACTTCAAATTCAATTTCATATCTCTTAAGCTTTCATGTAGAAAAAGACAGTTCACTTCTTAACAAAATAAATCACTTTTGTGACTGCCAATCTGACCTCTTTGAATTAGGAAAATTCAAAGTGAAAAATGTAATTATCACCCCGGAACAATCTGTATACATCTGGAGCTAATTCTGGCTTCATTTTTCACATCATTTTTCACACTGTGCTACATCTTATAGAGATGTCGTGGAACTTTTGAAGAACTCATAAAAAATGGTAAGGACTTCAAATAACTAAAAATATATTTGATTTTATTCAAACAAAAATCTTGAGAATATCTGACTTTTGCAACTTACTCTACTAACTGATCTTCATATCCTATTTGATTGGATTAGTATTAAACAGCACTGTGACATCCATGATAAATAGGTACATTAAAATATGTCATTCTTCATCTTTTTAGCTTCTAACATTCAACTACGTAATATACTATCTGAAACAGCTTTGATGTATCATGAATATATTCAATTTTTCCAAACTAGAAAGTGTAACTTTGTTACCAAAATCCATCTATGAAATAATCATATCTCTATAAACAAATTCATATTCTGTTGAAGAAATATCCCAAACTGTAAGCAAATGCTTCTTAAAAGTAAGGGTAATTTTACATCAGTTTAGAATGGTATATGGTAACTTAGATCAAGAAATAAGCAATTATTTCAAATCAGATTAATGAAAAATCTTCTACATTAAGCTTTTAAAGGAATGGAGTTTTCTAAAGGAGATGAGTAAATTATAAAAACATGATCCTTACTAAATCTAAGAATAATAAGCTCACTAGAAACATGACTAGTCCTCACAAGTTCATTATAAAAATCCATTAGGGTGTAATCTCCAGAAGTAATTGTTCTTATTACATTTTATTGACAATGCATAGTATTGATTTTTCACACCTTCTATGATTCTTTAATTTGTATTCATGAAATGTCCATCAGCACAGTCTAAATAAATTTGGCAATATAGGCACTAAAATGAATAAATCGATGCAAAGAAACATTAATTTTGCATTATCCTTATTCGTCAGGCAAGTAAACCACAAGAGTTGTAAATGAAGGTCAAAGGTTTTGAAATGGGTCAGAACCCTTGACCTCTAGACCAATACCCTTCCTATTAAAAAAGGCTATTTTAAAGTTTTAAGTAGGGGAATTTACTACCAGCAAGGTATCATTTTTAAAAGACTACAAAGAAAACTCTCAATAAAAACATTCATCTGTTTAATTGCAAAACAGAAAAGAAAGACCATCACAGGATACATGATTTTTACATAAGTTTTCTAAAAATCATTAACGTTTACCATATGAGGTGTAAAATTTCTGAACACTGAAAGCAATTTTGCTTTAGGAATTTATTTACTACATTTTATTATGATGGCTGCCATATTTTTGTTGACGTTTTCCCAAATCTACTCCGTATGTCAAAAATAATTAGCAATGACAAGAATTCAAAATTATTTATCACTCATTTTATAACCTCTACACAAAAGGGAAATAAACCCATTATTCCTAGGGGAGTCAGAGTGGCACTCCACAAGGTATAGAAATAAATCTGTTTCTATAACCTTAATATATGCAGCAAAGAAATTTAGCCATCTCATGATCATTTGCTGTACACATTTTTTAATGTGACTCTAAAAACCTATTTCTCATTCATCTGTTTTCTCTCAGCACTCACTACAAAATTATCTGCTAGTATCAAAGACAAGAAGTAATCCTTTTGCAATACAAATAAAATTTTAAAACTGCAAACTTAAAACTCCATTACAGCAAGAATTTCTACTGAAACATTTATAACTTCCTTATAAAATAAATTCATGCAAGAATTTACTTTTAATCCAACATTTATTCTTATCACTCACCTGAGAACATAGTAGCATAACCAATTCCACAACTGAACTACTAGACTTCATGCAAACCAGACCTATTTTAAAGAGAATTTAAAAGAAAAATTACAAAGCATAAAACAAATATGAGGAATTTATTATACAACTTTATCTAAACTGGTTTTTAAAATAAAATTAAACATCTTGCTAAGAACCAAACCCACACATATTTGATTTGTAGGAGTAAATAAGGTACTCTGTAATTACTTGAAACTTGGTACCAAAACTACAATTTTTTCATAAACTATTTCATTTCAGTGTTCAAACTACTAACATACTTATTAGAATTCCACATATAATGACATTTCACAATACTCATATAAATGTGCACAACATATGCCATATTGATCAATATCATCTACATTTTGTTTTGGAGAGAGTTGATTGTTATACATGCAGAGAAGGGAAATGGCTCCCTGACCTTTGCTTTCTCCACCACACTCTCTCCCTTCAACCCTCTAGCTATCAATCAAGTTTCCATTTTGTTTCATGGCAGCAGACATCCCAAACACTCTTATTAGTACCTTGACCTGTGACCTCACACTAAACCTTAACAGAAGTGCAAACGTTCTCTGTTATATATTCTTGATATCTTGTAAATAAAATCATTTACATTTTCTCTTTTCTGTTTCATTTGGGTTCACCAAAAATATCCCAGGAAGGAACTTTTAAACAATTAATACGTATCTAAAGACTGCCTTAGTTTTGATCACCAATAAAATCTGGAAAAGTTCATTCAAAGAACATTTTATAGCCAGTATATTTAAAAAAGCAATGTCCATAATTAAAAGCACTATATTAGTATATTACTACATTACTAATAATCAGAAAATCACAATTTTTCATTCCATATTTTTGTAAGCAAACACAAGTTCAGAATCCAGGTTGAAAAATAATTCCTGGTGGCTCCTTTACATACCATACAGAATTATCTCTTTCTTTCTTCCTATTAAAGCTCTTGCAGGCATCCCATTCCATCCTATTCCCTTTCTTTAATCTTCTATCTCCGTAGTTCTCTCTCCTTACCTCTTTTAGTCATGTTGCCTCATACCTACTGATGGCACACACTGCCATTGTGTAGCCTTACAAAAAGCCTTCTCATTAAGTAGGTTATTCCCCCCTTCACTTTTTAGAAAAGAACCATTTTTCTCAATGTCTGAAAAAATATTTAACATAGAAATAATGATGGTAATATTGTCAGCACCAGCATAAAAATTAGCTACAGAACATCTACATGTTGCATTAAGAAAGCAGGTCATTAACTAAGTAAATTATGGTTTCTGTAGAGCTGAAATGAGCATAGCTCTGCAGGCTAATGCCAAGGCCAAAAGGAAGCATAGCAATAGTCCATCTCTCATTGCTGGCGTAGCCCTCTGCTGGTCTGCAACCTTGCCACTTTCCATAAAATGTACCAACTACAGCAAGTTCCATATATTTCAACTTCAAAATCTACTACTTCCAAAAAGTAAATCTTTTCTACAATTAGGTCATTATTCCTAACTGCTATATTCTAAAGAAACCAAAATTCCTACCAACTTTGGTTTTATGGCAAATCATCTGGGCTCTGATCTGGCTCTGGCTCTGATATCCACTCAGAAAAAGAACAACAATGATACAAAAGGCGTTGGGCCATGAAAAGTTAGAATTCATTGATCAATGAGTTGAGTACTCAATGATAGTAAAATAAGTAACATTTCACAGTCTGATTAGAACAATTCATATGTTTTTTGGACTGGGGGTTTGTATTTGTAAAGGATGGGGAGGAGGGCCAGGCTGGATGGTATATTAAATTTTAAATGAAAATGGGCTTTAGAGGACAAAAGACATATTATATTAGTCCTCTAATTATAAGCTCCTTCCCAAAGGGCATTAATACTGTAAAACGTATAACTTTGAGAATAAATAAACAAGAAATACCCCCCAATAAAGGACTTGGTATCTGGTTATACAACTTAACTTTCTCTCTCTCCCCTTTTCTTTCTTTTTTTTTTTTTTTTTTTTTTGCCTTTTGATGATACTGGTTGCATGTATGAAAAAGGAAGAAATGAATTATAAGCCAGTAAATGTCTTCAGATTTACATCCAGACTGTTAAGAATTTTCCAAAGAAGGCCCTAAAACAACACTTAGAGTGAATTTGTAAGTTGCTGAAGAAGTATCAATTTTCATTTTATACAAACCACATCTTATTATCGCCCCAGTTAGGAGAATGCAAACAAGCTACTACAGTCTGAGAGATCTGAATAGGCTTATAACCTAACCTCTCTAAAAGCCTCTCAGAATAATGGTAGGTATAATTTTGCTTGGTTATAGTTTTGGTTCATTTTGCAAAGATAGGCAATTTTAGTCTCTTCAAAAAAGACAAACTCAAGATACCAAAGCCGAAAGTTTTATACTCCTCTGGAGTTGCATGACCAAAGATGACTATAATTTCTTCACCAAAGACTATTTATCCTACTTCTACTACCATTGCTTTTCCTTACTACCAAAACTCAGAAATATTAAATTACTTACCAGATATTGAGCAAACAATGTAACATCTAAACCCACTGATCTAACTTTCAAGCAGACCATGAAAAACAGTCAGTTAAGTGTCCACCTTTGGCTCAGGTCATAATCTCACGGTTTGTGAGTTGGAGCCCCACGCTGGGCTCTGTGCTGACAGGGTGTAGCCTGCTTGGGATTCTCTCTCTCCCTCTCTCTCTCTCTGTGTCCCACCCCTTATCACACTATAATATATATATTATATATATTTTTAAGTCATCTTAAATAATTTACAGAAGGGATGATGATAAACAGTATTAGAAGTTTTAATAAGAATTTATGCATAGTAAACTCAAATTTTTATTCTATATTTTCCTGCTTTTAAAGGTATTTGTATATATCCTGTATGAGCAATGCCCTTTGGATACAACTAAGTGCTCCTCATCAATCTGCAGACAATATCCACCTTGTAAATACTAAAACCAAATTTCAGATAAACTTCTAATAGGTTCTAGCTTATCATTAATTCTGGTCCTTTTTCTTGAACTTACATCATCAAATGCAATACTTCAGAAAAGATGAATCATTCAAAATTTTGTTGAAAAGAAGACAGCCATATTCCTTGATCAGAATTGTAAAATACTTTCTTCTTGAAACTTTCAAACACCATTCAGAATAATCAACCCACTGAATTTTTTCATTTCTACATGAGCTTTTCATTCCAATCATTTTCATGTAACACATTTGCCTTTTTTACTCACTTAGCAAGTATACCAAATAAATTGTGATGTATAACTATCACAAACAATGGAAGAACACTGTCACATGCCTTTTTAGCAAAATAAGATGTTCCAGGTTCCTGTCAGAAAACATGACATAAATTTTGAAGACATAAACCCTCTCTACTGAATGACATGCAGAGAAAACCAATTTCCTTTTCTACACAGAAATATACTGGGCACTAATGAATTTTTGAGTTTGATAAAAATTATGAGCGTTGCTCTCTGTCTCTTTAAATTCATCCTCAGATGGTCTAATTGTAAAATTTTTTTCTGTCATTTTTATCACCTTTCCATTATTAGGGCAGAAAATAAACAATTCTGAATTCTTAAATTCAATGAAAGCTGAAAATTAGGCCACAAAGATAATGTCCACAGACTTCTTTTACACCAATATTTCTCAATTTTTTTCATTATTGCTCCTCACGTGGAAGCCATTTCAGACCTTTTTTTCTTAATTGTACCCCTATGAAATTTTAATACTGAAGATATACTGTATCTGGACACTGTATGTGGCCCACTAGAAGGTCAGAAACCATTATAATACCTAAAATATTCCCCCCCATACCAGTTTTAGTTCCCACTGAGAAAAAAAATTTCTGTCTTCTTAAAATATGATCCTGTACTTTGGGAAATGCAGTAAACACTGAGAGTGATCTGATAGCAATGATTTGTTTTCCTAATGTACTATAATTCTAGGGGCAATTCCAGTACTCTTGTGTTCTTATTATTTTAGTCCTTACTATACTTAGGAATAACTGTTGAATAACGGTGAGATAGCAAAATGTTTTAAGGTACAGGAAAATTAAGATCACAAAGACCCCATAACAAATCTTAGATTTATTTAATATGTCCAATGAACTTACATATGGTAACTGTAAAATGGAATAATTTTTTTAAGTAATTTTCTCTTTATATTGGAAGACATCTTTTAAAAAACAGAAGTAATAAAATATCAATCCTTACATTTGAAAGGTTGAAAGGTTGAAAAAGAGAGTTATCACTACAATTGAGACGATCAGAAAATATGTGTTCTAGGCAAGATGTAATATGAAGTGTTATCTCTAATTAAACTTTTACTTTTAAATCTAAGTTCAAGCCATCAGAAAATACATGGGACAGAAAAACAAATGATATCACCAAGAAATAATAGCATGAAAACAGTGGGAGAACAGGAAGAAACTATTTGATATTAATAAAGACTTAAGAGGCATAACCAAACACAATAAATTGATTTTGTTTGTATCTTAAGAAAATCAATTATAGAAAGACATCTTCTAAATAAAGATGAATATGAATTGAGTATTATATGACATAGAACTATTATGAATATTAGGTGTAAGAGCAGCAATTACAATTATATAAGAAAATATCCTTTTTTACATGGGTTTTAATTATTTAAGGCTAAAATTACAAAATGTCTGGCATTGTTTAAAGTACTAAAGCAAAATAAAGGAAGGTAGATATAACAAAGAATTAAAGCAAAACAAAAATGGTTTGGGTAGTTGGCAATAAGTTCACAGTTACTGTAAATATTTAACATATTTAAAAATTTTTTAAGAAAATAATTTAAAAAATGTAAAAAGTAGGGGTGCCTGGGTGGCTCAGTCGGTTAAGTGTCCCCTCTTGATCTTGGCTAAGGTCACAATCTCACCATTCGTGAGATCAAGCTCCCCATGTCAGGCTCCGCACTGACAGTGTGGGGCCTGATTAGAATTCTCTTTCTCCTTCTGTCTCTCTCGGCTCCTCCACTGCTCGCTCTCTTTCTCTCTCAAAATAAATAAATAAATTTTAAAAACTTTAAAAAATAAAAAAATACCTAAAATGTTAAAGTAATAAACTTTTCAGTGTCCGGTCATACAACTAGTGACTGGCAAACACAGGACTAAAGCCAAAGTCTCCTGTCTTTGAGTCCACTGCTTTTTGTACAGTACCATACTGCAAATACCTCTACTCAAAACTTCTATATTTCACAATGCATAAAAACGACCAACCAAAACACTCCTCACAATTTAAAATACATACATAAGTTACATAAAACTCTTATATTTGTTTGCTAATTTAATGAACACAGTCCAGTGAGTAGGCACCGGTCAGGTTTTTACATAACAAGGAAGATGAAGCACTATTGCTTATTGGTTTATCAGAATTTACCAGTAAGAAGTTGATTATAAATTAAATTTTATTCAGGGATCCAGATTTGGCAAATTTAGTACCTCTGAGTATCTAAGGTGAACCTATTTTGTTGGATCTATTATAAAAGTCAAAGACCAACAAAAAAGCAAGTGTCTTCCCACACCAAAAGGCTGTAATTAATAATTCATTTTATAGTAATGATGTAGTTACTAAGTTATCATACCACTTTAAAAAATAAACACTTAACATGTGAAGTATAAATGAGAGAGAAGTCCTTTAATTTTCCAATTCATTATCTTTCAAATCTTACTACTTCATTAGATCAAATAGTCCGTGCGTGCCAAAATAAATTATATCCTTCAGAAGATAAAGTACATTTCGACCCCACATTAATTAAATATTTCTAAAACCTTAACTTTCTCAAATAAATTCAATGCTATCTTTTACCTCTATGGAAATGAGATCACTCATCGCCAACCCCCGTATACATTTATAGCACAGATGATAATAAAATTCGTATGTCAGCTGATGCTTATTACTTACAAAGTGCTGATACCCCCTAGGAAATGCTGAGATTCAGATAACTTATTAAGCTATAAACCTACCTATACCTTGAATTTCTATATACTTATTTATATGAAAAGAGTGATTTTTCACAAGTTTTAAGAAATTCCTCAAGAGATTATCTAATAACTATAACTCCACAAAAAATATTATAACTAAAGCTGTAAATCAATTATTTACAGAGACTGGGCTATAGATAGTTATGTTTTTCCATGATTTTTCAGCTTTAGGAAAACAGAAGCGTTTCATCCTAAACATCAACTATGGGCATAGACAAGCCAGATTTTAGCAAACTTCTAGTCCAAACACTTTTAAATACAAAAATCAATTCTGTATTATCACTGATGAAAGTCCTCTAGCTTATCCTTAAAATTTTCTAGTTATAAAGATGAAGATTGGTAATTTGAAGTCAGTCTATTAAGCTCTCAAACAGAATTGTTTGAAAAGCTATTCTCTACTGATGTCTTCTGAGATAACACTTGGTTGAGTTACCCATTCTAATATTAGAAAACACTGGGGTGCCTGGGTGGCTCAGTCGGTTAAGCGTCCAACTTCGGGTCAGGTCATGATCTCGAGATCTGTGAGTTCAAGCCCTGCATTGGGTTCTGTGCTGACAGCTCAGAGCCTGGAGCTTACTTTGGATTCTGTGTCTCCCTCTCTCTCTCTCTTTCTCTCTCTCTCTCTGCCCCTCCCCCACTCAGACTCTGTCTCTCTCCCTCTCAAAAATAAATGAACAGTAAAAAAAATTTAAGAAAACATTTACTACATGATACGTGCCCCGTATCAGGGGGAAAAAAAAAAGTCCCGATACTGCCGATCCATTCCATAAAGGGCATGGTTTCCAATCCACTCAGCAACCAACTCTACATGCTATCTAGTTTGACACAATCTCAAAGTATGCTACTTTGAAGTAGAAATGATCCAGTAATCTATGCATGATATAAGCAGGATAGATTATAACACCACTGCTATTCCTACTTATTTATAAAACAGAATTCTACTAATAAAGACTAATAACACATACCTCATTTTCCTAATATGTGGTGACACACTATTGTTTATATGGATCTTAAATTCAAGTAAAATCCTAGATAAATATCCACCATTTACTATAACACTAATCTATCCAAGTCTCAATTCTCACAGTTAATTTTAATGCATTAAAAAAAGTCTTAGTTCTTTGGTTCAGTAAACACTTTTCTGCTTCATCCAATTCACTGATTAAAAAATGTTCAACAAATAATAATATTAGACAAGACATATTCTTCAAAAGATATAGCCTCTGTAAGAATCCTTGTCAAAGGATGAAAATACTTGAGCAATGAAGCTCCTTGCATCTCATATTTTCCATTTAAATTAAGCTTGAAACTTAAATACAAATTTAAATATATATTTGGAAAGTGACACAAAGAAAAATCACTTACTTGTTCCTTCTATTAGCAGTTCTTGTCCATGACTGCCCAAAAGTGTCCGAGAAAGAAAAGGTGCAAAATCCACAAAAATCTCTCGCAGAAGAGGAGCTGCCTTTTCCAAAGCATGTTCAAGCCTCTCTGTAATACTAATGGAAAGATACTAAGTTACCTGAACTTTTCACTAGAATTTACAATTTTCGGTTTTTAAAATGAGCTTCAACAGAAATGTAAATTTCACGAGAAATTAAATATTACGTAAGGACTCAATATTGCTATACATATCATTCCTTCTGCCTGGAATACCCATTTTTCTTCGGTTCTATATCATCCTCCTCAGTCCTAACAAACAATCTGGTAAACAACTACTCCAAGCAGAAGTTCTTATAGGAAATCTTTTTTTTTTTTTAATGTTTATTTATTTTTGAGAGCGAGGGAGAGTGAGCACGAGTGGGGGAGGGGTAGAAAGAGAGAGGGAGACACAGAATCTGAAGCAGGCTCCAGGCTCTGAGATGTCAGAACAGAGCTCAACACGGGGCTCAAACACACGAACTGTGAGATCATGACCTGAGCCGAAGTCGGACGCTTAACCAACTGAGCCACCCAAGCACCCCTTTATAGGAAATCTTAATGGGTCACTTGAGAGCACTTGATTTTAGTTTTAGCCCCACTTTACCAGAAAAAGAAAACTCTACCAAGTCCTTACCAAATTTGTCTACTCATCAATAAACCATTAGCACTTTGAGTTCAAAAACTATGTCTTCATTTCTAAGTTCTCAGCTGCAGCACATAATACAGACTCAATAAATGTTTATAAACCTAACCGGTTTATATTCTTTTCCATTGACATCTACATCTATAACAATTTTTTTCTTTTTTTTTAAGTTTATTTATTTTAAGAAAGAGAGGGAGCATGAGCAGGAAAGGGACAGAGAGAGAGAGAGAGAGAAAGAATCCCAAGTAGGTCCCGTGTTGTCAGCACAGAACCTGATGGGGGGCTCAAACTCACAAACTACGAGATCAAGACCTGAGCTGAAACCAAGAGTCAGAAGCTTAACTGACTTAGCCACTCAGGTGCCTGTATAACATTTTTTTCTAATGCAATCTGACCAACTTTTCATCTGAAATTAGTATCCTCTACTGGCACATTTATAATGATCTCAATTTACATACTAATGTTTTTGTGGCTATATGTACATACACATACATGTATATATACATAAACACCTACAGGTATATGTTTCATAAGTTAAAATAAACAAGCTCACTACATTTCAGGAAATTCAGAAGTATCTACAGCTTTAGTTCCTAACTTATGGACAAAACATATACACACACAGCCACTACTCACCTATTCATTCACACAGGGAGTATTTCATAATAGCAACAAGAATTGCCAGAAATTTCTGTCAATAAGCATCTCTTTGTAGGCACTACCCATAATATTATTCCTGTATACTTATCTCAGAGAGACTCATCTCTGCATGATATCAAACTATAAGCCTACACTTAACAGCACTCTGGTACCTATATTTGTACAGTGCTATGATTTCTCCAGTTGTGGTAAGAAGGTTCAAGAACTCTGGCCACAAAGGCTCTAGTGGTGGAAAATATTCACAGCATCCCAAATTAGAATCTGAAAGGCATACTCCCAATTTAAAAAGGTTAATGACAGTAAAAATCTACCTACTATTCAGTGTCACTGTGGCTGACTGGCTATAACTTATTATTTCAGCATTTTTATAGAAAGCAAACTGAATTTTAAACTTCCAGTTTACAATCATATGAAAACTAAGCCACAGGTGTAAGAATTTGTTATGCATGTAGCACTTATTAATCTCATTAGCCACTTCTCATTAACCGTTTATATCTCATAATCTTTAAAAAAGAACTTCTAAAATGTTCTAAATGTCACGTTTGTAAAAAAAATGGAAAAATAAAGGTTTTTTTTAAAAGAGCTATAGCTAGAGAGTTTAAAGAATCATTAAAAGAACAAATCACAAATATCCAATTAGCTTAAATACCTCATATTTGAAACTTGGTCTTGTGGAACTGAGCCAACTGTTGGAACCGAGGGCAATTTTGCATTAGATGATCTACCACCTACAAAAGAAAATAACCATTTACAGGAATTTCTGTTTTTAGATACAAAGGTTCAAACAAAGAAGCTATCTTTATACCAAATCAACAAAAAGCAGAATGCATTTTTAAATGTCCATTAAAATTTGGATAACATTAAAATCTACAAATTAACAAGATCTTTCATGAATCATTTATATGTAAATCTTAGTTACAAGTTTGATTATTTGATTATTACACATCAGCTGAAGAGGTTAACAGAAACTAAATTCTGACTCCCTACACTGGAGTTATGATTTCTTGCTTTTTTTTTAGTTTTTTTTTTAAGTTTATTTATCTATTTTGAGAGAGAGGGACAGAGAGAAAGCATAAGCAGAGGAAGGGCAGAGAGAAGGAGAGACAGAATCCCAATGCGAGGATGAAACACACACACCATGACACTGATCTGAACAGAGATCAAGAGCTGGATACTTAAAGGACTGTGCCACCCAGGCAGCCCCCTGGAGTGGCACAGTCCTGATTTCTTCTATTCAACAAGGGGCAATAGAGATTTACAAGTAGAAACTCAAAATCTATCCTTAAATATGTATACCTCCATTACCATAAAAACTGACCTTGAACACCAAATAACTTATGTTATACCCTGACTGCTCCTGAATCTAGCCTAACAAACAACCCAGTGAATAGCAGAGAAACCTTAAATGATTCAAACAGAATTTATACTCTTTCATTTGTATCCATACTCTAATTAAAACATAACCTGTTAGTGTATTTGTAACATGGCATTTCAAATGATTTTTTAAATATCCTTCTTCCTACAATACTAATCTTCTTAAAAGCAGAGGCTTCATCTTCTTCATCCCTCTATCTCTAGAAGCCTAGAGAACCTGACAATAACAGGAGGTGCTCAATTTATGTTAATTGCAGAAATTATTCCCTTAATCATTCCCATCTCCCATATTCTACAGGTCAGTGTTCTCACCTGTTACATACTTCACTATTTCCTCCTTTTTTATGCCCTTTTCTTAAACTACCATGTAAAATTAATTTCTACCATGTGATCTTATTTTACTCTCCAATAAATATTCTCAGATACCCTTAAATACTCTTGTATATTTTGCTGAATGGCCAATTCATCCTCTTATAGTATAAAATGTTCAACTATTTTATCCTATACAGGAATAATCATCTTTGTTTTCAACAAATACCTGTGCTTATCACATGTACTTGGCAAGATAAAAATAATCACCATCGAAGTAACTCTAGAAGAGTTAAAGAATGGATAGGAACAAAAACAACATACATTATGACGTCTTTTTTTAAATTTTTTTAATGTTTATTTATTTTTGAGACAGAGACAGAGCGTGAGCAGGGGAGGGGCAGAGAGAGAGAGAGAGGGAGACACAGAATCTGAAACAGGCTCCAAGCTCTGAGCCGTCAGCACAGAGCCTGATATGGGGCTCAAACCCACGAACTGTGAGATCATGACCTGAGCCAAAGACAGAAGCTCTACGAACTGAGCCACCCAGGCATCCCACATTATGACCAATCTTGAAAAAGTGAATCTAGAAGACTAATTTGGAGGATTAAAAATTTCCTGAGGCTTCAAGAATTTTAAAAGTTCAAGAAAGTAGGGGGGAAATAAAGTTCCTGTTTAAGTATCAGGATATATGGGATAGAACATTCTATTTAAGCTAGGAGTAGAACCTAAAGAAACAAAAAAGCCATTTGCTTTTCCTAAGGCCAATATTAGGAAGAAAAAGAATAGACACATACATGTCAAATATCCCTCTATGACATACGGACCATAAGAGTCACTGGAATCCAAATGGGATGATATCCTAACAACCTGGAGTCCATAGGTACAAGGGACATGCACATCTTACTTGCAATTCTAATTCAGTACATAAACTTTCTGTTTCTGAAAGCAGTATCTTAAATGGATGTCAAGTTAGTATTTGTATAAATACAGACTGAAATCCTATCACACTTCTGTAGAGGAACAGTCCAAAGAAGACCAGAAAACATGTGGCAGCAAATGAAAAAAAGAATATGCAAAGCTGAGGGGCACCTGGGTGACTCAGTCAGTTGAGCATCTGACTCTTGATTTCAGCTCAAGTCATGATCTCACAGATCAGGAGTTCGAGCCCGTATCAGGAGTTCGAGCCCTGTGTTGGGCTCTGCACTGAACATGGGGCCTGCTTGGCATTCTCTCTGTCTCTCTCTCTCTCCCTCTGCCCCTCCCCTGCTCTCTGCTCCTCTCTTTCTCTATCTCTCTCTCAAAATAAAGAAACTTAAAAAAAAGAATACACAAAGATGATACAGAAGAGAGGAAGGGCTCAAAAGATTCTAGAATCTATGCATTATCAGAGGTATGATGCTTCTGATCTGTTCTCAAAACTTTAGACATTGGTATGCTGGAAGAACATAAAGGAGACAAAGTGGTATGGACAGAAAGATAGATAAAAGAGAGATAGAAGACGTGCTCATATAGCAAACAGAAAAAGAAAGAAACAGTTGAGAAGGTACAAAAGCAGCCTCTGATATAGGAGCTGGCCTGTTAATATCAGTAAGGCCCTAGTGTTGTTAGGACCTGGTTAGAAACCACAGCTAGGTTTTGGTGTTCTCTTACTGAATATAAACAGTTTCATAAAACATCAACATCAGATAAAGCCAGGCCATGATCATGATGAATCAACACAAAATAACACCACCATGTAATTTTGTCCCAACAGACAGAAATGACCTCTGTCCAAATAACAAAGATGGACAAACATCCCAAATCCTAATATGAATGACTGACTTCCTTATAAATTATAGCTTTAGGCTTCCATGCTTCTAGATGAGATTTATTAGGATATCTCATCACAGAATTACCCATGTTTCCTGATAATATTCAAATTAGAAGGAAGCCCCACTTCTTAACCTCTCCCTAAAATCTAATCCCTAAATTCCTAATACAATCTAAAACCCAACAGTAAATATTTTCTGATACTCTATTACTGAGATATCCCAAGTTTCCCCATCGTGTGTGTGCATTCACCCTCACTTAAACTAACATATTTAACCAATGATTTATTCCTGGTGGTCTTTGGTTAGAGCACATTGACAGAAACTTTAAACAAAGTCAGGCAGAGAAAGATAAAAATCATCAGATTTTTTTTAGAAGAACCAGAAATAAAGATATCTCTAAGTAAGATTTCTTTTCAGTAACAACCTATTTCATTGAAATAAAATGCACATTTTTCCACGATAGCACTTCTCAAATCAACACATTTTGTAATCAAAGGCATCTTAAACAATAGCAGTCAGCCAAAGTTGAGACCTAATTGTAAGAAAAAACAGTGGATACAATAAAGATAGCAACAGATTTGAATTTGAGATATGGTAAAAGAGTAAGTAAGGAAGAACTATTTAACTGAAATCTTCATTTTGCCAGTCTACAACCTCAAGATCACAAAAACTAAAGGCCTAGAGGAAAAACAGTTCTACCATCTCAACATACTGTTTAAGTATAATGATTTACTTGTGGTGAAGATGAATCACTAAGGACTAAGGGCCCTGCTGTAGCATGGTTCCAAAGGTGTAAGCCAGAGGAGACCATCTCCATCACTCCCCTCACTACTACAGGACACCAAATGTGGTAGTAAATGTAATTGGACTTAAAAGTTTAGAGCTTTTATCTGAGAATCTGTAATCTTGTGTTATAAGTCAAATCAGTTATTTCCCCAAGATGAATACAATGTAAAAACACTGTGCTTTAAAGAGCAAAAGGACTCTCTTTTCCAAACCTTCTTGAACTAGTCAGACCTGAGGCAGTTAACTTGAATAGATCAGGGAAAGCATGTGTACCAGGATGGGGGCTACACTGACCCGGAGCAAGGTACAGGAGCCCAAACAATGTAAGGAGGGCATTTAAGTAGAAAAGAGAACTAAAAAGAACTTTTACGTACTAGTTTGAAATTAAAGACATTTGTGTTTGAAATTAAGGGCATGGTTTCACAACAGATATATATATATATATATAAAGTATATATGAAATATATACCCTCGTTCAAATACATACTCATATATATATAGTCCCTAGTTCTGTCCACTGAGAGGACCTGAGAGCAGAAATACTTGAACATCCCATGTCCAGATCTTGCTTCTAAATACTATTCTTCAAAAATATAAATACACACATACATACATACATACATACATACTATTCTTCACTAAGAGAGAGAAATAGCTGATTCAAGACTCCTGGAAGAAAAGTACACAATGATCTTGAAACACCTGGTTTGTTTTTTTAGAAATCAAAGATATGCCCAAGGAATAATGGGCTAGCATTCACAAAGACACAGAAGCCAGCTTGAAGAGACTACCATAGATCAAACTAAAGACAATTTGAGTATAAAAATAAATAATAACTGATTACAACCCACCCAGTAAAACAAGAAGCCAAAAGGCCACACTGATACGATAAATTAACAATCTGAGGAACAGGATATTTAAATAATTTCAAAGTACCTTCAAACAAAACACTTATTAATTACAAAAGGGAAACACTAACTTAACAATATAGAAAGTTGAGAATTATATGTTAATCAAATAATGCAAGAAGTCACCATCAGTATTGTGACAAATCAAATTGTCCACCATATGATGAGCACTGGGTGATGTAGAACTGTTGAATCACTATAATGTACACCTGAAACTAATATTATACTGTATGTTAACTATAGTGGAATTAAAGACAAACAAAATTGTGTGCCATATGATTAGATTCTTTTATTCTCTACCTGTTCCATAATATTCCTACCAAAGAAATATATCATAATCTCCTTCTAATCATGAGGCTATATCAGACAAACCAAAATTCAGGGACATTCATTTGAATCAATCCCAGTTCTTAATCATAATAAATAGTGTTTTGTATTTGCTTACATAAATCTATGTGCACTCCTTGATTTTTTGGAGGTAACTTCCTAGAAGTCAATAAACATATACTTCATTTATTTATTTATTTATTTATTTGAGACAGCAAGCATGTGGAGGAGACAGGGAGAGAGAGAGAGTAAGAGAATCACAAGCAGGCTCCATGATTCACCACGGAGCCCGATGCGGGGCTCAGTCCCATGACCTGAGATCGTGACCTGAGCCAAAATTAAGAGTCAGATGCTCAACGAACTGAGCCACCTTGAAGCCCCAAACATACACTTTAAATACTGATACATATTGCAAATTGCTCTAAATAAAAAATAAACCATTTATACTTCTTTGACTACTAGTAAAATTCAATGTTTTTCCTAATTTACTGGAAACCAAACGGAACAACTACCACTCTGATCTTTTGAGCATTTTTGTTAGAATCTTCTGCATAATTTGTAATTATTATATATAATTAGTTGACATTTTATCATTCATTACAAATACTTAAGTTTGTTGTGACTGTTGCCATGCAGAATTCTAGACTGCTCCCTTTAAACCATTTTACCAGTACAATACAGAAAACAGAAATA
Organism: Cryptoprocta ferox; assembly: GCA_028646485.1. Taxonomy (NCBI): domain Eukaryota; kingdom Metazoa; phylum Chordata; class Mammalia; order Carnivora; family Eupleridae; genus Cryptoprocta; species Cryptoprocta ferox. The sequence goes on along the minus strand of CM053567.1, from coordinate 71,371,498 downwards.
CCACTGAATTTTTAACACGGTTGTTAGGACGTTTAAATTAAAAAATGTAAAGCACCTAAGATAAAGCAGATTCGTAAATGTTACTTTCCCACATTTCTGCAAGGCACTACAGAAGAAAAGTCAAGTGCTCTTCTGAGTGACTCTACTATCTATTCATGATTCTTGCTATTTTGAGTCAAGCCTTCTATTTACATATTACTTGCCTATTAAATTCTGGTAATAAATATAAAAGTTCTTCCACTCTCCTCAGCCTAAAACCCATTTCCCTTCATGCTTTCAAAAAAAAATGTAAGATCATTCAAGACCACAGCCTTTCTCTTCAACATCTAAAGGAAATTCTGCTAACCTCTCAAGTTCTTAGTCATCAATCTCTCTTATAACTTCGAAACCAATTTCTTTAGAAAACATGTTCTACGCTAGCAGAAAACACTTCCTCACCAGCCACCTACAACCTAACCATTCTCAAAATGAACTCTAGCTCTATCAGTATTAGGCCAGTTTCCCTGATAACAACTACCCTTCAGGGGTTATTATATAATTGAAATGTATAGAGGAAGCAGTAACGGCTCTGCCACTTACCAGCAGTGGGAAATTGGGCAAAGTTACTTAAGCTGTCTGCTTTATTTTCCTGATCTAGCAGTGACACCTACATTTCACAGAATTATTTTGTACCTGGACCATAATAAATACACAATGAATTATAGGTCCTTTCCTACCTGCTACTCTATGACTATCTTTAAAATATTTAAAGAGGGGCGCCTGAGTGGCTCAGTCGGTTGAGCGTCCGACTTTGGCTCAGGTCATGATCTCACGGTTTGTGGGTTCGAGCCCCGCGTCGGGCTCTGTGCCAACAGCTAGCTCAGAGCCTGGAGCTTGTCTTCGGATTCTCTGTCTCCCTCTCTCTCTAACCCTCTCCTGCATGCGCTGTCTCTGTCTCTCAAAAATAAATAAAAACCATAAAGAATTTGTTTTTAATATTTAAAGAAAGTTATGTTTCCTTCAGTCTGTACTTCAGGCTGAAAACACACCCAAATTATTCAATAATTATTCATGTGGCATGAAATATAGGTAACTTAAATGACATGAAGCTTATAAAGTGCCTTTTAAAAATTTCTAAAAGTCTAGAAGCTGTAAAGTAAAGAATCAATCCCGAATTTAACTGTTATAAAAAGTGGACTTCCGGGGCACCTGGGTGGCTCAGTAGGTTAAGCATACAACTTTGGCTCAGGTCATGATCTCACCGCTCATGGGTTCGAGCCCGTGTCAGGCTCTGCGCTGACAGCTCAGAGCCTGGAGCCTGTTTTGGATTCTGTGTCTCCCTCTCCCTACCCCTCCTCCACTCACGCTCTATCTCTCTCTCAAAAATGAATAAATGTTAAAAAAAAAAAAGTTTAAAAAAAGTGGATTTCCAACAATTTCATTTATCACATCAATATAAAATGAAACACAGCCATAAACATTTGGTAAATCCAGCCACAGTACAAGAAAATACTTTCATTAAAAACCCATATTGGGGCACCTGGGTAGCTTAATCAGTTAAGCGTCCAGGTCTTAGTTTTGGCTCAGGTCATAATCTCACAGTACGTGGGTTCAAGCCTCGCATCAGGCTCTGCATTGACAGTGCGGAGTCTGCTTGACATTCTCTCTTCCTCTCTCCCACTTGCGCACGCTCTCTCTCACTCTCTCTCTCAATATAAATAAATAAACTTTAAAAAAAAATCTGTATTGCCCCACAACACTCCCACAATTTCCTCAGGCTCACTTCATTTACATCTGGGCATTCTGATGCAACTTACCCTCTAAGTATGAGTCTAAATAAACAACCAGCCTCTAACCAGCAAGGATATGGGACAGCTTGACCTTCCCTAAAATATGCTTGGTTTTCAGGCAGAACTAGATCAATAATCAGCAGTTCTGATTACCAACATTCAGCCAGAAGAAATCGGGACTGTTTGGGGAACCTGGGTGCCTCAGTGGGTTTAGCGTCCGACTCTTGATTTTAACTCAGGTCATGATCTTGTGGTTCCTGAGATCAAGCCCTATGTCAGGCTCCATGCTGAGCATGGACCCTGCTTCGGATTCTCTCTCTCATCCTCTCTCTCTCCCCTTCTCCCACTTGTGCTCTCTTTCTCTAAAAAATAAATACATAAACAAACAAACATTAAAAAAAAAAAAAAGAAATCTGGACTGTTATACTCCCCCGACCCCACAGAGGCTTGGTTCCTCTTGGGGAGGACACTGTGGCAATCTTAGACAATTAACCTTTGGATAACTACTGAGCCTACCTCTTAAAGTGAGAATATTCCTACAAGATGAAGCTGTGAATCTCTTGATTCCTTCTCCCCATAACACATTTCCTTCTGATTCCCTTGAAAATCAGAGTTGACTTTTCTTTTTACTGGGATTTTTATTTATTGGTGTCTTTCTCTCCTCCTCACCATCCTGTTCAATTGAGAGCTAACTGTACATAAAAATTCTTAACCAACTGAGTGGAATATATCTTAATGCATAGGATTAATTTTAAAATGAAGTTAAATTTTAAAGTTAAGCACATTTCATCATAATAACAACTTTTTAAGTACAATTCCCACTTCACACTCAAAAGTTTTCCATTTCCTCGGGTGGTGGGGGAGCGGTTCACAATAAAATTTCAAACTAGAGGGCAAAAAAGGGGAAGTTGAAAAGACTCTTTCAGGGGCACCTGGGTGGCTCAGTCGGTTAAGCGTCCTACTTCGGCTCAAGTCATGATCTCACGGTTCATGGGTTCAAGCCCCGTGTCGGGCTCTGTGCTAACAGCTAGCTCAGAGCCTGGAGCCTGTCTTTGGATTCTGTGTCTCCCTCTCTCTCTGACCCTCCCTTGCTCATGCTGTCTCACTCTCTCTCAAAAGTAAATTAAAAAAAAATTAAAATTATTAAAAAAAAAAAAAGGAAAAGACTCTTTCACTGTTCAATATCTGGCATTTCTGAGACTCAGCTCCAATCTTATTTCTATACAACACTCAGTGAAGTACTTCAGAGATAATGACACCTCCAATTTTCTAAATTCTTGACAGCAATATGATCACTGAACCATAACTGGCCATTGACTTCTATAACTAGTGATTAATTATTTCTGGGCTTTATTAAATGCTGGTAGTGTTTAAAGACCATGTTTATTTAGAGTATGTCAGATATTTTCTCTGAAAGGACTACTGGTAATTTTTCTCGAACTTTTCTGAAGCTGAAAAAAAGGAACACATCAAGCACCATCTATTTAAAAGTAAAGACAGAAGTAATAAATCTCAAGAAAACATTTGCATGAGGCTCTAGGTAGTAGTTATAAAACAAAAATAGCTTCTACTGTGCTAAAGGACTCTAATTTTAATGAGCTGAAATGCATATTGAAAGCTTCAAGAAGACAAGGAGCAATGGTGGTTCTAAATAAAAACAATAACAAAAAAGCCTTCCTGACACTACCCTAGAAGTGATACCAATTTTCAAACCTAAAAGAGACTACAGCAGAAAGAAATTCAATAAAAGGTCTTTTTCAATAATCAGAGAACATTTTACCAACAAAGATAAAAAGGTGAGGGGATGGGTTAAATATGTGATGGGATTAAGGGGTAACTAGGTGTTTTCTGGAATCACTGAATGGTATACCTGAAGCTAATATTAATACAATATGTCATTAACTAACTGAAATTTAAATAAAAACTAAAAACAATCAACTAGAAATAATTATAGGAGGAAAAAGAACCACAGGAAAAAAATAAATAGATCAGTAATTTCATAAGGATTGTCCTTCATTTCTGCCAGAGGAAAAAGAATGTAATTTTCAAATACATTCTGCCTTCTTTAAACTCAAATAAAATCATAAATGTATGACTAATTTTTTTAAATTAACATTAAATATTTTCAATACACAATCACATATAATATGAATGCAGAGGCTACTTTGAACATGTGGAATGATACGGACATCTTTTCCTTATCCTTGCACTGATAAACTGGCTCCTTCAAACTGACAATTTTCCAGACATTCAAAAGAACAAAAAGGAAAATGCAAATACATCATCTGTCTAGTATCTATCCAGGGAATAGCCAACTGTTTATTCAAGGTCCCTAAGGGTCTAAATAAATAATGTCCTTTGCAATAACATATCATTAAAACAAATGCCAATATTTAATCCCTAAACATTGTATTTTTTAATTTCCCTCCCTCTCCCTTTCTCCTGCTTTCTCTCTCCTCATCCATTCTGGACCAGTTGCAGGAGGGACAGTCTATATATGCCCAGTGGAAACTCTTTATTAAATAAAAGAAACTTGTATTGATTAGTAAATATAAGCCTCAGGTCAAATTTCATATAAAGCAAAGAATCAAATATTCTTCTATGTTAAAAATAAACATGCCAATTAATAAAATGCATGGCTGACAACAGCCATGATAAACAGAACAGAGCCTAATATTCTAATGAGGTGTATAATTAATATACTTTGTAAACTAGCAAACACACAGCATATAAATTACTGAAAACCAGTCTATTTAGTTCCTTTACTGGGTTAGCTTCATTTTTGTTTTGATCATTTAGGTTTTGCATCACAGTAGAAAAGCACCTTAGCATATCTGAAGAAAGAGTCATAGCATCTTCACACATACTATATATACTGTGGGCAACTAAACCTGTACTGATAAGTAAATTTAAAATTTCCGTATTTTGATAGATTTACTGAAACTGTTTTCTCTTTTAGCTTTCTTTGAAAATATGCATGTACAAAGGGTATACCTTATTGCCTGATGAGTATCTTTTACCAGCTATTAAGATTTTCCATTGTTATTAACAGATTATACTTTTTTGCTAATAAAATACTACAGAAGCTAAGAAATATTATCCAAACTAAAATCTGAAATTTGTGTGATAAAATTTCATAGTTTTAATAATGTATGTCATTTAAAATGTAAATGTACAAATCTTCAATTTTTTTTTTTGCAAAATTATAGACTTGGGTAATTTTTAAGTATAGTTGACACATAATGTTACATTAGTTTCTGGTGTACAACACCTTTTGTGATTCCACAATTCTATACCTTACCCGATGCTTACCACAAGTGTAATTACCACCTGTCACCATACAACACTATTATTACATTATCAATGACTGTATTTTCTATGCTGTATGATTTATTCTTTCCATAACTGGAAGCCTATATCTCCCACTCCCCTTCACCCATTTCACCCATCCCACCATCTTCTCCTTTGATAATCACCAGTTTGTCTGTATTCATCGGTCTGTTTCTGCTTTCTTGTTTGTTTTGGTTTTTAGTTGATGATACTATTATGACAGAAGAATCTCTGACTTCACATAAAGTTGGCAAGCTCTAATTCATTTTCTGGGATCCAAGTGTATCCAATCCTAGTTTCTCTTTAATTGTGCCACATGTAAATTTAGCAATCCCATTATGATACCAAAATTTCAAAATAGTTTAAATGTTTCTGCTATAAAAATCCTATTTTATGTTTTATATTTACATGGTTTCCTCCAAGGAATTTCCCTTTTTTGTTACTGTACTATGTACTATCAAGTGTATTTTTTATTAACCAATAATCTATTAATGAATTTGAGCAGTTCATTTTTTGTTGCTGACTCATTATAAAATTTAGAACTGAAGTCATCCCAAGGCAGAAAGGTATAAGAGCCACAGGGATAGATATTTACTATATCTTCATACAAAGAAATATAAGATCAAAACAAGACTAATACATAACTTATCCAGATCTACAAGAATAAACTGCCCAGCTCCGCATGCAATTACATCTATCAATTCATCCACAAATCATTTTTCCCAAATTTTGCTTGAACCAGGAGGAGGAAAATAAATACATGTCACCTATTTTTAATGACAAATAACTTAATTTCAAGAGATCTACTAAAAAGAACACAAAAATCTCTCAGTTAAAAATACTGTTGGTGAAGAGATATATATTTGTGTGGTTTGGATTCCAAGTGAAAAAAGAACAGGGCATATGAACTGGTGGAGGTAAACAAAAGTATGTAAAGTGAGACTGTAGGAGAGTAAGAAGTACAGTGACTGAAAACACCATACTGAGTTAGATTTTCCTTATCAAGGTAGTAATGTTCATGTCAGCAATTAAGGAATGGAATAGAAATTCTAATCTAAAACTGGAGAAACCATATAACAATGACAACAAGAACACAGTGAAAGAGGAAAGGAACAGTCAGATACAAAAAACAGATGATAAAACAAAATCAATACAAAGGTTTGGAATGACTTAGAGAGGAATTTTTTTTAATCCAAGGATTTTAGTAAGAAAAAGGAAAGAACTAAGAATTATAGCACAAAATGGGAAAACCTGGGAACTATCTGAGAAACATCACCACTGAAAATTATACAATATATAATTGGCTCTCCAGGGTGAGTTTTTATTATAATGGATTTACTGGAAAAAATTACAATGTTTCAGAAATAAATTTATCATACTGTTTTATATCTAATATTGCCCATATATCTCAGCTGTTTCTTATCTCTTCTAAATACTGCATGATTTAAATTTTGAAAAATATATTTAAAACAAATCACAGGATCTTACTTAGTCCCATAAACTGAAGTAAAAGAGCAATGTATTCAAAATAAGATGAAAATATTTTACTCAGTGTACAGTGAACCTCTAAAACTTACAACGTCTGCTCAGGGAAGTTATTAGAAATTCACTAAACTGAGTTTACAAGATGGCATACAGTTCCATAGATATTAGTGGCTTCTGCCTTTTTCCCAACTGAGGCAGCTCTAGAAGAATCACAGTTAATTTTTTTTAAGGGTTTTGGATGGGGGTGAAAGAACAGAAGTTAGCATCCAGCGCAACATAGATTACCAAATTGTTTCTCCTCCAAAGTAAAACAAAAGCATCAGAGTATAATGGAGCAACAGGAAAAGAAAAATCTGGTAGAGTACTACTTGTTTTCTTTTATATTTTCTCACCAAAACAATGAGGAAAAGTTATAACAATGTACCACACTACTGTAAGATGTCAGAAATAGGGAATAAGGAGGGGATGGCACCGAGGTAGTATGGAACTCTGTAGTACCGGCTCAATTTTTATGTAACTATCTAAAAAGGTCTATTTGTTTTTTTTTAATTTTTAATAAAATAAAAGACAAGGCAGGACAAAACTCTATATACTACTACTGCTGCAGATTTTGTTCCAGGTGGAAAATTCTTATCAATAACTAAGTTTTCCTAAGTATAAACATAATGCAAGATTACTTATAAAATTCAGAAACAGATATTAACATTAAACTTAAAAAAATCAAAATTGCCAGTAGTTCAACCACATGGAAATAATCTAGTAGTTTCAGAGTACATTGCCTAGCTTTTTTCACATATAAAAGATATATACTACCCAAAGCTACGATTACATGATATGTAAGGTATTGCACATATTTTTTTACTTAACTGTGAACATTTCCTCTTATCACTAAACATTAAGAAAAATTATTATGTTTAAGTGAAGATATTGAAATACTTGAGGTAATTTATTTGATACTACTCAAATATATTCAGAAAATTATGAAACAATAAACAGTATAACATAAAAGCATAATGATTTATAACATGCCTAACCAAATATCTTAACTTTGCGAAAATGGAATCTAAAAACTTTTTTGTTCAAATCACTAATAACTAACTCACCAGGTGATTCTCCTCCTACATCTGAAGCTTGGGTGGAATCTACTGAAGAAACCACACTGACAGCATTGGTAGGGAGACTCGTATTAAGTACAGAAGGTAAGACTGCTGATTTTTTTGTTGCAATGATGACACTTCTGTAATAAAGTAAATAGATTTTAAAATATGAAACATCACTCAAGTTAATTACATTAATTTCAAAACAGAAAGTAGAAAACTAACTTTTTTAATTTACTGATTTCTATTTTGATGTACAATTTAGAATATTCTCTCAAAAAGAAATCTCACCAATGGTGCTCATACTTATTTGCATTTCAATTTTTTAGAATGAAGATAATGTTCTTTGGAAATACAATAATCCATTGTAACATTTATAGAACTTACAATTACTATACAATATTCTTTAAATTTATGAGCATCTTTAATTACCAACTTAAATAAAATATAACCAAAGGTATATAAAAAAGGAATTCTGGCATTCGAGTGGAAAAGTAATTAACTTTTTCTTAACCTCAGAATTGAAGCAGAAAACTCAACATGTTTCTACATGGATTTTAAAGCACCACTAATGTGAAATCATAAAACCTTAAAAATCTTGTAAGGTAAAAAAAAAATGCAGATATAAATACTTTTAAACCTATTAAATAGGTTTAAATATATTTAAACCTATATAATCGTTTTTCTTTTTAACCCCCAAACACTATCTTTTGACAATATTATATAAAAAAAAAACAATGCATAGGTATAAAAGGTGGATGCAAAAAATTCCAAATAATCAAATTCATTTTGTCTATTATTCAAAAACAGGTATTTATGATACACCAATTTCAATTAAGTGTAATACTTTATACTCAAATAGTAACTAAAAGACCTTATTAGGCATAACTAAAAGGCATTTTTAATTGAAGTTAGCTCCATAAACAAGCAAAAACCCAGTTAATGAGGTAAAGAGGACAGCTGATATATAATGCACTCCCACAGCAGTGCTTACTTTTAATTACCTGGTGTTAACCATAAGCCTAAAGTCTTCAACATTCAATTTATTTAATCACATCTTTTGTTGACAATATTGTAACTGCAAGCTTCAAGTATTCCCTTAACAGCTCTAAAGTATTCAGTTTCTAAATAAAGTTACTTAGATACTTGATCCCAATAAATGTATTCAAAAGTGGAAATTATGTAATTCCAGCAACTTAAAAATACATTTTGTTTTTGTTGTTATACCAAAGAGAGATAATACAAAGCGAAATACGTTCTGTTTTACTTCAGTGCCTATCATGTGACGGCAAACACTGTTGCCAATTAAATCAAGTTCTCTTGTGCTAGGCATGGCTTATTCAATGTACTTGGGGGTAGCTGGTGTCACATCATTATAAGGGTGACTGCCAATGTTAACTATACACTAAAAAATAGAAGCAACAGCCACCTGAGCCCCCAATCCAAAATGGTGTGTTTAAATCATAGTAGCTTATATCAGATGAAGACTATTGACTTTAGGGGGAGTAGATATGACCATGTGTGTGCACATGCACACAGAGGGTACACTCAAAACAATACAGAATATAATTTATATACTTCCTACTCGAGGCAGAAATTCATAAACCTATTGTTTAAGAAAATCTCTAGCTGCATTCCCTAGCAACCTATTTTGGAGTGAGGATTACTATGCAGAATTTACTTTCACATTTCTTCTCAAAAGAAAGAACTGGCAAGACCTAGTTCACTCATATAATATGTAAGAACTGAAATGAGCAATAGAAAACAGTATTGGGAAAGCTGAAATTGTTATTTCCATAACTGAAATTTAAGACATAATAAAACTACCCTATGTACCAGCAATTCCACTCTTAGGAATTTCCTCAAGATAACTTTATGCCCACAAAAAAATGTGTACAATCATGTTTAAGAGGCCTTATTTAAGAACAAAAACTAGAAACAGCTCAGAATTCTTTCACAAGGAAAATGAGTAAGTGATACGCTTATATACAAAAAGATCCTCAGCAATTAAAAGAAACTACTAATAAACATAACCTAGGTGAATCTCAAAAGCATTATGGTGAGCGAAGAAAGCCTCATACAGAAGAACACAAAATTTGTCTTTCCTTTTACATGAAGTTCTAGAAAAGGCAAAACTAATCTATGGTAGGAGGGAATCAGAAGAATAACTGCCTCTAGGGGATGGGGACAGGCATTGCCTGGGAATGTGCATGAGGGAACTTTCCAAGACTGATGATGTCTTGATTAAGGGTTTGGGTCACACAGGTGTACAAATTTGTCAAAATTCATCAAATGCTACACATTAAGATTTGTGGCTTCCAATGCATGTACATTTTACCTTAAAAAACTATACTGATCTCTAATTAAGTATCTGCATGCTGAAATGTTTATGAAGTGAACTGATATCTGCTGAAACACCTAAAAAAATAAGATTGATGGATAGAGGGATGGATATACAGAGAATTACATGATGAAGCAAATAGAGTTAAAAGCTAATTGCAGTATCTCAGTGATGGGGTCTATGGATGTTAACCGTACAGTTCTTTTCTGTGTTTGAACATTTTCACAATAAAGTGTTAGAAAACTAGTAACAGAAAAAATCTACTACAGATGTTCATCCCTTACCATGTACAATCTCTGTCCAAGATGGTATGGTTAATTAAATGTAACAAAAAACTTGATCTCATATCTTTTTTTTTTAACATTTATTTTTTTTTGAGAGACAGAGAATGAGCAGAGGAGGGGCAGAGAGAGAGGGAGACACAGAATCCGAAGAAGGCTCCAGGCTCTGAGCTGCCAGCACAGAACCCGACGCAGGGCTCGAACCGATGAACCATGAGATGACCTGAGCCAAGTCGGACACTTAACTGACTGAGCCTCCCAGGTGCTCCTCTTTTATTTATTTTTTTTTAAGTAGGCTTCACACCCAGTGTGGAACCCAGCACAGGGTTTGAACTCATGACCCTGAAAGCAAGACCTGAGATGAGATAGAGCTGGACGCTTAACCAACTGAGCCACCCAGGAGCCTCTTAATCTCATTTCTAATCCTTTAACCTACTGTCATTAATAATTCTTTCAATCATATAGAATGCTTATTCTTTACTACAGTTCAGTAAATACTTATTTTCCAAGACCTTTCTCATATTCTCATTCCTAATACATCTGATGTATGGTTACCTACATGAATTTACATTTAATCCAGCATTTCTCACATATTTCTGCAGTATGCTCTTATGGTTCCTAAGCATGTATGTCATTTCACAACTCCAACCCTTTGTATATACTATTCCTCAGTCAAGCTACCTTCCTTTTATCCCTGCTTGCCAGTAAACTTTTCCTTCTGACCTTTCAAAACCTTGCTTAAAGTTAAGCCTCCCCAGGGGTGCCAGGGTGGCTCAGTCAATTAAGCTTCTCACTTCAGCTCAAGTCATAACCTCATAGTTCATGAGTTCAAGCCCCACATTGGGCTCTGTGCTGACAGTTCAAGCCTGAAGCCTGCTTTGGATTCTGTTTCTCCCTCTCTCTCTGCCACCCTTCCCCAACTCATGCTTCGTCTCTTTCTCTCAAAAATAAATAAACATTAAAAAAAATTTTTTAAAGGTAAGCCTCCTCAGAGTCTCCAAGTCAAAAGTTCGTAAGTCACTATTCTTTGTGCTCCCACACGATCCTGTTATATAGATTTATAAACCAGTAATAGCTATGATTTAAACCGATGATATGCCAAGAATTATTACTAAATTCTCCAAACAACCCTTACATTTTACTACCACTTTAAAAATTAAAATAGTACAGCTCAGACAGGTAAAATAACTTGCCGAAGTAAATGGCCTACAATTCCAGGTTTGTCCAAACAAGAGCTTTTAATTTGAACTGTTTTCTCATATTGACCTTTCCCTTAAGTTTCATTGAGATATATATAATTCACATATTACACAATTCAAGTGTACACTTAAATTGTTTTTAGTATGTTCACAGAGTTGTGCAACCATTACCACAATCATTTTAATATTTAAACACAATTCTATACTATAATCATCTATAAGCAATGGTAATAAAGATTTCTAAGATATAAAATTATGCACGTATTACTACTAAAATAAAAGATCTATGTGCTCACAAATGGGAAAAGTTTTCCTTTCTTAAGCCCACTTACGTATTTAGTACTTAAGTGAGAAATAAAATGAATCCATTTCCAAAATCTTTGATTCAAACCATTTCTCAGGAAGCAAAATAATTATGCTCAGCATTGGGCCACACAAAACAAAAGAAAATTCCAAGTCATAATGATCGAAAGGACAAAAAGCAGTCAGCAAATTTCAGGATATTTTCCTTTCCTTTACTATTTTCATTACCACAAAGTTTCCACGTGAAGGACTAAAGTCTTAAAGAGGTGACCTTTAAACCCTCATATTTATCATGTATGTAAGTACAAATTTAAACTAATAAAGCATGTTCAACAGCTTAAAAAATTGTAGAAATTTATATTTACCACTACTCAAGAATGATCATGAAAGGACTAACATTTCGTAATTTTCTAAAATGCTTTGGAAAACACAAAGAAAATGCAACATGCATCTCACACAAGCTTGAGATTCTATATACCAGGCAATGTGCTAGAGATATTTCTGGCATTGTTCTGAGGGTGCAGCTCAAGTTTCTATTAAAGAGACTGATAGAAATCCTTGTTAATATTTAAGAAGGAAATAACACTAGATTTTTAGTATCTGCTATCAACTTTGACAAAAAGCACTTCAAACTTTTTGGCATAAAGAATCTGAAAGACAGATATGTCTTTTAGTTTTACAAGCTATTTTTCGAAACTGTTGTTTAAAAACCAAATATTAAAGTATAACATTTTACATGTTATGATTTTCTTTACAAACTCACTGACTTTAATGAATAATTAGTATCTGTGAGGCACTACACTAAGAATAAATATGAATTACTTATATTTATAATAATCCATGAATTAAGTACTACATATTATCATCCCCATTTTACAGACGACAAAGAAGTAATTTTCCTAATGTTCCACAGACAGAAAGTGTAAACACTGTTGACTTTTTTTATATGAAGAAGGGAGACCTCTGTGAAAGTCTTTTTATTTAGCCACAACAGACAAAGAGCAACAATGCCTTCCAGATCACGGAGGTTCAGAAGTTCTATTTCAGAACCATATCAGTTTCAAATATCATAAACATTCACATAAATGCTATTTTATTTAGCATGCAAATAGTTCACTAAAGGAGAAAGGAGCATTTTAAGCCTAGCACTTTACTCCCTAAGGATCTAATTGAAAAGCCAGACAAGCCCTTGAACTTTATCAAGATAAATCCCTGGCATCCACTAATCACCACAGAGGATCTTCAAATTAGATAAGAGCAAGAATTTTGGCATGGGAATGAACACAAACACCTTGCCATCCACAAAGGCCCACAACCTGGCAGCCTTTCAGCAAGGTTCCACTCATGTAGCTGTTACTCTAAACTTTCCAGCTATTGCTTGGAAGTTGATAATTCTTAAGATATGAGGAGAGTTGTGATTTCTGACACAGCATTCCAGAGATAAATACATGATCAGAGGGATGCTTAGAAATTCCCAAAGATATTCCACTGGTCTATGGCTGCATGGAAATAGTTTTTCAAAAGGTGTCTCTTGCTAAGCAAAAGAAGGGGGAAAAACAGAGCACTTTGCTTGCCATCAGACAATATGTTAAGTGCATACTAGACATGTAAGTTCCAAATAACATCCTGCAAAATGCTATCACAAAAATTCCCCTTTGGATTCTATTTCAGTAAACCCCTTAATATGTATTACTGAAGGCATGGTTTCCTAAATAAATTCTCAACTCACTCACTGAAGGCATCACTAAAGCACAGATTTAATTCCTACACGTTTTTAAATAAATAAATGCCAAAATTTTTCAAATTTGAGACATTTAAGGAAACCTTCTCTGACTATATTAGTAAGATATATTAAATTTAAAAATCTACTCTCCCTTGGGGCATGTAGGTGGTTCGGTTGGTTGAGTGTCCAACTTCAGGTCACGATCTCATGGTTTGTGAGTTCGAGTCCCACATCAGGCTTACTGCTGTCAGTGCAAAGCCCACTTCAGATTCTCTTTCACCCTCTCTCTACCCCTCTCCCACTTGTGTACGCGTGCACTGTCTCTCAAAAATAAGTAGTTTCAAAAATCTACCCTCCTTAAGTATTTGAATACTTAATCTAAGATTAATACAAATTTAGAGAAATTATAAAAGTTGAGAATATTTAAAAAACTAGTTAATTACACCTCTTCCCACCCTCAAAATATAGCCACTGCTATGAACAGTTTTAAATATATTTTTTGAGGGGCACCTGCGTGGCTCAGTTGGTTGAGCATGTCTGACTCTTGATTTGGGCTCAAGTCATGATCCCAGGGTCATGGGATCAAGCCCTGAATCCGGCTCTGGGCTGGCATGGAGCCTGCTTCAGATTCCCTTCTCCTTCTCTCTGTTCCCTGTCCCACTAGCGCACACACTCTCTTGCTCACTCTCTCTCTAAAAAATAAAATTCTTAAATAAAAGAAAGAAAATATGCAATAAAATATTCAAAGGGGAGGACCACTGTGTCAACTTCCTTTCAAATGACTCCGGAAAAAGAGAAGTTCTTTTAACTGGCAACTTCTCTACAAGTTAGAGCTTTTATCAAAATAAAATACTGATCTTTGAAAAAGAATATGTTTAATAACTCAATATACATGATGTCTTATAGGTAGAATCTCAGAAAGTTTAATAATGTATACAAAAAAAATTTCAGGCACATTAGCAAAAATTTTAGTAGGCAGCAGAACCAATAAACTCAGAAATCTATAATCTACTTTCTAAAGTTCTCAAGCTCTAAACCCCTTGCTGAATTCCTGAGTCTGCTGAAATCCACAGATTCAGACTTCTTTTCACAAAGGCTGGCACAGTACTGCCAGCAAAAAGAGTGAAAGGTAGTCATTTGTAGGTAAGAGTGAATTCTAACTTGTGACAAACAAAATGACTGCCCATATAACTTGCCAATGTAATAGTAAAATTATTTTATTAAAATTATTTTTAAATCATCTTATTGGTATGGTGAAAAACAAAAACTTGAATACCTTTTGCCTACCTACAAGCCTTTTATACAACAAAAATATCCTTGTAACTTTTATAAACTAGACCAAAACACCCTTTCTAATGCTGAAGCTACAAAATTTAGGAGACTTAAGTTCCTGTTTACCCTCTAAATTTCTGTAATTTATAAATTAAGCAGACCAAAACAAAAGACTATTTACAGTACCTATCAAACGATCTGAATTGCACAGATTGTTCAGCAGAAAGATCACCAAGAGCTCCAAGACAGGCTGGTGGCAGAAGGGCAGGATCCACTGTGACTCCATCTGCTGGCATGTTAACCAAGCTTCGAAGAATGTCCTTCACATTGACGTTTTTTGAAACTGAAACTGATGGTGCAGCCTTGTTATCCAACTCATTTCCTCCATCATTTTTGGTTTCCAGAGATTTATTGACTTCTAAAGAAAGAGTGCACAGCGCCTCACTGATTGCATCTGGGCCTGCACTGACACTTGGAGGTGCTATAGGAGGAGCTACATCCACATTGCTTCCTAAGCCAGTTTCCTCCCCAATGCCTGAGTCCCTCCTTCGAGCAGATGATGTGCTTTCCGATTCTTCCACCGATGCTGGGGTTGGTGGACTGAATGCTGATGGTGTGTTTTCTACATCTTACCAAGAAACAAAAGAGAAGTACAAACAAAACCAAATTTAGAAGCAATTCAGTCCTAACAACTATCTACTATTTTATTTATCTTTTAAAGTTTTTATTTTAATTTTGGTTAATTTCACATACAGTGTTATATTAGTTTCAGGTGTACAATGTAGTGATTCAACACTTCATCTATCACCCTGATCTCATAACATCTATTTAACCCACCCAACCATCTAGTATTTTAAATTAGGAAATATATGGCATGTTCTAATAAAAGGCAAAAATAAACTACATAATCTACGTAATATACCACCAGCAAATATACCCTAATATACCTACAACCAAAATATGTTTTAATAAAACTATAAGAATAATAAAAGTATTAAATGATAATAAACTATCAAGAAAAAACTGCCAAACTGACCATGACATACAAATGGATAGCAACACAAGGCTGAAAGCCAGAAAAAATCCAAAATCCTTGATAAAGTAGAAGACTTTTTAATAATATGAGTCTGATAGAATTTAATAATAAATCTGTCTTCTTTAACACTTCATGTCCAATACCTATAACCATGCCTGGGCCCATAACAATGCCTGGAAAGTAGTAGGTGGTCAACAACTATTTATCAGATGACTATTATGTCCAACTTTATCTTCCACTATTCATGCCATCACACTTTATACTTTATAACACCAAATTACGTGCAATCTGCTAAACAGGGGACAATATTTGGGGTTTCTGTGCCTTTATCACCATTTCTCTGGACAATAATTCCAAGATTTCTACCTCAAGCACAGTTTCTACTTGCTAAAAAAAAAAAATGTTATCCTTCCTATATGCACGAATAATTCAATAATCTTTAAAATCTAGTTCAACAAGGACCATCACCTACTCTGTTTGACTCATTC
This sequence comes from Cryptoprocta ferox, assembly GCA_028646485.1. Classification (NCBI taxonomy): domain Eukaryota; kingdom Metazoa; phylum Chordata; class Mammalia; order Carnivora; family Eupleridae; genus Cryptoprocta; species Cryptoprocta ferox. The sequence continues at coordinate 71,355,174 of CM053567.1, read as the reverse complement.
TCTCTAATCAGGCATTCAATGCATATCAACAAAAATGCTCCATCTTGCTAAATCCAATGGTCAGTCCTCAGCACTTGACATAGCACCAACAAATGATTATTCCCTCTAACTTGCCAATATTTTTCTCACTTGGCTAATAGGACATTATGCTCTTCTCATTCTTCATCTGTCACCTCCCTGATTGTTCCTTCTTAATTCCCCTGACTTATTTTTCTCCTTGATTTCTTAAGTTGGAGTGACTTTGTACTTATCTTCCCTAACAATATTTATTCCCTTGAGTGAGCTCAGTCACTCTTAAAGTTTTAAAATATTACTATATCAACAAAAAAAAAATACATACTTGTTTATAAGTCTTCTTTCTACTTTATATCTTCTAGGTCTAAAAGATATCTCAAACTCAACATGTTCAAAACTGAATTTATTTTTCCCTGAATATTTGTAACCTTCAATCTATCCAACTGTACCTTCTAATCATTCTTGATGACATTCCATTTTTCACATATTCACACCTAGTATTTTAAATCCTGTTCTCTCTCCCATCAAAACATATCTAGAATATGATGACTGCTCACTACTCTACAACTACCACCCTAGTCCTTCCCAAAATCCACTCTTTCCTGGATAATTGCAATATCCTCCCAAAAGGTTGTGTTAGACTGTTATATTAATAATCCTGCTACTCCATGCCTCCTGATTGCACCCCCTTGAATGCAGACTGGGCCTCACTTACTTTAACCAACAGAAAGAAGCAGAATTAGCACTGGGCCACTTCTGTGCCCAAGCTTTACAAAGGCCTGGTAGCGTGTTCATTTCTCAGAATCCCTGAATACCTCTGTAAGCAAGCTGGCTACCTTGCTAGAGAGAACATGTATAGAGACTATACAAAAAGATAGAGGCCCTCCAAACTAATGAAGGAAAATCAAAGAATTTGCTAAGAACAAGTATCAAACCCCAGCCACATAACCCCAGCTGAGCCATTTCAAGTCAGTCAGCCTCAGCTCTTGGAGCCATCCTTGCTAGGCACTAGATCTCTGAGTAGAAGAGCCATCTCAGACTTTCCAACCCCAGCAAAGACCATGTGGAGCAGGAGTGAATGATACCCACTGTGCCCTGTATGAATCAAATGTACAGAATCATGATAACAAGACTAAAACGGTTATGGCTTTAGCCACTGAGCTTCAAGGTAATATGTTAAACAACAGTACACAACTAAAACACTGTTTTTTTTCCTTGCCCTCTAGAATATATTCTCCATACAGAATCCCAACTGTTATTTTGAAAAACTTAAGTCAACTGTTAACTCCTGTCTCAAAACCCTCAAATAATTCTCCTTAGAGTAAAAACCCACACTCCATTATCTCCTAATCATTCCTAATATTTTTCTCTATTCAATTTTATCTTTTCTTAGTACTTACCATCTTCTAAAATACTATACAATTTATTTAGTAAACCTACTTCTTTTCTGTCTTCTATCACAAGAATATAAGGCTCCAAGAAGGCAGATGTTCTTTTCCTCTTTTGTTCATGAGTATACCCAAATACCTAGCTGGTACTGAATGAATGTTTATTAAATAAATAAATCGCCTCCACTGAGTGGTAGCTACTTCCATAAATGCAATAGGTGCCTCTATAATGATACACCTATAACCTCCAATCACTTCTGTACCACCAGTTATTACTGTTATTAGAAAATCTGCCTCTTATAAAAGAGTATGAATTATTTCTTTTTCACAATAAATGCCAAGGTAAACAAAAATGTTTAACATGTTATTTGTAAAACATAACATTTTCTCACTTATGTTTTAATTAGATGGCTCATTTAAAAAACAAAAATCATCTCCCAATTCCAATGAATTACATGGTACTTAAAATAAATTGAAATATTTATAGTTATTAATTTTAAAATGTACACTCTCACTCTATACATAAATGGATTTAAATTCCAGAATATTTTAACTATTAGGTAATGTTTTATTTGAACTTTGGATCCCAGAGAATAAAATATGGAAACTTACCAGGAAGTGATATTTTCCCACTTTCACTACCAGCTTCTTTAAATGACTGGTTACGCCTTTCATTTTGGGGTTCCAAAATGTCTCTGTACTTTGAGACCATAAGGACAGAGATAAAGTATACAACTGCCAAGGCTAAAAACTGAGCTTGTTTGCTATCCTCCTAAGGAAAAATAAAAGTAGTTGATCATGCCACTATTAAATAACATATTTTGATCTTATTTTACATGATAATATTTACATATAAAACACATCCACAAATTTTTTGATCTTTTGATATATGCTAAAAATAATAAATCCACCTCAGCAAAGATTAGGCAAAGACTCTTGGAAAAATGCCTGTAAATTAGAGTTTTTAACACTAAAGAAACATGGAAACAGAGAATTTAGTTTGTCTTTAAAATTAAGTAACTCAGTCTAAAGACATATGGCATAATATACCTTGTAAGATTAATCAAATAGCAATTATCATGATCTATGTATAACTATTTTTACTTCTAATCTAAAGAATTAAAATATGTAGAGGCACCTGGGTGGCTTAGTCCGACTCTTGATTTGGGCTCAGGTCATGATCCCAGGGTCATGGGATTGAGCCCCACATCAGCCTCCACACTGAGCATGGAGCCTACTTAAGATTCTCTCTCTCCCCCTATGCCCCTCTCCCTGACTCATGTGCTCTCTTCTACCTCTCTCTAAAATTAAAAAAATATATATGCAAAAAAAAAAATCACAATTAACAACTTTCCTAAAAGGCAAACATCCAAGAGAAAAAAAGATGAGGTAATCAGATACCAAACAAGATGCCAAAGGAATTCTCAGGAGTATTTTAAATAGTACAGACAACCAAGTGTCCAAGATTGAAAATATAGTGTCTGCCAGAAAGAAAAGGACATTTTTCAGAATACTGATGACCTCTTCATCTAGTCCAATACTCCATCTTCAAAGGGACCCTGCACACATCACTATTCTGATAATGTTTCAAAATAGGTTTGCGCTTAAAGGAAAAACTTAAACTTATCCATCAAATTCTGAAAACTAGAGGTACCCTGAGTAGCAGAAAATTTATAATAAGGAAAACAAAGAACACTGTTGCCTAGCAGATAAATAAATGGCAACTAATAGTGCAAATGAAACAAAGTTAATGTAGCTAGTGTCAAATGTTTTTAACACAATTTCTGGGAAAGAATGAGATACCATGCTCTACCTGAACATTTCCACTTAATACAACAATTAATCTGATAAGAATCTATGGTACTCTTTAGCCTCATATGTAAGATAACTTACTAGTCTTGATGGAAAAGATAAAAGTACATTTTCCCTATTTTATTAACCATCCCTTTTCTCAAAACACTCCTGTGTTCTACTGCCACACAATTCTGGCACTATTATAATAAGTGTTGCTAATGATGTTGACATTAAAGGTGCAGGCAAATAACTTAGATGATCTTCTTACTCTCTTACAAATTATTTATGCCTATCTTAATTCTTATTTAGCCCATTAATATGTTCAATACTTACTTATTACAGTATGGAATTTACAGTATAAGCCTGATTTCTGCCCAAAAAAGAAATATCCCATAGATCCTTATGTTTCAGCCTTTTATCCCAAAATAAATTTGTTTTCAATTGTAGGTATCACTTACTGAATACTTACAATGGATCGGGCACTGTACTATATAATTCAAACACATTAATTAACCCCTTTAAACAAGATGAGGCCTAGAGAAATTACCTAAAGGCATATAGTAATTGAAAAAGCAAATGTGAACTTAGAGTGATTACAGTTTAGCACTTAAGCTCAGGGTAATAACTTCTTTATATTGCAAATCTAAGGTCATTTCCTTTTTCATCAAAATTGGATTATGCTAAAAGAGACTCTGGGACATAGTTTAGGAAACATGGTCTTTTTTCTAAAACTCCTATGAGTATAAAACTTTTTAATTACAAGAAAGTTTTTATTAATTACTTTTAGAAATTACATGTTAAACATAGGAGACATTATAATTCTGTCCATATATGACATAAAACTTGTTATAAAGTTCCAAAGAGCCAAATCATAGACAGCAAGGATGAGCAGTTTTCATTTCAAGTACTATGGAAGCCATTAGAGAATATTTAAAGCAAAAGAATTATATTACTTATTATATTTTTAAAATCACTGTAGGAAAAACAAAGCTAATGTGGCAATGGACTCAAAGAAAGAAAAGGAAAGTAGCAGCAATATTTGGTCCCAAAATAAACCACAGTCAGTGGGCTTTGAAAAAAAAAAAAACAGTTAATGGTTTCTTAATGAAAGGAATAAACCTGCTACCAAAAAGCAAATAAATGTAGATGTAAGGAGGCAACATACCTAATGGTTAAGATCAAAATTTCAAGAACCATATTCCCTAGGTCCTTAACCCACTTCCACCTTGTACTACTTGTGTGATCTTAACCATAGTATTTAAACTAACACTTCCATCTTTCTCATAGGAGAACTACATGAATTAGGTGATATAGAACATATATTTCCATGCTTAAAACACAGTAAACATTCAGTTAATATTTACTATAGCTAATTACTATTAACTATACTACTACTAACAAATTGTATATGTGTACAAAACTTAGTTAAGAACTCAAGAGAGGACGAAAACCCTATAAAAAGAGGAGGGAAAATTAAAATTTAAAGTTATAAAATTTATTAAAAACTTGCATGTGAAATAGAACATCTAATACTAAATGCAGTAAGCACTCAATAAATATTACGTAATGATAATACCATAAATGCTTGTGAGTAGGATTACAAACTTTTTTTTTTTTGACAGAGAGATAGAGAGCACGCATGAGCAGGGAAGGGGCAAAGGGAGAGAATCTTGAGCAGGCTCCACAGCCCTATGTGGACTTGATCTCACACCCCTGGGGATCAGGACCTGAGCGAGCCAAAATCAAGAGTCAGACACTTAACCAAATGAACCACCCAAGTGACCCCAACTAATTTTTATTTTCATCTTTATACTTTCTTTAATCTTTAGACGTTCTTATATGACTTTATAATTTATATATGAACCTGTGCCACATATCGAAATCAACTAAAACCAACATTTAAAAAGAATTAAAACCACCACATTTTATCATGTGCCTTTATATCATAATTCTAGCCCCTTGATGGAAAAATATCCAATATTCAGTAAAAATCATATGCCATTCAGAATTTGAACATTTCATTACTTTCAGAGCATAGATTCAGAGCATAGCATAGTTTAAGACTGCAAGGCTGGAATCCTATCATTTACTAGCTCCACTAGCTTCAACAAGTTACTCAAGTTCTCTGTGCCTCAGATTCCTCATTTATAAAATGAGAATTACAGAAGAACACAACTCAAGAAGTCGTTGGACTTAGTACATGTGAAGCACTTACAATGCTTAATATGTAATAAGGTATTATTCTTTTTAGTATCATTATGCTGATATATTAATTCCATTTTATATAAATAGTACTATCCAATATTCTAAAGATTCTAAAATTCCTGTCAAGAGAATTGGTTCTCGCCCTTATCTCTACTCAACTATTTTATATCACAAAGAGTTTTTAGTTTCACTACTTTGGGCTTAAAATATGTATCAGCTAAGAGTATATGAAAGAAATACTGTAACTTACTATGTCTCTGAAGACAACAGCCCTAAGCCGATTAATATCCATGTCTTGTAGGAGCTTGTCAAAATCTCTTACTGGAGATATGCCACCAGTTATAATGTCCACTGGACTCTATTTAACACAAAAAATATATATGTATTACAGACATTTTAAAAAATTTGTACAACATCCCAAGAAACAGAAAAAAAAGACTAACTTTTTTTATAAGTTGTTTCTCCTAGCTTATTTTTCCTAATTTCTTCTCTCTTCTTTTTGGGGTACTGGGATAGAGGTGGGGGTCACAGAAGGGAGCCATAAAGGAAAAGTCAAACTACATGCTAACTCACGAAGTACATGAAATACCAACCGACATCCTCAAAGGAAAAGGTATAAAGATATAAGAAAAGTAAACAGTTGGAAAAGCAGACAAGATTAAGTATAAGCAAATCTTGACTGTATATTTAAACACAAATATTTGAATGTTATGTCCACTGACTAAAATAACTATTTTTAGAAACTCTGTCAGATTTACTTAACTTTATGTTGAAATGAACAACTAAATTTAAGACCTTAATCGTAAAGTAAGAGGCGCTTTTTTATTAAATTAATTATTCTGTATGCTTACCTTTGCTGCAGATTTCCCCATGGGAATCAGGCTGTGCATGGTTTTCTGGCCTTTGACTGCATCTCCTCTAGCTTTCAGCTGTGAATGCTGCTGACACTCTAAACAATTCCTAACTGCCACTGCACACACTGTAATTTCAGGGAAAAGATTGGGCAAGAAAATAAAATTTTATTTAAGATTTTGGAACTGATAAAAATCACCCACAGAATACAATTTACATAAGCTTTTATTTGAAACAGATTACTTTCAGCAAATACATGAAATGTTCCTGGACTTTATCACCTAGTGTTTGTTTGTGACTTTGTTAGCTACTCTGTTAGGGTCCACTGCTAAGAGAGAATCATTTCAGGAATCTAAATCAACAGGCTAGTGTGTCTTAGAGCTCCAATAAGCTAAACTGGAATGATCTTTTACTCAGGAAAAGATAGGAAGAAAGGAACTGAAAAGTAGGAAAAAAGAGAAAGCAAATCACATTGCCATGAACTAGTCTAGAAAAATAATCTATCACCATCATCAAAGTAAAATAGTTAAACTTAAAATCTGCATGCATTTCTTATGGCCTATCATTATAGCATGATATTTATAGAGACTGATAAAAGGTATATAGCATTTACAGAAATGTAGAGGGTCTACATTTACCTGGTTTTCATTAAAACTATTTAAAATGTGGGGGGTAGAAAAGAGACTGTAATTAATATAGTCTAAAATAGCCTCTCCAGTATTATGCTAAGTGAACTAAGTCAGAATGAGAAAGACAAATACCATGATTCCACTCATAAATGGAATCTAAAAAAAATTAGTAATTAAAAAGCACAATCAGGCCTATGAATACAAAGAACAAACTGATGGTTATCAGAGGGTAGGGCGGTGGCAAATGGGCCAAACGGGTGAAAGGGAGAGAGAGATATAGGCTTCCAACTATAGAATGAGTAAGTCACAGGAAAAAAAGCAGAGCATAAGGAATACAGTCAATGATATTGTAACAGCAATGTAACTAGACATAGCCTAATGTACAAACTTGTCAAATCACTAAGTTGCACACCTGAAACTAATGTAACATTATGTGTCAACTATACTCAAAATAATAATAATAATTTTATCCAGTAGAAACCAACACATTCATAAGCCTAATGACCCCCAAATCTTCTGTTCAAGATTTGATGTTCCAGTTTATTACTACCAGGTATTAACCTTTTTTTGTTTTTGACTAACTGAACAGTTTCACTAATATTGTACTCTTAAAGTGGTGATCTTCTCTGAACATAAATTCTATAGCATTGGTTATATATAACATATAATTATGAAATATTATAGAGTCTGAAATAGCACTGTATGCTAACCTGTTAAGTTATATAAATTCTAGAATTGGGTTGGAACATTTTCAACCACTTAAAATAAGTAGTAAATTAAATGAATCACCTGTTCAAAAAAAATAATTACCTCTCTAAATGTCTCCCCAATCAAAGTTACTTGGGTTACTTAGAAATTAATTTTGAAGTTTAAGTGATGAATTAGATAATGCAAACGTGACTATGAATTGCTTAATATCATGTGAATCATCTCGATTCTCAATCAAATCAGTAGCACTCAGGGTATGTGAACTGAACAAGAGTAGGAGAGAAAATTAAGAACAAAATGGCAAACTTCTCTGGGGACTCTAAGTACCACCAGACTATCCTATGGCTAGCAGACATAGAATTGAAACAGAAAGTATTCAGAAAAGTGCAAGACAGCAACACAAATTGGGGAAAAGGAAGCAAGGACCCTAGCGAGGGAGGGAGGGAGAAAGAATATGGAAAATGACTCTCATATCTGAAACCAGGCCCAGAAAAATAACTTTTGTACTTTTTTGTCCCAGGTTGCATAAAATGAAGTTTGGGTATCACAGAGTTAAAAAACCATACCACATTCATCAGTCTCAGTAGTACAAGTTACTCTTACTGTTGCTATCCTGCCTTCTCACCTCCAACCTCAGGAAAGAACAGGAGTGAGGAGACCAGGGATCAAACACTTGGATTGTTTACTGAGATTACCATATCCTATTAAAAACCCTGAACAAGTAATTTTCTGAATCTCACCCCATATATAAGAAGACATGGTGGTGGGGTAGATCGAACTATGAAAATGAGGGAGATAGAGTATTTCCCTTGAGTAGAGTGATGAATTGATGGTGTAGCCTTGTACTTATAATTCCAGAAATACACTCTTCATAGGAAAGTGGCAAAGTTTAAAAACTGGCATATACAAAAGTAATGAAGTCAAAATAGCTTAATTATACTACTAACAGAAAGTTCAAGGAAGTATGTTATAACAGAAAAAGTAGGAACACAAATTAACCTATATTCGAATTCTAACTTCACCAATTATAGCTTTTGGATTTTGAATACATTTCCTAATTTCTCTGATCTCAAATATCCTTATGAATAAAAGAAAATAATTGCTGACTCACGGAAAATCTGCAATAACAAATGTAGTCAATAAATGATAGTTTTTGTTTTCTTATACTCACCATCTGAATCTCTTAAAATTTTAAAACAAATTTCTAAAAATTGTCACATCAAGTTCTTTAGAGCATCCTAAGCTGAAAAGTACTTTGAATAGCATTTTGAGTAATCAAAACATAATCATTGCACCAAAAACCTCTAAATATATCTCAGCTTACGTAATAGATATTCCTGCTAAAAACAGGAAAACATTTCATTAACTAATTAGATTTTCTAGATACCTTATTTCTGATCTCTCTTCATGTGGCAGTGGTTCCTAGTGGTTTTGCTTCCACTGTTTCATCCCCATTGCCCTACCTGCTTCTCTCCATTTAATAAGCAAATAGTTAACAAAGTCTCAGTATCTATAACTAGATGCAAGAAATCTTCTGCATTGAGAAAACTTATTTTGCTTCACCTAAGGAAGCCCAGATGAAATTAAAAATTCTTTATGTATTTTACCTTTTACCTAAGCAAGAACTGCCTCCAGGAGAAGAATAGAGATTTAATAATTTCAGGAACTGCTCCAACAAATTCCCAAAGCTCATGTGGATGAACGCTGTACTTGAATGATGCTAGTTTAGAACTTTGCTAGTCAAGTATGTTTGTAAGATAGCAGTTTCAACATCACCTGGGATTTGTAGGACAATTATAGACCTCACCCCAGACTAACTGCGTTTTAACAAGATCCTATGGTGATTCTTGTGTATGAATCATTTTAAAATCTGAGAAGCACTATTTTTGAGACAAAACAGATCAGAGGAGGAGGTGTAACGGTGACCACAATCAACTTAATTTTTTAAAACATGTCCTTCCTCTAGCCAACTTTGTAACTACTGCTATAGCATAGTACATACATCATCTTCACTCTTTGGGGAGATTTAAAAAAAAGCATATGACAAATTGCCTAGTGCTCATTTTCCCAACAGATGAAAGATAATTTTCAATCTAGTATGTTAAGATAATTAAAAATGTTTAAAGTAAATTCCTAACTGACAGGTTTTAACAGCTCACCTAGTCGGAGACATTGTCGCAAAATTCCTCCAGAGGACATATTTTTTTCAGCTTCAATTTCAGTAAAGCCAAGAGAACTTGCAAATATAAGCACATCCACAAGGCTGATTAGCCTCTGCAAAAATGTCACAGAGGCTTCTATTGAAAGGCCTTGAGTAGGTTCAATATTCTCCAGCTCATGCTGTAAGGAACAGATTTTGACATTTACATCTATATTTTGATAAAAATCTAGTTTTCTTAGATACATTCCCCAAATTTCTAAGTTTTATAAAATGCTGGTTTTCAAAAATCTATTTCAACAGAATGTTTTCTTTGTTCATCTAAAAAGAAGGCAACAAAAATGTACAGGTGAACCACCATCAATCATATTCTCTAGCTGACTCATCTCTAGCTGACTCATCCCTAAGAAATCAACATAGTTTTAGTTCTTTCATTCTTGGAATAGATTCTAAGGTCCTTTCAGGTAACTGTAAAAGTTCCTGTTAGTTGTGGTTTAATGCACTTATGATGCATAGTAACCACCACATTCAAGTTTTAATCAATAAAGATGCATAACAGTAACATTTTCACCCCAATTTTATAGAGTAGTTAAGTCCTTACTGTAGCTGATGTGGCAGCTGAAAGCAATGGCAGTATACCCCCACAAGCCATGACCATATTGTCCATCACTTGAGAGATGAGATGAATTGTGTTGTGTACAAAGATGACATTATCACTGCTATTCACGAAGTCCATAACTGTCTTTGTTGAATGGCTGTCCAAAGATAAATGACGTTTACTGATAAAGCTAAAGAAAGGAAATCACAGTTTGCCTACTTGAGGGGTGGGAGGATAAGAAGGTGCTTTCGCTTCATCTTGAAAGCTGAGATAATGATAATGATATAGCAGGGTATGCTGGGGATGTACTTCCTCAGAAGACGTAGACCATTCCGTACCAGGAGGAACTATCCATGCCCCTTTTCAGTGCTGAAATATATAATACTATTCATCCTGTATATAAAAAGTTGAATTATCCTTAACTGGGAACAAAATTGAGAAGGAATACAGCAAAAATTAAAAGGCAAATCATGTTAAATATGCTAATAAAAATGAATTTTCTATTAACATTTTCTTAGATAAAGCCATAAAATGTTTTTATTTTTTTTAAACTTTATAGTTTATTGTCAGGTTGGTTTCCATCATAAATGTTTTTAAACAGTATAAGTGTACTATACAAATAACAATCAACCAACAGGCATTTTAAAATCATAATTCATACAATAAATCTGAAATATACAGATTTCTTATACCAAAACTACACTGGAGCATTGGATATTATACTTAGAGTCTAATGTTTTCTTTAGTTTCTTCTAGTAATAAACCAACTTAGTAGATCTACTACATTCAGGTGAATTATATGCTATAAAATATGCTACAGGAAATCTTCAGCATGTTGTTTTTAAAGGGAAACCTCTGATTTTCAGGCTTATTTTTTAATTCAGACTGGGTAGTTCATTTCTATAATGGAGAATAAAAGTTAATTCAATAAAACCCTACCACAGAAACCATTTATATTCTGCTTTTTAACGAAATGTCTGAAATTTCAAAATGTTAACTATATGAATTTCTTTGAAAACAAACACTAAACTTTATACATGTCTTCTGTAACAAACATATGGACATACCTTCTCCACATCTGTATATCTGTTTCTATTGAAAATAATAGATCAGTAAGCAACCGTTGATGCATTTGAGACCATCTGAACTCAGGAATACGAAACATAGCAGATCTGGAATCCCTCCTTTGTCCGTTACCTCCATCTGGTGCTATTCCTTGACCTGGCCCCTCCTGTTGCCTTGACATCTAACACAGTAAATTTTAAAAAGTAATAAAATAAATTCAACTTCAAAAAAGGTATTAATAATAATAGCTCCTATGCAATTCATCTAACAATCACATTTGAAGATACTAAGGAACCAAATTTAGAAAAAAATTATCAATAAGTAGTAACATTAAAACTTTAATACATTTAAAGCAAATTTATCAAAAGTGCTAAACTACCATAATTCAACAATAATTAGCTTGGAACCATGTTAGTATTACCACCAACTAATGTAGCATTTTATAAAGGAATCAAGAAGTTCTTAGACTTCATTATTAGGAAGAAAGAAAGGCAGTATTTGAATCATAAATTGGTTAGAATTAAAAACAAACTTAAAGATAACCGAATTAAGAACAAACCAACAAAACAGGAAAGAAGGAGTTAAGAGTTGAACAGAGTGGGAAACTACAACATGCAATCAACCACTGTCTCATGAATTATTCTGAGATACTAGTAAAGGAGAAAGCTGTGTCTCTTGATCTTGGAAAGGCTCCTCCACTCTTACAAAATAAACCTCATGGAACAATTTTAACCTACACGCTTCATATATAAAATTATAGACTAGCAGGTGGTTCTACAGGACAACAACCCTAGATTTTGACGGAAAATTAATGTGCTAACTATGATCATGTTATCAAATAAAGGATAAAGGCAAGTATTTCCAATATTCGCTTTCTAAACTGAAATTATTACAGTCCTAAAACTTGAAAGTAGAAAGTAGTAACTTTTGGTGATCTTGTGGTGAACATAATAATAAAAGCTGCCATTTAATCAATTCACACAAAAACCTTGTGCTAAAGATAACAAATGTAATCTTTACATTCACTGCATTTATATTATTGCAGACAGGATATGAATCAACTCCACAATAAAAGTATATACACTTGCTCTATTTTAATTCAATGCAAATAACACTTCAATAATACAATAAATATAATCACCTCAAGCACAAGCTGATGGGGTTGAGATGTTTCCATGTTTGCACTGGCCTTCAATTCCAATCTCTCAGTATCTGTAGCGACACTGGAAACATCCAATTTAGCAATCCTCTGCTCAGTAGTAGTAGGAGACTCCAAGATATTACCAGGGGAATCACTAATTAATTTGGTTTCTCTATCAGAGTTAGTTGTTTTCTTCCCTTCCTCTAGCATCTCACCAATATCTGATTGTACAGGAGTCTGGGAAACAGTAGTGTCTGGTGAGGTCGCTGAAGATCCTGATGCTGTCATAGTCAGGATTCCAGAATCTTTGGAATCTTGAGTCTCACTGTCTGTTTGCTTCTTACTTACAGATTCTTCCTCTTGAAATATTAATTTGTTGCCATTACTAAACATGCCCAATCTTTCACTAGCTTCAGAGGCAGCTGGAGACAAACTATCTTCTTGGAGTTCTGTGGGTAGACTGGCTTCCTCAGTAGGACTACTTTCTACCTTCAGTTCTACATAATCATCATCATCTTCCTCTACTATAGATTTCTCCAACAATTCTGGCACCTCTGAAGCATCCTCTTCTGAAGGAGAGCTTATAGAGGCAGTTACTTCACTAACAGTCACTATACCTTTGCCAGCTGTTTTAAAAGAATTAGAGGAAACAGTCTCATCTTCCATTATATCAGAAGATACTTCTAAATCATCTGTATGAATTGTTTCATTTATCAATGTTTCCTCCAAAGGGACTTCATCCAGTAACTCCTGACTTTCTTGCCCAGTTTTCCTTTCTTCATTAGATGTGTTAGGAGTTTGCAGTTCCACGATGGATGTAGAGTCTACTGAAACTGTCTTCTCAATACCTGATTTTTCATCACTATTTCTGGTGATATGAGGAGACACAGGACAATCGTTCTTATCTGACTGCTGGGATGCTACTGAAACCTTAATATCCCTGCTAATGGCAGAGACTGCTTCAACTGGACTTGAACACTGCCCAATTTCTTCATCAACTTTTCCCTGGTGTTCCCTGAATATATTGGCAACATTTTCTTTGTGTATTTCAAAAGTGACCTAGATAAAAACCATACAATCAGTCAAAATATGCAAAAAAGAAATAAAACAGAATATACACTACATAAAATTTAAAAATTTAACTATTTTTCAAGTAAATAGTTTTATATAATACAATATTTTCCTAGAATATCTTTATCTTATAAAATAAATAAAAAGTAAGTCAATCACAGAAATTTAAATAGTCAAAATACTAAATGATGATAGGTAGCATGGCATTAAACCACAGTAAGAACATCCTTACTTAGCCTATTCTTAAACATGTATATGAAAAAAGTACACTACTCTACTGACCTCTATAAACTATACCAGGATCTAAGTATATACCACTGTGAAGGGCTTTATGCACTAGATAATACATTGTTTCAACTGCAATGAAAATTCATTTATGCATGATTTATCAACAGAGATTAAAATTTTCAATTAATTATGCCCACTATTATAGCAGCTCTCCAAATATTTATTGAGCTACTAAAACTTTTTCTTACTAAGCTAATACAAATTCTTTCAGCAATGAAAAAAAATCAAATCCTTCCCCAAAGCTCAACCGTAATTTTCAAAGTCTAAACTGGTCAAAATAGCCTGAAAGTTCCAGGTTATCCAACCATCCATCCACCCACCCACCCACCCATCCACTCCATTTACATGTGAGTGACTACTATGTATCTGGAATTATGAACATCCCCATATCATGCTTAGCCTTGTACCCTTTTACCTCAATAATTTTCTTATTGAGGATTATTATAGCCACCATTATGTGATTGCCACTGGTGTTAGAACAGGAAACGCCCTTCAGAAAGAAGTATAATACAAGCAGAAAGTACAGACATAATTATAGTTTACCAATGTTAGAACTGTTTGTTCCTGTAACCCACATCACTAATATATATTCAGTAAACTGGGCCTTTAGTCTACAAACCTTTACTGAGCCCTAGTATGGGAGGATGGTAGTTGATGACAAGAAAAGATGATTTTTTTTGTGCACAAGCATCCATATAGGCCTTTTTGAATAATAGGTATGTATACATGTGGGTAAAATGCAAACAAATGTTTAAATAATGCACAATGCACACATGTTTTCAATCGCTATTAACTAGCCTTTACTCCTAATATATACAGTAGGCTCATGCCATAATAGGAGACAACTAAAAATAAAAATGTTTGGAAAATAAATATTTTCCAAATTGCATATATTGGAACTTTTTTGAATATTTCAAAATGAAATGCATATATTCTACACTAAAGAGTAAAATGGCACAGTAACAAAATATCAATTTATTTTATAATCAGAAGGTCAATACTTTTTTGAACTATATTGTTTTTAAATAGGTCCACACCCAACGTGGGACTTGAACTCACAACCCTGAGATTAAGAGTAACATGCTCTACCAACTGAGTAAGCCACATGCCCTGAACTAACTTACTTTAATTGACCAATTCCTCATTATCTATTCAGCAAAATTTGCTGAACACCAAAGCATGCCAGGCACTTTGTGATGAACAACACAATGTCCCTGCCTTCATGGAGTTTATAGTCTGATGAAGGAGATTGAAAATAAACATACAAAATTGTAAGATAATGTCAATCAACAGTGAGAGATTTGAAGGGGAAAAAGAGAGTAACAGTCTAGCTGGGAGGATGTATTAAACTAGAGCAACTGGGGAAGGTCTCTAAGCATATTATATTGAACAAAATAAGAATAAAATGAGACAGTAAGTTATATGAATATGAAAAGGAAAACAATTTCAGGAAGAAGGAAAAGCAAATGCAAAGTCCCTGGTAGCCAAAATGAGTGTGGTATGTTGGAGGAACAAAAACCCATTAGAAAGAGAACTGCAGATGATAAGGTCACAGAGGAAGGCATTGGCTAGATCATGGTTATAGAGAATTATAGACTTTATTAAAGATTTTGAATTTTATTCTGAGAGCCACTAGAAAATTTGGAGTAAGAGTAACACAAGATCTGTTCTCTTTTTAAATGATCTGATTTAAGGTATCATTTAGCCTATTTGGAAAATTGACTTTAGGGAAATCATTTCTGCATAGATATGACAATTATTATCGTCTAGAGAAGGCAAGCTTCATACTACCAAACTCAGAGTGATTTTGAAAATAGACTCCTTATTTCAAGGTCAGTATATATTTAGTTTTCAATAATTATTTGCTATCATTTTATTCAAATTAAGAATTTTAAATTTTTTATAAAATATACCATGAACATAAATCTATGCAACTTATACATATAAAGAATTTTTTTTAAACCCCATACACCTACTACCCACATCAGGAAATGGAATACTACTACCTCACAACTCCTCTATGTGCCCATCCCCAACTGTACTCCCAACCTCCCCACCCCTATTAAGAGGAAATCAACATCCTTACATTTCTATTGTTTCCCACCTGATTTTTTAACAGCTTTACTACCTATATAGTAAACATATCATGTTTAGTTTGAGAAGCTAAGTATAGCACAATCTTAGCTAGCTGTGTAACAAAAGAACAATACTACCATAACTAACTAAAGGCTATGGGAAGACAAGCTACAGTTCCTGAATTTCTCTTCAGTTCCTCTAAGGAAATATGTAAGGCTATTTCTGGGAAATCTGTTGACAAGGCCATTAGAAAATACACAGGGTATAAGAACTGGAGCATCTGTGAGGGGTAGTGTGGGCCAAGTAGTAGGCACCTGGCATGAATAAGGTATAAGAAGTATACTACTTTATATTTTCCAATTCTCACCATAGTCTACCCCTACTCTCAGAAGTAAATCAAAGCACACCACTTTTGTTGAGGAGTGAAGCATACAAATGATCCAGGCAGGAGGAAGGTAATTTGTTCCCAGGTTAAAAAAACTTATAATGGCAAATGGCATTTCATTGGCATGGCTTCCCTCTATATCTGTCTCCTAAGAAGTCAAACCGTTCCAATTTAGAAGGACTGTCATATGTCTACTACACACCTACTATTGCAGGATCTACCTGAACCATGGTCCTAAAGATCCCTTCCCATCTCTCTCTGTTGCCTCTCTTTTCCTGTATGTCCCATATCTTTGTGTCAAGCTCTCCTTTTGGTGCTATAAATCCTCTGGCGCCTTCTTGAAAGAAAGGTACATGTAAACTAAGTTTTTGAGACTTGAAAACATTTATTTTACCTCCATACTTGATTAACAGAGGATAAAACCATATGTTGGATAGCATTTACCCTGATTTTGAAAGGTATTTCTTCACTTATTTCTGTGCTTCTGTTGCGAAATCTGAGCCTACTCTGATTCTTGGTCCATTATATGAACTATTTTGTTCCCTGTGAAATCATATAAAATGTTTGCTCCTAGTGTTTTCAACTTTCATAATGATTTTCAGCATGTCTATTTTCATCCATTGTGCTAAACACCCACTGGATCCTTCCAATCTAGCAACAAATATTCTTGGTTCTGGGAAATTTTCTTGAATCAATTAATTTATACCTTTGTCTCCTTTATTTGCTTTCTAGGATTACTATTTTTTGACACTGCACTGAATAGCTAATTTTCTTACCATATCTCTATTTTCAATTCCTTTGTCATTTGGTTCTACTGTCTGGGAGAGTCCCTCAACTAACTCTTAAACAGGTTTTTCATTTCTTCTATATGAGTCTAGTCTGGGCTAGTCACTTGACTTCTCTACTGCTCATATTAAAATGGGTGGTATAAGTGTAAACACAAACCTGAAATATTTATATTTTAAATGTTCCCTCGTGTTAAAAAAGAAAATTCCCCTCTCTTCTCTTGAGCACTTCCTTTAGAAAACCTTAAGTTATAAATACAGTAAACCTCGAACGACGCAGAGGATGGGGTGCCAAATCCCCCTGACCCTCACATGCAGTCAAAAATCAAGCAAAAATCAGGGCTCCTGGGTGGCTCAGTCAGTTAAGCATCTGACTTCAGCTCAAGTTATGATCTCGTGGATGAGTTCGAGCCCCATTTCGAGCTTCATGCTGACAGCTCAGAGCCTGAAGCCTGCTTTGGATTCTATGTTTCCCTCTCTCTCTGTCCCTCACCTGCTTGTGCTCTTTCTCAAAAATAAGTAAACATTTAAAGAAAAAATTTTTTAATCAAGTAAAACTTGACTCCACAAAAACTTACCGACAGATAGCCTGTTGTTGACTAGAAGCCTTACTGATAACATAAACAGTCTATCAGCATACATTCTGTATGTTAAATGTATATATGTATCCTTATAATAAAGTAAACTGATGAAAAGAAAATTTTAAGAATGGGGGCTTCTGGGTGATCAGTTGGTTGAGCATCCGACTTTGGTTCAGGTCATGATCTCACGGTTCATGAGTTCGAGTCCCACATCGGGCTCTGTGCTGACAGCTCAGAGCCTGGAGCCTGCTTTGGATTCTGTGTCTCCCTCTCTTCTACACTCCCCCACTCATGCTCACTCACTTGCGCTCGCTCTCTCTCTCTCTCTCTCTCTCTCAAAAATACATAAACATTAAAAGAATTCTTTTTAATGTTGATAATGTTTAAGGAAAAGATATCTACAGTACTGTATTTATCCAAAAAATCCACCTATGAGTATACCTGCTCAGCTCAAACACATGTTGACCCAGGGTAAACTGTACTTTCTCTGGCACTTTAAGATTTATATAAATCTTGTGAAAATGTAGTAAGTCTCTTTGCAATTTTTGCATCCCAGGGATGTGTTTCCTGGGGGTGTGCAAGCCATCTCTTTGAAACATGAACATCAAGAATGATGATGCCCTGACTGCTGTCTCTATGGGAGTTTAAGCCCAAGTATTTAGTTCCGAGATGTAACCTCTAGCTTGTCCAACATATACAAGAATTTTAATTTCTCTTTTGGATAAAAACTACATGTATGTAATGGATTGTATCTGTCTGGCCATATAAAATGGTGAAATGTATTTTTTTGTCTTTGAAATCTCATCAGTGGATAGCCTGGGATGTGCACCACAGTCTGGGTTCATGCTTATTGATTATTTCACTCTTTTCCACGCTTTGAAAACAGAATATTTTGTGCTACCAGAAGCTTTTATTTTTAATTCTTTCCCAAACAATATAGTAACAATAAGGTTATTAACATAAAATCATTAATAGATTAAATGAGTTATATATGTGAAGTACTTAAAATTGCCCAATACCATTTTCGTGACTTTTGTCTATTTTTATTATAGAAAAGCATTCTATTCTAGTTTCATAGTTTACCGCTACTCTTAATCTCTTTGAGGATGTTAATAGTTATTTGTGTTCTGTTTTATTTTTGTACTATCTCTGTTTTCCTGGAGTTGCCTCTATTGGTCTGCTCTGTTTCTATCTCCCATGTTAGATGCTTTTCTTAACATTCTGGTATAACTTGGTTATCTCCTCAGGATTGGCAAAAGGAAGGACAAAGGGTCCAGGGGTTAAAAAGCTCTCGCTACAGTGGGTAATCTATTTTTACCTTTACTATATCATGATTTGGGCACAGTTTGAGTCAGGAAGTACATACACAACCCAAAGAAGCATCTTCCAATATTCTGCTTACAGGGTAATGGTCTGGTTGCCTACATTTCAGGAACCAAACATAAGAAGCACATGGTGGAAGTGTTGCCTTTGCATTCAACATTCAGTTTGCATATAGTCTCTGAATCTCCCCACCCCCTCCATTTCACTAATATAAAGGAAGACCAGCTACCCTCTGTATTGCCCTCTCTATATTCTGTAAGAATATACTGGGATAGTGTTTTAATAGCGTGGATGAAAGGAGAGTAATGAGATAACAAATTGCTACTCAATCTTATTCAATGTTTTTTTTTTGTTTGTTTTGTTTTTGCTTCTAGCACATCTAACCCCCAATTCTGAGTTTCATATACAGCTAGGCTTCCAGTTTCTAAGAATTCTAAGAGTTCTTTGGTGAAAATAAAGTTAGTCCTTAGCTTTCCCCATACTAAGTTCATGATTTACTTTTCCAAAGTCTAAGTTAATACAACTATAGATCTAATCTCTAGACTCTGAATTTTATTGCTGTTCACTCTATTCCTAATCTCTCCATCCTGTGGATTTATATATTTTTCAAAAACCTTTCATGGCATTTTTAGTAGGGTTTCAATATAAAATAAAATTAGATGTTAGTGTTCAACTTACCAGTTTAACCCAAAAGCTTTGTTTTCTCTAAGTCAACTTAAATCAACATTTACTTAGTTTCTGTTCATCTAGTTAGGAGCCTTTTTCCAAAATCATTAAGCATATACCTTTCTTATTATTTTAAAATAAAGCAATATTATGTTTGATTATGTTTCTCTCTCTCTCTCTCTCTCTCTCTCTTCTCTCTCTCTCACACACACACACACACACACACACACACACACACACAACCATAGAAACCATAGAGATTTTAAATGCTATTCTTGGTAATTTCTTGTTAATAATAACTCTAAACTACAACATTTTTATCCAACATTGAACAGAATCACTGAAATACCCTTCTAAAAGTGCTACAAATGCAACAGCCTTCTAAAAGTCTATGAGAAAAAAGATGAGGGTGAAGGCAGACCCCTCAAAAAAATTGCTAGTATTTAAATTCAAAATATTTTGAGGTACGTTCCATCTAAACCTAATTTGTTGAGGTTTTCTTTTTGATTTTTGTTTTTTGGTGTTTTTTTTTTTTGTTTTGTTTTGTTTTTTTTACCATGAATGGATGTTGTACTTTGCTGAATGCTTTTACTGCATCTACTGAAAGGATCACATGAGTCTTACCTTTCCTTTTATTAATGTGGTGTATAACGTTGACTGATTTAAGAATACTTAACCACCCTTGCAACCCACGAATAAAATACCATTTGACCGTGGTGAATGATCTTGTTAATATACTGTTGGATTAGGTTGGCTAGTATTTTATGGAGAACTTACACATCCACATTCACCACGGATATTGGCCTGTAGTTCTCTTTTTTTGTGCAGACTTTATCTGGTTTTGGTATCACAGTAATGCTGGCCTCACAAAATTAATTTGGAATTTTTCCCTCCTTTTCTATATTTTAGGATAGTTTGAAAAGAATAGGGTAAGTATTAAATCTTCTTTAAATGTTTGGTAAAATTCACTTGTTGAAGCCAACTGATAAAGGCCATATATGAAAAGCCCACAGCTAATATAATACACTCAGTGGGGAAAAAAATGAAAGATTTTTCTTTACAGTCAGGAAGAAGACAAGGATGTCCACTCTCACCACTGTTATTTAACACAATACTGGAAGTCCTACCCACACCAATCAGACAAAAAGAAATACAAGGCATCCAAATCAGCAAGGAAGAAGTCAAACTTTCACTATTTGCAGATGACATGATACTCTATATAGAAAACCCAAAAGACTCCACACAAAAAATTGCTAGGACAGATACACGAATTCAGTAAAGTCACAGTATACAAAATCAACATACAGAAATCTGTGACATTCCTATACACCAATAATGAAGCAGCAGAAATAGAAATTAAGGAATCAAACCCATTTACAATTGCACCAAAAACAGTAAGATACCTAGGAAAAAACTTAAACTCAGGGGTGAAAGATCTGTACTCTGAAAACCATGAAACACTGAAGACAGAAACTGAAAAGTAACACACACAAAAATGGAAAGACATTCCATGCTCATGATGTGGAAGAACAAATGTTGTTAAAATGTCTATACTACCCAAAGCAATCAATGCATTTAATGCAATCCCTATTCAAAATATCAACAGTTGGGGTGCCTGGGTGGCTCAGTCAGTTAAGCATCTGACTTCAGCTCAGGTCATGATCTCACAGTTCATGGGTTTGAGCCCCACATTGGGCAACACGCTGACAGCTCACAGCGTGGAACCTACTTAAGATTCTGTGTCTCCCTCTCTTTGCCCCTCCACCACTCACCCTCTGTCTCTCTCAAAAATGAATAAACATTTTAAAAAACTGAAATACGAACAGCAAAATACCAAGAGCTAGAACAAAAATCCTAAAATTTATATGGAACCAAAAAAGACCCCAAATAGCCAGAGCAATCTTGGGGGGCGGAAAAAAAGCAAAACTGGAGACATTACAATTCCTGATTTCAAGTTATATTACAAAGCTTTAGTGATCAAAACAGTATCTGGCACAAAAACAGACACAAAGGTCAACAGAATAGAATGGAAAACCCAGAAAGGAATCCACAACTATACGGTCAATTAATCTTCGACAAAGCAAGAAAGAATATCCAACGGGAAAAGGACAGTATCTTCAGCAAATGGCACTGGAAAACCTAAAGAGCAACACGCAAAAGAATAAAACTGAACCACTTTCTTATACCAAACACAATAATAAATTCAAAATGGATTGAAGACTGAAGACTTAAGCCTGGGTGGCTCAGTCAGTTGAGCATCGGACTCTTGATTTCAGCTCAGGTCATCATCTCAGGATCATGAGATAAAGCCCCAAGTCAGGCTCCATGTTGAGCATGGAACCACTTAAGATTCTCTCTCTCTCTCTCTCTCTCTCTCTCTCCCCCATTCCTCTCTTCCCCCACTTGTGCTCTCTCTAAAAAATAAAAAATAATTTTAAAAAATGGATTAAAGACCTAAATGTGAGACCTAAAACCATAAAAACTCTAGAGAACATAGGCAGTAAAATTCTTTGACACTGACCTTACCAACTTCTTTTTAGATATGCCTCCTGAGGCAAAGGAAATAAAAGTCAACTAAAAAGCTTCATCAAAATAAAAAGCTTCTGCACAGTGAAGGAAACAATCAACCAAACTAAAAGGCAGCCTACAGAATGGGAGAAGATACTCACAAATGACCTATGTGATAAAGGGTTAGTATCCAAAATCTGTAAAGAATTTAGCAAACTCTACAACCAAAAAAACATATAATCCAATTTAAGAAATGGGCAGAAGACAAGAAGAGATATTATTCCATTGAAGACAGCCAAGTGACCAAAAGACACATGAAAAGATGCTCAACATCTCATCATCAGGGATATAACATATCAAAACTACAATGAGATATCACTTCACACTCATCAGAATAACTAAAATTAACAGCACAAGAAACAACAGGTGTTGGTGAGGATGGGGATAAAGGGGAAACCTATTACACTTTTGGTGGGAATACAAACTGGTACAGCCACCCTAGAAAACAGTATGGAGGCTCCTCAAATAGTTAAAAATAGAACTGCCCTATGATCCAGCAACTGCACTACTAGCTGTTTACCCAAAGGATATAAAAATACGAATTCAAAGGGATACATGCACTCCCATGTTTACTGCAGCATTATTTATAACAACTAAATTATGGAGAGAGCCCAAATGTCCATTGACTGATGAATGGATAAAGAAAATGTGGTATTTATATATAAAAGAATACTACTCAGCCATAAAAAAGAATGAAATCTTGTCATTTGCAATGACATGGATGCAGCTAGAGTATTATGCTAAGCAAAATAAGTCAGTCAGAGAAAGACAAATACCATATGATTTCACTCATATGTGGAATTTAAGGAGGAAAATGAGCAAAGGGGGTAAAAAAGAGAGAGAGGGGGAAAACCATGAAAAAGACTCATAAATATAGAGAACTGATGGTTAGCAAAGGGAAAGAAGGTGAGGGATGGGTTAAATAGGAGATGGGGATAAAGAAGTACACTTGCTTTAATGAGCACCAGGTGTTGTATGGAAGTGTTGAATCACTATACTGTGATTCAACTCCCAAACAAAAGATACTATGATAAAAATATAAAATATAAAAATAAATTCAAACTGTGTAATTTTATATATACAAAATGCCAGAAAAAAATTTTAATGTAAGTATCAGCTCTGTAGAAAATAAAAGGGGTATGTTCTGGGGAGAAAAGTAGTATACATGCAAGAACAATCGAAGATAAATAGACCATAATAGGCTAGGAGATTTTCTAAAGCCCATTCTCAGGGTCAGTAGCTGGAAAAGAGAAAGTCTTTAGCAATAAGTTTGGAAACAGACCCAAAGGCTGGTCTCACCAGTCAAATAACTCACTTAAATTGTCACTGCTATACTGTTCTAAATATATGCTATTTCCACTGCTTTGCTGGTCACCAAGGCATAAAAATATCTAACAGCAATCAGGCCACTGAGACAGATATGCATCTAGCAAACTGCCCTATATAACAAAATCATGTTCTTTCAATCAGAATTTATTACAGTATTACAGGTTAGCGGCATTACAAGATGGGCTACCAAAAACAGAAGAGTTTTCCATTCTCATTAAATATAAACAATAGTTCAGTACAAATGAACACCCAAAAAACTAGTCAGAATATGTCAAGATGATCACAGACATGTGAATATGTTTGAAATAATCAAATATAAGAAAGCGAGGCATCAAGTGAAAACAATCATAAATATTTTACTAATGTAAAGTATATTCTGAGTTAGTACCCCAAAGTACCAAGTTATAGAGACTGAAAGCACCACTGCAAACACCTGGAAAAACATAAAAATCAACAAAGCATGAGGTGTCAGAATGTACATAAATAATAAACTTTTAGTGATTAAAATTAAAAATAAATCTAAATAACAAATAAGCTGCAACACTGGATGTGTTGCACCTCGAACTGCAAAATTATGGCAATAGTGTGTGATAAGTGCTTAGGTAAGATGGGAAAAGGCAATAAATTTGTGGGTAGAAAACATGAATGGTAAATGTGTTCCAAATGACAGGAACATGCTATGCCAGAAACCACTGAGCCTTGACAAAGACTTTAAGCAAGAGATAACCTGCAAAGAGTGACACCAAGGCATTTACTGCAAGGGATGATTACACAAATTCAGTAACAGATCTGTCCTGAAAAATACAAAAATTACTAGAAAGGCTGTATCTCATGACGAAGTAGTTGCTGCCACATTTGTGGCGACTTGAGGAAGTTAATTAAGGAGAAAGGACACCAGGGTGCCTCGCTTCCTCAGTCGGTAGAGCAAGTGACTCTTGATGTTGGGGTCACAAGTTCAAGTCTCTCACTGGGTGTAGAGATTAAAAAATAAAATAAAGTGGCTGAAAATTTATAAATAAATAAACTAATTAATAAATTGGGGCGCCTGGGTGACTCAGTAGATCAAGCTTTGAGCGTCCGACTTCGGCTCAAGTCATGATCTCACAGTTTGTGGGCATGAGCCCCGTGTCAGGCTCTGAAGCCCAGAGCCTGGAGCCTGCTTCAGATTCTGTGTCTCTCTTTCTCTCTCTGCCCATCCCCATTCACAATCTGTCTCTCTCTCTCAAAAATAAACTTTCAAAAATCAAAAATATTTAATTAATTTTTCAAAAGTTTTTTAGAGACACCTGGGTGGCTCAGTCGGTTAGGCTTCCAATTTGGTTCAGGTCATGATCTCATGGCTTGTGAGTTCAAGTCCTGCTTCCGACTTTGTGCTGACAGCTCAGAGCCTGGAGACTGCTTCGAATTCTGTGTCTCTCTCTCTCTCTGCCCCTCCCCCACTAACATTGTCTCTCTCTCCAAAATAAATGAACATTAAAAAAAAAAAGTGTGGGTGACAACCATCTTGTTAATGAAATGGTTCCATCAAAGCTTCATCTCAGAAGTGACCAAATACTTGGAAGAGGAAGGGTTAGATTTTAAAGTCCTGTTATAGACAATGTAACCGGCCATCCTGAAGGCTGAATTTTGGTATGAAAATGAAAATGTCATGGTTGTATTTTTACCTCCAAATATGACCTTATTGCTTCAGTCCTTGACCAGGACATCATTTGATTTGTCAAGGACACCTCCACCCATCTAGTATTTGATTACATTCAATCAGCAACTGATGAAGACCCTAATCTAGACATAATACAATGGGAGAAATCATTCTTTACTGCTGATGCAGTAACATTCATTAAACTTCAATGGATGAATTAAAACCAGAAACTGTAAATGTCAGCTGGAAGAACTTATGAAGTCAGCAATGATTGTAAAGGCTCAGGATCGATGAAGAAGTTAGGAAAATCATTCACTCAGCAAGACAAATTAGTGGAGAGGATTTGCTGAAATGTTTGATGAAGAAGTGGAAGAATGTACTGAAAGCCATTGAGAAGTGTTAACAAATGAGGAATTGGAAAAACTTGTTGAGTCATCTACGGAGGGAGAAGAAGAAGAAATGGAAGCAGAACCAGCAGTATGGACATTATAGAAATTTGCTTAAGTATTTCACATTGCACAGACACTGAAGGACAAAAATATGGAATATGATCCTGAGAAGGAACAAAGCATTATAGTCACCCATATGAACACTGAAGGATTACAACTTCTGCACCAACACTTTGATGAATTAAAAATAAAGTCAACAACTTCCCATTACAATGTTCTTCCAAAAGGTTTTTTACAAAAACAACCTTCAACTATCAAGGATCCCTGACCACTGATATGATGTGCTCCTGACATCCAACCATCAACATCACTCAGTGATCCAGGATCACCTGAAGTAGATGATCCTCCTTCTGATATATTGTCAGAAGGTCAACAATAGCTCTAATGCTACATCACAAACCTATATCATACATTTCACCTCCTCTCATCACACAGGCATTTTATCATCTCACATCACAAGAAGAATGATAAGTACAGTACAGTAAAATATTGAGACCACATTCATATAACTTTTATTACACTATATTATACTTGTTCTACTTTATAAGTAGTGACTGTTGTTAATCTTTTAATAAGTAAAAGTTTATCAGAAATATGTATGTATAGGAAAAAACACAGCATATACAGGCTTCAGTACTATCCACAGTTTCAGGCATTCAGTGGGGGTCTTGGAACATACTCCCCATGGATAAAGGGGAACTGGTGTAATTAGTTACATAGAAGTGAACGTCTCTACTGGTTATCATCGATTTAAGGAATTCCTCTTACATTTCCATTGCCTTCTTCAGAGCCAACAGAAGATAATGTATTTTTGCTATCACAAGTTATCTTGTACAGATATGTTTTCATGATGCTCTTGCTAGTATTTACTGAAGTTACAACTTTCATGACTATCAGCATAGTTTCTTTCAACCATTTGATTAGACTTTTCATTCTAAAGGTGAAGTACTTTTCTTTGTCATATTCTATCTACACTCATAACTAGCAGATAAACTTTCAACTGGCCATTTATAAAGACAGGTTAAAGGATATAATTTAATGTTAAAATTCCAAGAACAGAAGATGGTTTATATACTATACATTTTAATGCAAAACAATGTACATTCTGAATGTGCCACAGGGAATCTCTGCTTTTGTATTATAGAGATTTGCAGTCAAATCTGTTCTAAATAGTGCTCTGTATTTCCTAAGCAAACCAACTTAACTCTTTCTTCTGTAAATATAAATTAGAGAAGCTTTCAAAATTCTGAACTTAATTTTGAAATTTCTCTTTAATTTACTCCAATAGTCTAAAAGCTAAATGGCAACTGAGCAATTATCATTGTTGTTATCTTTTTTGATACTGTTTCTCTAAAGGTATTTGTGACTGATAATTCCTCATTAATTACCAGATATTGTTCTAAATTACCCAGCTAAAAAGCTAGTCATTAATCTTCACAATCATTTGATAGCTAATCTATAGCTGTTTGTAATGTTTGGAAAGCACTTCTATAAACTACTAAAGATACTCATGAGCTAATAACTACAACATTTATTTTGCCATTACTTTCAACTTAATGGTCACTCAAATTTACTAATTAGGAGATAAAAAAATACAATACAATAATACATCAAAAGATTACCATTATTAGTCCATATATTTAAAAGACTTTAACCTATAAAAACTCAGACTTTTAAATGTTAGGCTAAGTTTAGCAACTGGGTTTCTTTACTAAGCAAATGCATCTTTTTCATATGTTATTTTCCTATGGAAATATCAGATGAATATCACATGCTAACTTCTAATTCTTAGGTTACCAACATTTCATAGTTGATAAATAAGATATCTATAAAAATAGCTGAATCTTCCTATATGGAATATCAATCAGCATAGCTCAAAATGATCACTACCACACAACAGGAGACCTTTTACATAGGCTTGATCCCACAGCTTGCAACAATGTTGCAAAGATAACAGATACAATAAAGTCAAGTTATTAATATTAATAAGGTTATAAATCTTATTTTAACATTATAAATTTTTACTGATCTTTTATGCAAAGCATCTTGGTTACAAATCTAAATACTCTGGTTCAATCTAAGTTCTTAAGTGCTACCTTAACACAACTGTAGTGGGAGGGTATCAAGCATAAGGCCTAGGCTACTACATAAGAAAATTAGTTATAAAAAAAATTTTAAGTTTAATAACAAAGAGAAACAATCCTGTGAGGAAAACAAGTCCTAAAACATAATTTGCACTTCATCACATAATAAACTTAAAAGTATTGTTTGAATAGGTAGTATATTTTGATAAGGTTCAAGAGACACTACCACAAAACACGGCACGTTGGCATACTGAATATTTTAAGATGAAGGAATTTGAGAAAAAGGTGCAGGAAGAACTCTCTGATCTCCTCCTGCTCTCCAAAGCCTCTCATTTGAGAGGTGCCCTCCCTACCCCTCCCAGAGGAAAGGAACATCCTTATCTCAGAAGATACATGAATGCCAAAAAAAAAAAATCCCAATGAACAGGCCTTGCTAATTTTCCCCCAGTTTATTACCCTTAGCTCATACCCTCTTACCTACTGTGTCGTTCCATGACTTTCCACTCTTTATCAAACTCAGTATAAGAACACTCAGGCTTGGGGTGCCTGGGTGGCTCAGTTGGTTAAGCATCCTACTTCGGCTCTGGTCATAATCTCATGGTTAGTGAGGTGAAGCCCTGCATCAGACTAGCTGCTGTCAGCACAGAGCCTGCTTCTGTTCCTCTCTCCCTCTCCCTTTCTCTCTCTCTCTCTCTCTCTCTCTCTCTCTCTCTCTGTCCCTCCCCTGACTTGTTCATGCTCTCCCAAAAGTAAATAAATGTTTAAAACACACACACACACACCGGCTTAACCCTTTCTTTGAATCTTTCATTTTCTTATAAACGCTCCCATGTACCATAAAACATATTAAATAAATGTATATGCTTTTCTTCTGTTAATCTCTATCAGTTTAATTTTCTGGCCCAGCCAGGGACTCTAAGACAGTGAAGAAAAAGATTTTCCTCCCCTACAATCCACATGATTCAAATATAAAGCAGTATGTAGTATAAGTTTCTCTCCTATCACTGTCCTCAGTGGCATAACTCCCAGGTGACCAGTTATATCTTATGTAACTTCCCAGGGTATTCTCATGCATATACACAGAGATAAATTCTCACTTTCCCACTTTTTACTAATACCCACTGTGCAAACTGTTCCACAATTTCTTTTGTCACATATCTTGGTTAACTATCTCAGGAATAGTTTTAATTTTTTTGTATAACTAAAGTAATTTTTGAAGTTAGTTTTCTATGGCTTGTTTGATGTCTTTTGTCCATTTTTCTATTGGGCTTTCTTTAGCTATCTTTTTCTATGAAGACTTTATATGTTAGCAATGTTACCTTTGCTCTGGTTCTAAATCATTTTTCCAATTTGTCATATGCCTTTTGACTTTGCTTATGGTATTGTTTGTTTTTTGATCACAAAGATTTTTGTTTGTTTTAATGTAGTGAAAACTATTAGTCTTTCTTTCCTCTTTAATGGTTCTAAATTCTAAATTACACTTAGAAAATTCTTACACAATCCAAGGTTAAAGAAGAATACTCTGGATTTTCTTCTAGTACTTACTTATGGCTTTTTCTCCCCACCATTTAATTAATCCATATTTTAAATTTCCTGGGGATCCAACTTTTTCCCTTAGATGAACCTTCTGTAATACCATTTATTAAAGAGTCCATCTTTTCCCTGCTGACTTGAGATGCATCATTTATAATATCCTTAAGTCTTTATGAAATATCATGTATTTTTGGACTTTGTATTCCCCAGGTCAGCCTATCTCTTCATGTGTCAATACTACATTTTGAAAATTTATGACATTTGGTATTATGTTTTAGTATTTAGCAGAGTCAGACCCCTTGTAATTGCTTGTTACAGAGTGTACCTGGTTATTTCTACGTATTTTGCTGTACTTTTCCTTAATGATTACCTTTAATAATTAAATAGCTTTCTCTCCACAAAAAGAAAAACGACTAGTTAGTACTTTCTTGATATTTCACTAAATTTACAAAATCTAAAGAAACATTATTTTACTATAACTTTATGATACTGAGTGTTCCTATTCTAGGAAATATGTTTTTCCATTTGTTCATGCCTTTTGTGTAACCTTCGGGAATATTTTAAACACTTTTTCAGGGGCACCTGAGTGGCTCAGTCAGTTAAACATTCGACTCTTGATTTAATGGCCAGATCATGATCTCACAGTTTGTGGAATCAAGCCCCCCATCAGGCTTTGCGCTAGCAGTAGCACAGAGCATGCTTGCGATTGTCTCTATCTGCCTCTCGCTCTCTCTCAAAATAAATAAACAAACATTTAAAAAAAGATTTTTTTCAGGTAATTTGTAGTGGTTTATAGTTACATACGATATATGACCAGCAATATACAGAAATTACATAATTTGCATAGAAATACCTACAAGCACCTGGAAATAGCAGAATAAAGCTGACATTTAAGTTTGGACTTCAGCAATACATTTGCAAGACAGAAAAGGATTAAAACAAAGAGAGATGATATGCAGAAAAATTTTTAATAATGTAGGGGCACCTGGGTGGCTCAGTTGGTTAAGGGTCTCTTGATTTCAGCTCAGGACATATTCTCAGAGTTTCAGGACTTCAAACCCCACAATAGGCTCTGCGCGGTGACTACACAGAGCCTGCTTGGGATTCTCTCTCCTTCTCTCTCTGCCCCTCCCCTGCTTGTGTTCTGTCTCTCTCAAAATACATAAAATTTTGAATGTGCATAAGAATGGATGGTCAAAGAACATGGTTCATTTAAGACACTTGAGTTATTAAGTAAAGCAATGAGATCAAAGCATTTCTAGAAGTGGTGAGCAATAAAAACAGTAAGCAAGTAAATGGTAAACAGGTATTAGACTATTAAAGGCTTTGTCAACCAAGAGAAGGAGTTGGAATTTTATCATACAGGTAACAACAAGCTTTATTTAACCACCGCTTAAAAACATAACTATAATTTACCACAGAGAAATTAAGAAATTATTTTCAAATGGATTTGACTTGTAAACCTTACTATTCTACTCATATGTAGCTTAAAATAAACCCTCTACAAAAAAAAAAAGAATAAATTAAAAAATGGAACAGATCTATATACAATCTGTCAAGAAAAGACAAAAAGCAAATTTTAAAGTAGAACAACTGTATTACATTAAAAAATACTCTCTCCTCCACCAAAGTTAGTCAGGTTCCTATGAATCTGCTTCTTAACTAGGCCGTTTTGCCAGGCCTGCATCTCTGAGTTTCAGTGAGAATCTTGTAAAGTCAGTTTAGAGAGAATCTCCACCCTCAGTACCTATTTTGTTTGTTTCCCGTTTTTACTTAAATTCTAGTGAACATATAGGGAAATACTGGTTTCAGGAGTAAAATTCAGTGATTCATCATTTATATATAACACCCAGTGCTTATCACAACAAGTGCCCTCCTTAAGGCCATCACCCATTTTGACCATTCCCCACACACCTCCCTCCATCAACCCGCAGTTTGCTCCGTCTTTTAAGTGTCTCTTGTGGTTTGCTTCCCTCTCTTCTCTTTCCCTTTCCCCTATGTTCTTCCGTTTTGTTTCTTAAATTCCACATGTGCGTGAAATCATATGATAGTGGTCTTTCTCTGACTTAGTTTAGCATAATACACTCTAGTTCCAGCCACATCATTGCAAATGGCAAGATTTCATTCCTTTTTATGGCTGAGTAATATTCCAGAGTGTGTGTGTGTGTGTGTGTGTGTGTACACACCACCTCTTCTTTATCCATTCATCAGTCGATGGATATTTGCACTTTTTCCATAAGTTGGCTATTGATGATAATTCTGCCATAAATATCAGGGTGCATGTATCCCTTCAAATCAGTATTTTTGTGTCCTTTGGGTAAATATCTAGTAGTGCAATTGCTGGATCATAGGGTAGCTCCATTTTTAACTTTTTGAGGAATCTCCATTTGGTTTTCCCGAGTGACTGCACCAGTTTGCATTCCCAGTATGAGGGTTCCTCCTTCTCTACATCCTCACCAACATCCGTTGTTTCCTGTGCTGTTAATTTTAGCCATTCTGACAGGTGTGAGGTGGTATCTCATTGTAGTTTCAATATGTATTTCCCTGATGAGGAGTGATGTTGAGCATCTTTTCATCTGTCTGTTGGCCACCTCGCTGTCTTCGTTGGAAAAATATCTACTCATGTCTTCTGCCCACCTCTTAAGTGTATTATTAGTTTTTTGGGTGTTGAGTTTGCTATGTTCTTTATAGATTTTTTTGGATACTAACCTTTATCAGATATGTCATTTGCACATATCTTCTCCCATCCCATAGGCTGCCTTTCTGTTTTGTTGTTTCCTTTGCTATACAGAAGCTTTTTATCTTGACGAAGTCCCAATAGTTCATTTTTGCTTTTGTTTCCCTTGCCTCCAGAGATGTGTCTAGTAAGAAGTTGCTAAGGCTGATGTCAAAGAACTTACCGCCAGTGTTCTCTAGGATTTCTATGGCTTCCAGTCTCCATTTACATTTTTCATCCATTTGGAATTTATTGTTCTGTATGGCATAAGAAAGTGGTCCAGTTTCATTCTTCTGCATGTTGCTGTCCAATTTTCCTAACACCATTTGTTGAAGAGACTGTCTTTTCCTGCTTTGTCAAAGGTTACCTGACCATATGGTTGTGGGTCCATTTCTGGCTTTTCTATTCTGTTCCATTGACCCTGTTTTTGTGCCAGTACCATACTGTCTTGATACCATACACTTTTATAATATAGCTGAAGTCCAGAATTGTGATGCCTCCAGCTTTGCTCTTCTTTTTAAAAGTTGCAAGTAGCAATTTGGGGTCTCACCTTCAATAACTGATCAACCTAATATCTAACTCAATTTCTCAACTCCATCATCTCCCGTGACATGATTAACCTGGCCCACTTTTAGAAAAATCCTGTTAAGTCTGTTTAACCAGAATCTCCTCTATCCAAGATGTGTCCTCTTAGGAATTTTTGACCCACTGAACCTCTCCCCAACTCCTACCCCATTCCGTGCCTATAAATCCCCACTTTACCTTTTTGTATTCAGAACTGAGCCCAGTTATACACTCAGGTCTCTTTTCTCCTCTTGCAACAGTTCCTGAATAAAATCTTATTTTAGTGCTTTAAGTGCTGTCACAGGGTCTCTTGAACTGTATCATATATATAATCCTACATATATTCTATACTGTAATTATATCCACCAATTTTTCTGAATCGAGTTTTGAAGAAAACTAGAATATGGAAAGTAAACTAATTCATTCAGTCATTTCCTTCTAGAATTTTAAGTAGTCTAATATGCTGATGTTACATCAAAGTTAAATCAATATTTGGTCTGAAGTTTACCTTTTTTTAGTAAGCAACCTAATAAATATTAAACTTTCTTTCATAAAATGATTTTTGACCAATACTTTCTTATTAACACCAAGTAAGGATTCAATTTAAACAGATGCATGGGGCACCTGGGTGGCTCAGTCAGTTAAGCCTCTGGCTCTTGATTTGAGCTCGGGTCATGATCTCATGGTTTATGAGTTCCAGCCCTGCATCAGGTTCTGCATTGATAGTGCAGAGCCTGCTTGGGATTTTCTCTTTCTCTCTCCCTCCCCCCCCCCCCACTCTCACTCACTCTCTCTCAAAATAAATAAGCAGATAAAATAAAATAGGGGTGCCTGGGTGGTTCAGTTGGTTGAGCATCCTACTTCAGCTCAGGTCATGATCTCCCAGTTCATGAGTTCGAGCCCCACTGTGGGCTCTGTACTGACAACTCAGAGCCTAGAGCCTGCTTCAGATTCTGTCTTCTCTCTCTGCCCCTTCCTCGCTTGCGCTCTCTCTCCCTCTCAAAAATAAACATTAAAAAAAATTTTAATAATAAATAAAATAAAATAAAATAAAACAGAAGCCTTCCAACCACTTAGTACTTTCTTAATATCTATAAATATCATATTAACACATGAAAACACTGTAGAATTTAAAAGAAATTTACTTAAAAGAATATATTCCACCCTCAAACCTGCTTCAATTATGAAAATTTCTATCTAAGATAATAGTTGCTTCCCAGTTCCACAACATGCTTAAAAATACACATTTAGTAATAAATATCAAGTTAAGTCCATTTTGGTAGGCAATACCAGATATATTTTTAAATACCTGTAGCAATTCGTGAGATATAGAGAATGCTTACTGTACAGTGTTTTAAGCATCTGGCATATACTAACACACATAATCTTCAGAGCAACCTTAAAAGGTAAGTAGTATTATCCTCATTTATCTAGATAAAGATAGGACGTACAGTGACATAAAATATCATACAGTTAATAACCTACTAATCTTTGTTTATAAAAAGTCATCTTGAACCATTTTAAGAACTGTTTAGACAGGTGCTCTCATAAAAACTAGAGCATAAATTGGAACAAATTTTTAGATGGTAATTTAGCAATATCCTTTAGAACCTCTTAATACATGTGCAGACTCTCAGAATTATAGGAATTTATCCTATAAAATAGGAGACATTTATATAAAAGCAGGCCGAAGACTGTTCAAAGATAAGAAAAAGTTAAACTATGGTGTTAATCCAGTACATCGTAACACAAATCAACAGATTTTTAAAGTATCATATCCACCAATTCTTCCAAATAAAATTTTGGAGAATGCCAAAAACTGAAAAGTACCTTATTTACTCAGTCCTCCTTCCTATAATTACAAGTAGCCTGATAGCATTCAGATGTTATAAAGCTCAGCTTTTGTGCTTAACTTTACAGCTCTATAATATGATGTACTGTATATACCTAATAATATGCAGCCACTGAAATTCATGTGAGTGTGAATAACTTTTACTCACTGATTATTTTAAGTCATAGACCCATTCTACTTCATGGCAATACCGGCCTATACAAAATACAGTATCTAAAGTTTTGAGTTTGGAGTGTCTGGCTGGCTCAGTCGGTAAAGCAACCTACTCTTCTGGATCCCAACGTCATGAGTTCAAGGCCCACGCTGGCCATGGGCCTACTTAAAAAATAAAATCAATAAAAATAAAAGTTTTACTTGTTAAGACAAAATAATATTTTTGAACAGGTCTCATAATTCAGGATATTTTAAATGCCTTAATTTAAATCTTAATTGAAGGGTAGAAGCAATCTAGCATACCAAGTGAAAACAGCATCAATTAATTACTCAAGACAGTGTTCAATTTAAGCGTTTTGAAAAAGGAAAAGTGGGGTGCCTGGCTGGCTCAGTCAATAGAGCGTGTGGCTCTTAATCTCAGAGTCGTGAGTTCAGGCTCCATATTGGGCATAGAGCCACTTAATAAAAAAAAAAAAAAGAAAAAAAAAAGAAAGAAAGAAAAAGGAAAAGATAAACAATAACAACCTAGAGAACACCTAAGAAAATAATGGAATTACAAAGGTTACTCTTAACAGGGACATATTTGAAGTCCTGAAACCAAAGTAACCAACACAGGGCAGTTACACTAGAAAACCCTATTACTGCTTATAAAATCTAGTTCAGCTGTTGGAGGAGAGAGATACAGTGACAAACAGCTTCCCTACTACAAAGGTGGCAGGAAATCTATCAAACTGGACAATAAAATTGCAATTGAGTTTCTTTGGCTTTTTATAGCAGCTGAATGTATACTGATGTAACTCTGCAAAAGCTATACAACTCTGCAACATTAGTTTTTTACACACCAGTACTTTATCAAGAACCACGTTATAAATTTATAATATTGAGATTTTAAATGGCTGCACAAAGAAAAAATAAGCATCACTTCAGTATCACATGTATAAAAATGTAAAGCTTTAGAATGAATTTTTTAGAGAAAAAAATTTGGCCCAATACTTCTGGCAGAATTTTTAACAGCACGCTACAAATTGTTCACCTACTTACTGAATTACTTCAGCTCCATCCTAAACTTTAGTAAATACTCATTTGAAGCACCTTACAATATCAGTTGTCCTTTCATTTTAAAAATAGATGTCAAGATATTGAAAATCGAAAATACTTAACACAGCAATATTCAAATAAATTACTTTGTATAAAACTTAAGAGAAAAGCTTTTCATCAATAAAAATTTTCACATACAGAAATAAAACTAAAGGACACTTATTAAACTTTAAAGGTGAAAACCATAAGAACTAATGTATACAATTTAAAACTTTTCTTTTCCCCCTCACAGCATTAAAGGTTTAGCATTTATTTTTAAAAGTATACTTAGCAAAAAGTTGTAAGTCTAGTTTTACTCAGATACACTACAATTGACTTAATCAGCATTTATTCCATTTTATAATTTCAATACTAAAACTTCACTGAAAGACTGGTTCTTGGCCCAACAAAGGCAAGAGAGGACTCTCCATAAAGTATTTTCTTTGTAAAGGTTTTAATATCTGCTTAAAGCTCTAAGTCACCGAAGTAAAGAAAAATATAATTAAAACTGTATATATAAACTATATATAATATATAAACTATAAATACATATAAATTAGAGTAGCTTTATGTAATAGTTTTATAAGTTAAAAATATATAATATATATAAACTATATATAATATACACATAAACTATAAATATATATATACACTTAAAATATACAACACATACTTTTGGTTTTTTGTGTTTAAGTTGAGTTTATATTTCTTCCTTCAACATTCTCTGCACCATAACATATGCTCCCAGAATGACAAAAAAGGTTTTCATTAATAATTTTAAAAATGTATTAAAGGGTCTTAACTGGGGTCCATATTCAATTTATGTAGAATTTCTCTTTATCTGTGATACTTTGTAAAGAGTATATTATATTAACAGCTTAGTGTAAAGGCGGGAAGGGACGAATTTTATAAAGGTTAGTAAAAATAATTCCCCGTACACTCAGAGGGGGACTTGAAATGTAGAATGCATAAGAAAGGCTAACTTTAAAACACAGATTTCTAGGAACATCCCATGAGATTCAGATTAAGATTCGGGGGTGAAGTTCAGGAGACTATAATAAAATATACATCTCAAGTTACTCTGATGAGAGATTCCCAAATCATACTGTGTGTGGTTATGGTACACGTACTTTAAAGACAGCTGCTGCAGCTATTTCATCAGTCACTGAAAACAGAAGGCTGAGACACTAAGGCACACATAGGGTGCCATGGTACCATGTGACAGCTAAACTAGACATCCCCAAACAATGATGGTGTGGGTCTTCCTTCTCATTCCTGCAACAAATATTTAATGTGCAACTGCCAAGTACTCAACTCTATGCACAGTTCTACAGAAGATATAAAGATGTATAAAATCATTTGTCCCTACTGATGAGAGCTTACAATAAACAACCAAAATAAGATATAAGAGCTCATTTTTAACCAATAATATAGTAAGAGAGATATTATAGGATCATTCATAATTAAATGGCAAACATTTGCTGTATCACTCACTACTGTTCTTTTTCATGTATGTTACATATTCCCAAGCAAACAAATAACTCACCATGCTTTTTCCTCAGTAACACCAGCTCTGTACTCTATTTATGTCAATTCCTCCACCAGTGATTCTCATCATCCCAATCTTTACATGCCTAAATCCTATTTACCCTTCAATGCTGTCATCAAATGACATCTGTTCTACCAATCAATCTCTCAGATACCCTCATGTGAGGCTGTCTACCCTTTCACTGTGAGTATCTCTTCTATGGCATTTATTCCTTCCTGCCGTGCTTTTTAGTGTTTTTTATTAGTATGTATTATCTACCATATTAGAAAGTAACTTCTTTTAGGATAAGATCTGTTCCTGATTCATCCTTCTACCTTTCATAGTAGCTAGAGGTACTCAAATACAAGACAATAGGAAGAAAGGTAGTGAAAAGGAAAAAAAGAAAGAGTTAAGGTAGAAATGGTAAGAAAAGTGGTAGGCAACTACTGTAAGACCTAGACACAGGTGACTGAAAATGAATGAGAGAGGGTCACTCAGGTGGCTCAGTCGGATACGCGTTCAACTCTTGCTTTCGGCTCAGGTCATGATCTCATGGTTCATGAGTTCAAGTGCCGTGTTGGGCTCTGCACTGACAGCATGCAACCTGCTTGGGATTCTGTCTCTCCCTCTCTCTCTCAAAATAAATATAAACTTTAAAATGTATTCATATTTTAAAAAAAAAGAAAAAAAGAAGAAAATGAATGAAAGAGACCAGAGAGTATCTAACCACTCAAACAGAGACAAAACAAACACAGATTCACTGAGGACAGAACAGAGAAAAAGAGATATAGGCTGGGGGAAGGGAGAAGACAG
Source organism: Cryptoprocta ferox (assembly GCA_028646485.1). Lineage (NCBI taxonomy): Eukaryota > Metazoa > Chordata > Mammalia > Carnivora > Eupleridae > Cryptoprocta > Cryptoprocta ferox. Next base: position 71,317,141 of record CM053567.1, on the reverse strand, counting down.
GGTACAGAATGGATGGAGAAATATTCAAGGTTAAGAAGAGAGAGAGGGGCAGGAAAGAGGAAAAAGTGGCCAAAAGAAGAAAGAGATACAAACAAAGGGGGGGGGGGGAGTTAGCTAGTCAGTGATAGAGGGCAGCACAGACTACACTAGGTACCTACAGTACCTAATAAGAGTAGTGGAGTGGAGAAGACTGAGTAGAGAGAAGAGGTAGAGAGGAAGAGGAAGAGAAGTTGAGGGAGGAATGGGAATGGGAAAAGGAAAGAGACAGAGAGTGACACTTAAGAGGAATACCAAGAGAAAATTAATTGCTGTGAATTCATACAGAATGTGCTGTATGAAAAACTATCATATAGAAGTGATTGAGCTAGTTAAATTCTGAAAAATATGAAGGATTTGGCTAAGTACAAATAAACACAAAGTCCACGCCATGCATAAACAAAAATGAAGCTTTTTAACAAAGAATGATATAACTTTAAAAAGACTAGAAACAAAACAAAGCAGAGATTTTTGCCAAGTTAAGTGGAAGGTAAGGTAGGAAATCCTTTTTTCAAGAGGAAATGAAGGATTAGGTAGATTCTTGTTAAAAAAAAATGAAAAAATCTTATTTGCCTTTTTACAAAAATTAAAGCAAAGGGTTTGTGGAAGGAGTAACATTATATGTTATTTTTAGCTTAATAAATTTAGAGGAAAATAATACCTTAGACTACTGACCATTAGAGATAACCAGAATAGAAATGATCTAGACATGTATAAAAAACTACAAATCACTGAGGGAAAGAAAAGAAAAACTTTAACATAGGCAGAAAAGAAAACCTTGCAAAAATAAGAACTTTAAAGTGTCTCAAGGGGTGTCTGGGTGGCTCAGTTGGTTGAGCATCCAACTCGGAATATCGGCTCAGGTCATGATCTCGTGGTTCACTGAATTCAAGCCCTGCATTGGGCTCTGCACTGACAGCATGGACCCTGCTTGGGATTCTCTCTCCCTTTCTCTCTGCCCCTCCCCTGCTTGTGCAGGTGCACACACATGTGCGCTCTCTCTCTACCTATCTCAAAATAAACATTTAAAAAGTAAATAAATAATAAAGTGTCATGGATTAGAGGCTGAAACATTACTTAGAATCTAGAAATTCTACTCCTACTTATATTTCCTAGAGCAGTGCTCTTTTCAAACTGAGGATAATTCACCTGACAGATCACAGAATCAACCTACTGGGGCATCATCAGCATTTTTTAATGAAAAAGAAAACCTAAGATTGTATCCCTATATACCAAAGTTTAGTAAGGGTAAATACTGTTTCCTGAAACCTCTGTTTCAGGTGTATGAAAGGAGAACGGTGCGTGATGTGTGTGTACATACATACACACTCAGGTGCCCCCCCCATGACACATTTATAGTGGTCACTATAAATTTCTTACTGGGAGCCAAGGTTGTAAGAAGTATAAAACTAACAACTATAGTTGCCTTTGAGCATCTTGAGTTATTCACAGAAGTATAAATGAGTGAACCAAAACTTTATGTAACAATAAAAAATAATCTTAAAAACAAAGTTTGAGAAAAAATAAGTAATAGAAGCATCCACACGGTATGATGTCATTTTCATAAAATACAAGAATAGGGAAAATCAGATCATATATTATTTAGGAATATATTTTTCAACTTTTTAAAGAAGGAAACAATAAACACAAAATTCAAAATAGAGATAAGATTTGGGGTGGGGGTTGGAAAGGGAGAACCACATAGCATGTTCTTAAGTTGGATAGTCACAATTCTATTAAAACACTCACAGCATACACACTACACAAATTATTGTAGATATATGTAATTCTTCTTTTTAAAAGTTGGACTTATATAAAACATGAAGTGACTAAGGGTCTGAACTAGTGTGTTCGCAGTGAGAATGAAAACAAAGGGATGAATAGGAAGAATGACAGAGCTGTAATAAAGGAAAATAGTCACTGACCATTTAAGTCTATTTTCTGTGATTTCTTTCATTTACTTCATATATGTGTGTGTGTATATATATATATATATATATCCACATTTGCCATTTCTAGATTAGACACTGATGGTTAAGAAAAGTTTAGAAACTTGCCTGAGTTTACACAACTACAAATTACTATAAACCAGAATTCAAACCCAGAACTATCCTGTGTCCACAGCCCATGTTCTCTTTATTACATACACAAATGGACGGCTAACTGAATATAAATGTTTAGTGAAAAATATTCAAAAGTTCAAAGATACCAGACGTATTTCCTAGTTTAACGTCCTAATCCTATAGATAGGAAATTCAAAGACTACTGTCCCTAAATATTCTATGACTTCAGCAGTTCTCAAGTTGTTTCTTCTCAGGATGCTTTGCATTCTTAAAAAGTACTGAGGTTCCCCAAAACTTTTTATTTATATAAGGTAGATATTACTACTTATCATATTAAAAATTAAGACTATGAAACTTTACAAATGTACATTCCAAAATAACAATCATTATATGTTAATGTAAATAACATAATGAGAAGATAATAATAATAATGAGAAAAGTGGTAGGATTTCACATTTTCACAAATCCCCTCAAAGTCTAGCTTAATAGAAGACGGCTGCACTCTAATATCTGCTTTTATGTTCAATTTGTTGTATCATATACTGTTTTGATTAACGTATACGAATAAAATCCACTTTCAAAAGATACATAGCTGGGAAAGGAGGACCTCACACATTTTCTGAAAAGGTCTCATTGGCTCCCAATGTCTTCAGGCTGTACTTTAAGAATTTCTAATCTAGGGGCACCTGGGTGGCTCAGTTAAGTGTCCAACTCTTGGTTTCGGCTCAGGTCATGATCTCATGGTTCTTGAGTTCGAGCCTCACATGGGGCTCCGCAATGACAGCATGGAGCCTGCCTGGGATTCTCGCTCTCCTCCTTTCTCTGCCCCTCCTCCACTCTGTCTCTCAAAATAAATAAACTTAAAAAAATATTTTAAAATTAAAAAAAAAGAATTACTGATTTAAAGTTTATATTCCTCTAGCTATTCTTCCTAAGGACTTGAACAAGCAGAAGTGTGTACAAAAGCACAGAATTAACATACACTATTTTGAAAATCTGAAAAAGTCTAATTTATACTGACACTCCCCTAACCTAAATTCCCCCAGATAGATCTGAAATCCAATCCAAACATATATAAGACCCAAAATCAATCCTGTTTTTCTCATGACCTTTTGTAAAAAGAAATACAATACTAGCAGAAAATTAGTCCATATTGCAGCAGCCTACTATATATAATAGAAACCAAAAGATTTGGGCATCAGCACAAACTAAATTAAGTTAGACAAGAGGCAGCAAATACTTTCTGTAAAGTACCAAACAGTAAATATTTTACGCTTGGGAGCCATACAGTCTCTGTTTCAAATCCTGAACACCTGTAGCATGAAAGCAGACACAGAAAATATAAAAATAAATGGAAGTGGCTGTGTTTCAATAAAACTTTATTTATAAAAACACATCAAGCTATGCTTGACCCTCAAGCCATATTTGGCAGAACCCTGTTTTAGACTAGTCAGCTCAAAAATGTAGTAACTAAAAGCATTTTTATAAAATCAAGTCTTTTTCTTATTTAGCACTGTCTAATTCTCAAACATAAATTAGTAGAGTGGTATCTTCCAATCTATCTTTGTAAATCCTTATGATAACATACCCTCCTCTCACTGAGTAAGGAGAAAGCAGAATAAATAACTCATAGGTATTTTCAAATAACTAAAAGTTATTCAAGCACCTGGAAAAGTATATTAAGGAATTGGCAATAACTGCAAAAGAATGGCAAAATATTCTAGAATAATAAACTATGATAATAAATAAAACATTTAAAGATATATCAATTTTATCATTTGTTCTTTATTCTTTCTGGTCAATTTATAATAATATAATTATATGATTGTATTATATTCCTTCTGAGTATAGAAGGAGTTCTTAAGATACAAAATGCATAAACCATAAAAGAAACTAAATTTTACCACATTAATATTTGAAATGTAAAATTTCCTCAGATGATACAGTCATAAAACTAAAAAGTAGGTAAACAAATTGGCAAAAGATATTCATAAATAAGAGAGCAACCAAAAGATTAAGACAAGAATAGATTTTTAAAGTTCCGACAAAACAATAAGTAAATGTAGATTAAAATTATGGAGATACAGAATTTAAAATTGATCAAATTTGCAAATTTTTAAAACTCCAGCCATACCAAGTGCTGAGGTGATGTGAATCAATGAGCACTTATACATTACTGGAGAACATGTAAAGTGATATACTTTGAAAAAAAACTTGCATTATCTTCTAATATTCAACATCTGCATCTCACAAGCAATTCCACTTCTAGGAATATATAAAGAGGAACTTAGAAATATATACAAAATGATCAAAAATGTTCATCAACTGGTAAATGATAAAGCCATACCATGGAATACAACACAACTGAGAAAATGAACCCAACTACATGGGTCATTGTGGATGAATCTCAAACAATGACAAGTAAAAACAGCAAGGTACAGAAAATTGTATTTAATGTGATACTATTTATATTAAGTATAAACATGAAATATAAATTCTTTAGTGTTCAGACATGTGTGTTAAAATATACATAAGAAATAGAAACAGAAATAATGAAAACACCCAAATTAAGGTTAGTGGCGAAGGAGAGAGGGGATAACAATGACAAAGAAAACTGGCATGGAGAACCCAATGTCATAAATACTGGTAGGTACATTATTCCTTATACCTTTTTGTAGGTCTAGAATATTTCATTAATAATTTTAAACAAAAGCTATACATAAATAACTTACACTGGTTTAAATTTAAAAAAAAAAAGACTAGCATCTTCCTCCAAATCAATTTTTTAACTGACTGTAATGTGACCAAAGGGCAAATATTAGCCCACGCTTTCTATTTAATTCAACCACCTTACATTACTAAAATACTTTCTCATCTTTGAGTATACTGCGCCACCTTGTGTTCAAAAGCTTCAAACTACCCTAAAATTTAGAGAACCTTATCTGTGAAAATGGATACTGAAATTTAAGTTCCTTTATGCTATGCCATGAGGTTTCACTTTATTAAGCATACATAAAAATAACATTTGAAAACCCCGTTTTGATTTTGAAGCAATTGGAAAATTCTTCCTCTTAGTGATTCCCTTTAGTTGTTCCTTTCACTGTGCTTTCAGAGAATGTCTTTTTTCCTTGCTTTTAAGTACATAAAATTTTTAAATGAGAAAAATCAAAATTATAGACATTTACAAGACTAAAATACATTCTCATTAAAAAACTTACCTTTGAATGTGTGATTGATAAGGTGTCTACCCACACACGCCAGCCACCCCACTCATATTTGACTGCATGGTAAAGCAGGATTCTGAATATGGCATAAACCATTTCTGTTATCTTTTGCTCATCAGAATTCTTAGGATTGAAATAACAAAGAGAAAGCATCCATTCTTGCCATACAGAACACTGTAGCAAGCTCCTGAAAATTGTAAGACAATACTGAATTACTAAAAAACAAAATAAAAAACCACCTCATCTCTAAGAATTCTAAAAATAAACCAAAAAAAGCCACTATCTATTAAAACAATTAAAGAAGGTGGTACTGAAAACTCACTTTAAATACAAGGTAGATTACTTATATACTCTTAATGAAAAAGCATATGGAAAATTCATTTCATAGTATTTTTTAAAGAAATTTTTCTTAGGAAAAGTTCAAACCTAGACTGGAGTAGTGCAAATAAATGTTTTCTGATCCCACTTACCTTCTGTTTTCTCTACTGTTATTAAAAAGTTTAATCATGTCAGAAAGAAAGGCTCTGCGAACTTCCATGCTTTCAGGACACTGGGGAGAATTTCGAAGTAGGGTTGCAATTACTTTTAGTATCTCTGTAAAATAATTCATAAATTAGTAAAAACCAAAACATTACAAAAAATTCATGATGGAAGATCATTAATATATTTCTCTAGCTTCCCTGACATAGATGTCTAATGGAAACATGCTTTTTTGTGTTATAAAAAAATAATCACCTGCAGGAAAAAAATGACAATACATTTATTAGAAAGCCTCCATAAAGAAGGGATTTTTTATTTCATCATTAGAATGTATAAAAGTCAAATTTTAAAAGGTTATATTAAATCAAATGACATTATCAATGAATTAAATAATAGGAAAACTACTAACAACTCTCCATAATTTCTGCCAGTTAGAAACGTTGATCTTAAAAACAAAAAGCTATAATCTAAAACTCAGAAAAGGAAAAGTTCTCAGCTTTTCCAACAAAATACATGTTTTATGCATAAAGCTTTTCCTTTATCATCACGAATTTTAAAAGCTACTACGATTTTCTTCCATGATTTTAAAACTAAAATTAGATTAAAAAACAAAATTAAAACCTATTCAACACCCCAAATACAAATGAAACTGCTACTGTAATGGTCTTATATAATGCTGTCTAAATTTCTAGTACTTAGGTTTAAGAAAAAAAAAATCTTTAAAATATGTACTTAAATCCAGAACTGTAAAGAAACAAAAACAGCTATAACCCTGAATTTAAAATAAAACAATATATTAAGTTTTTACCCAATTAAAATTTAGAACTTCTAAACTACCCTTTTACCCAGGTGTTTGGTGAGTGCAAAAGAGCAAGTATGAAGATACGTTATCATATGATGAAAGACATTTGGGAAGTAATTTCTGAATTCTTCTAATGACAAATTGAAAATATTTTTCTGCCTGGACAATGATTACAATATAATAATCATAATAATGATAATGATGATGATAGTAACAGACACCAATTTTGAGAATATACTATCATGAAATACTATTTTAAGAAAATCCATTATACAGTGATAGCTAAATACTGTTGTTATCCCCATTTTAGAGATAAGTAAACTAAGGCACACAGAAATTAAGCAATTTACCCAATCACACAACTATTCAGACACATAGAAAAGATAAAAAGCTGGGCAGGCTATCCTTTTAAACACCATACTATAGTGTGTGTCTTTTCTGAGATAGTATATTACATAGATCATATATTCTAAAATTCTTACTTCAACAAGTCATCTCCATAATCACATAAAATATAATTTATATTTATATACATATACTCAAGATTTTCTCCTTTTCTTACTCTCTAGAATAAGGACTTTTTTTTAGAATGTCTCCCTGAAGGCTGAGGAAAATTAAACTTCCCAGACGTTTTTAAAACTAGTACTGAAACAGAGTACCACAAACACAACTCACCACACAAAAGGTAATTAAATTTCAAAACTCTACAAATCAGTTATTTTAATGTCAATAAAAGCAAAGCAAGATGAAAAATGTACACTTTGTACAAGTGCTTAAGAATTCTAAACATCAAAAGAAAAGACTGTTAAACAAGACTAAGTTCATAAACAATAAAAGAAGCAGATATTTTTCAATTCCAAACTTAGTATTCTTAACTTGACATTAATTTAAGATGAAAGCTACCTCCATGGTTCATGTAATTTGGCCTGACATCACTAAATGGTGCAATCAAAACTTTACTGAAAATCTGAACATACATTAAATCAATATCTTACATACACAATTCTTCAAAACCTCTATATAAACATTTCCACATAACCTAAGGTCAATTTGAAGTTATATTCAATATAACCAAAAATAAAAGTAGCATTATATCATTCCCTATAATGAAATATTTTAACACTATGTTTTCAACAATATCGACTTCAGGGTTTTCTCAGTGACTTTCTTTTCATTAACAAAAAGTACTTATTTTTTTATGTTTTTATTTATTTTTTTTTTTTTTTGAGAGAGAGGCAGCACAAGCAGGAAAGGGGCAGAGACAGAAGGAGACAAAGAATCCCAAGTAGGGTCCAGGCTCTGACCTGTCAGCACAGAGCCCGATGCAGGGCTTGAACCCACAAACTGTAAGATCATGACCTGAGCTGAAGTCGGATACTCAATCAACTGAACCACTCAGGTGCCCCAAAAAGTACTTATTAAAAGTACAAAAGTACAAAAAGAAATGGGTGAAAGTACTCAAAGGATACAACCTTCCAGTCATAAGCTGAGTAAGTTCTAGAAATCTAATGTACAACATGGTGACTACAGTTAACAATACAGTATTGTACGATAAGAAGTTACCAAGACAGTAGACTTTAAAAGTTCTTACCACACATACTCACAAAAAATTTGATGGATGTGTTAACTAACCTTACTGTGGTAACCATTTCACAATATATACATTTATCAAATCGTTTCGTTAAGTTCTACACTTAAAATTATACAATATTATATGTCAATTAAATCTTCATAAAACTGGAAAAACAAAAACAAAATAAATAAAATTATATAAAATACATACGAGGATTCTGTATCTTTACTGAAGAATCAGGATCTGGATGCTGTTTATGTATCACTTGAGTACAAATATGCTCTATAAGAATCTAGAGAAGGAAAACAATAGATTAGCATAATCACTGTATTACCATTAATATTAATGAAATTAAGTACAGCACTAATCAATATTAGGCATACAGTCCAATGCTGTCATGCTAAATATCTTCTGCATTTTATAAAATAAATGATTTCAACATTGTAACTCTATTTTTACTTAATTACAAAACAAGACATCAAGCAGTCAATATAATGGAGGAAATACTTAACAGAGATGTCCATACTGTTTAATAGTTAACAGAATAACAGATTTAAGATGCAGCTATATCTCCTTTAAATAACTAATTTCAAAATTGTATATCAAATCTAAATTATCTTGTTTCATTTAGACATTAGCAACTAAACTATATCGGCATTCTCAAAATATGAAATTAGTAAGATTAAATTCTAAATATATTCTTACCTCAAACAAAACATTATATGTGGTCATTGTGATTAAATTTGTCTGAAGCATGAGTCTTTCTGCTAGCAATGAAAATAATCCATGTCCAAGCATGACTTCAGCTTTTCTTCTGTGATTACATAAAAAGAAATAATCAAATGCAGAGTGTTATTATCTACTATTTTAGTATGCAAGTTGGATGGAGACACAAAACTGTTTTTTACATTATCAACAAACTCCAGCTCCGTAACTCTCCCAATTTTCTTTAACCTAGATAAGGCCACAAAATCTTTATGGAGAGAAATAAAAACTACAATGTAAACACAGCTGAAGTTTAAAAAATATATACACAAGACTGGTTATGTCACAGCACAGCAAAAATCGTCAAAGCAATTGTTTATTAAATGGTTTCTACTCTCCATCAGCACTGAGCTAAACTCTACTATGGATGAAATCTAAAGCCTAATAAGAAGAAAAACACTGAAGACAAAGAAAAAGGTAGAAAAAATTAAAGAAAATTAAGAAAATGAATACTGTGAAGATAAATATACCAAAATTATACTTCTAAAGAAAAATTTAGAAACTAAAGTATGATAAACTTTAATTCTACTCTGACGTTCATCAAATTTTTTCTGCAAATGGCTGGATACTAAATATTTTCAGTTTTGTGGAATATATGTGCTCTGTAGCAACAACTCCATACTGCTGTTGTAATCTGAAAACAGCCATACATAATAAGCAAATAAGTGACTGTGGCTGTGTTCCAACAAAACGTTATTTACAAGCAGCCAACTGGAATCCACAGAAACACCACAGTTTGCCAACACTTCTCTATTGCCACAAAGGTTAATTTTTATAATAAACCAAGATGGTATAAGGAACAATAGGTAGGATATGAATATCTACATTCAGCTAAGAAAAAAATACAAAAGTTTCAGTTTTCAGTTACCCATATAACAGAACATACTATGACAACTATCTAGGTTAAAATATAAGCTTTATAGTATAGATAAAGCAAATGATCACCCCATGAAAGGAAGTCTCCATGGTTTCTAAAATTCCATTTATACAAATGTACTCTGACAATGAACGAAGAATGAAAAATTTAATTTCATATAAAACTAACTACATTGGGGTACTTGGGTGACTCAGTCCAACTCTCAATATTGGCTTAGATCATGATCTTGCAGGTGTGGGATCGAGCCCTGCATCAGGCTCCACGCTCGGCTTGGAGCCTGCTTCGGATTCTCTTTCTCCCTTTCTTTCTGCTCCTCCCTGCTTATGCATGCAAAATAAATAAATAAACATTTTTAAAAACCTGTATATTCCTGGTTCCATTTTACTTTTAATACACAGATAAGGGATTAAATTTACCTAGATTCTATAAATAAAAATAAAGGAAAGAAGAACTAGAGAAATCACAGAACACAAATACTATTCCAAAGATTCATAAAGTAAAAATGTACCACAACCTATTTTAGATTTCATGCACACTATACTCACTTTGGGGCCAGGTGTTTTAAAAAATAGCCCATTGCCTTGAGAGCTTGTACTCTGATTCCTTCACTTGTCGATGCCATAAGTTTATAGATAACACTGAAGGAATTAAAATTAAAAACAAATTACTAAATATATTATCCAAAATTAAAGATATAAAATACATAGGTATACACTTATTTTTATATATTCATGACTACAAATCTAATTTCAAGATATGGATGAATTTAATACACATTCCTGGCATTTAAAAACTTGCTTTTCAACTATATGCTGTCTTTAAGAAACCCACTTTATATATAAAGACACACAGAGACTAAAAACAAATGGAAAAAAATAAACTATGCTAACACTAATCAAAAGAAAGCAAGAATAATTAACCTTAATTTCAGAGAAAGCAGACTTTAAATTTAAAGCTAGTTAAATTATTACAGATAAGAAGGGCACTGCTTGATGATAAGGAAGCCAATTCTCCTATAAGACATAATAGTCTATAACATATATGCACCTAACTATAGAGTATAAAATGATATGGCATAAAAATTGATAGTACTGCAAGAAGAAATAATAGATGAATACACTATTATAATTGGAGATGTTAACATCCCTCTCAGAAACAGATCCAGCAGGCAGAAAATCAGTAAGGACATAACTAAACTCAACAATACCATCAATTGACTGGATTTAATTGACATCTATCGACTATTTCATCCAGTAACAGCAGAATATACATTTTTCTTAAGCTAACATGGAACATTCACCAAGTAGACCACATTCAGGGCTAATAAAACATACCTAAACAAATGTAAAGATTAGAAGTAATACATTGTTTGTTCTCAGACCACAGGGAGATTAAACTAGAAATCAGTAACAGAAAGACAGCTGCAAAATTCCAATATACTTGGATATTAAACAAAACACTAAAAAATAATATGTAGGTCAAAGAAGAAATCTCAGGAAAATCTAAAAATATTTTAGACTAAATAATAATGAAAATATGCTTATAAAAATTTGTGAAAACAAGCAAAAGAGGTGTTAGAAGGAAATGTATAGCAGTGAATTATTAGAAAAGAAGAAAAAACTTAAATCACTAATCAAGCTTCCACCCTAGGAAACTAAAGAAGAGAATATTCAATCCAAAGTAAGCAGAGGAAAATAAAAAAGTATCAGAGTGGCAAACAACAAAATTGAAAATTGTAAATCAATAGAGAAAATCAAGGTAACCAAAAGCTGGTTTGAAAAAGATCTATAAAGGAGATAAGCTTCTAGCCAGACTAAATAATAAAAACAATAGAGAACACAACTTACTACTTTCAGAAATAAAAGAAGGAACGTCACTATAGATCACACAGACATAAAAAATATAATAAAGGAATACTATGAACAACTCTATGCCCTCAAATTCTATTACCTAGATGAAAGAGATGAGTTCATTAAAAGAGATAATCTTCCAAAATACACACAAGAATAACTGATGATCTATTATTTCACTAATGTGTGGAATTTAAAAAACAAAACAGATGAACATATGGAGGGGGAGGCAGGAAGAAAAGAGAGGGAAACAAACCAAGAGAGACACTTAACGACAGAGAACAAGCTATAGGTTGACAGAGGGAGGCAGGTGGGAGATGGGCTAGATGGGTGATGGGTACTGAACGGCACTTGCTGTGATGAGCACTGGGTGTTGTATTTAAGTAATGAATCAATGAATTTTACTCCTGAAACCAGTAGAATTTTCAGGAGTATACTAATTAAAATTTAAATTTTTTAAAAAAGGGAAAAAGAATAACTGATGATCTAAATAGGCTATAATCACTAAAGATAGTGAATCAATAAATAATAACCTCCCAAAACAGAAAGTGCCAGACCCGGACTGGTTTATTGGTAAATTCTACCAAAAATTTAAGGAAGAAATTATACCAATTCTCTACAATTCCCTTCAAAGGACAGAAGCAGAAGGAATACATCCTAAACCATTCTATGAGCCAGCATTACCCAATACCAAAATGAAAAAAAAAAAAAAAAAGACATTACAAGAAAACTATAGACCAATAACTCTTATTAACAAAAATGAGGGGTGCCTGGGTGGCTCAATCACTTGAGCATCAGACTCTTGACTTCGGCTCAGGTCATGATCTCACAGTTCATGAATTCAAGCGAGCCCCACATCAGGCTCTGCACTGCCAGCACAGAGTCTGCTTGGGATTCTCTTTCTCTCCCTCTCTTTCTGTCTCACCCTCACTTGCATGCTCTAAATAAATAAACATTAAAAAAAAAAGATGAAATATTTCTCAAGAAAATATTATCAAATAAAATGCAAAAATTATAAAAAGAATTATATATCATGACTGACTAAAATTTATCCCAGGGATGCAAGGATTGGTTCAACATTTGCAAATCAAATTATATAATCTATCATAAAATCAATTATTCTATAAATTAAAAAAATACTAGTATGAGTAGATGCAGAAAAAAGCATTTGACATAATCCAACACCCATTCATGTTAGAAACTCCAAATGAACTAGGAATAGAGGGAAATTTTTCTCAACTTCATTAGGACTATCCACAAAAACCCTACAACTAATGTACTTAATAGGAAGAAAATCCAAGTCTTCCAAATAAGATCAGGTACAAGACAAGATGTCACCTCTCACCACTCCTTTTCAGCATGGTAGAGGAAGTTCCCGCTAATGCAGTGAGGCAAAAAAAAGGAAATAAATAGTATACAGACTGTGAAGGAACACATCTTTGTTCAAAGATGACATAATCACCATGGATGACGAACATCTAGAACTGATCAAAAAAAAAAAAAAAAAAAAAAAAACCTCCTACAACTAAGAAGCAATTATACCAAGGTTGCAGAATACTGAATTAATAAACCAAAGTCAAATGCCTTCCTATATATTCTAATAATGAACAAGTAGAATAGGACATTAAAAATACAATATCATTTACAGTAGCATCCGCCAAAAATGAAATACTTAGGTATAAATCTAACAAAATACATACAAGATCTATAGGAGGAAAACTATATAACTGATGCATAAAACCAAAAAGAGAGCTAAGTAAATGGAGAGAAAATCTATACTTATATACAGGAAGACTTAATATTCTCAAGATCTCAGTTCTTCCCAACTTGATGTATAGATTCAATACAATTCTAACCAAAACCCCAACAAGGTATCTGGATATCAAGAAACTATTCTAAAGTTTATAAGGACAGGCAAAACAGCCAACACAATAGACAGCCAACACAATTAGTGGTGGAGAAAAACAAAGTTGGAAAACCAATGCTGCCTTATTTCAAGATTTATTATAAAACCGTGGCACCTGGGTGGCTCAGTACGTTAAGTGTCTCAGGTCATGATCTCACAGTTCATGAGTTCAAGCCCCACATCGGGCTCTCTGCTGTCAGCACAGAGGATGCTTGGGATCCTCTGTCTCCCACTCTCTCTGCTCCTCCCCTGCTTACTTTCACTTTCTCTCTCCCTCTCTCCCTCTCTCCCTCTCTCTCAAAAATAAGTAAACGTTAAAAAAAAAGATTTATTATAATGATACAGTAATCAAGACAGTATGGTATCGGCAAAAGATAGGGTAAAGGTAGTACAATGGACCAAAGATAGTCTTTCTTTTTCAAAAAAAAATTTTTTAATGTTTATTTATTTTTGAGAGAGAGAGAGACACAGTGCGAGCTGGGGAGGGACAGAGAGAGAAGGACACACAGAATCCAAAGCAGGCTCCAGGCTCAGTGCTGTCAGTACAGAGACCAATGTGGGACTCAAACTCACAAACTGCAAGATCATGCCCAAGCTGAAGTCAGCCACTTAACCAACTGGGCCACCTAGGTGCCCCTCAAAGATACTCTTTCTACACATGATGCTGGAATGTGACAATATCCACTCAAATAAATGAATTCAAATAAGTTAACTCAAAATGGACCTAAATGTAAAATGCAAAACTATAAAACTCCTACAAGACAAAATAAGATAAAACCTAGATAACTTTGGGTATGGTGATATAAGATACAAAACCAGAGACACAATCCACAAAGAAATAACTGATAGGCTGGACTTCATTAAAATTAAAGACTTTTGCTCTTCAAAAGACAATATTGAAAGAATCAGAAGACAAGATAGACTGGGAGAAAATATTCGTCAAACACACATCTGATAAAGGACTGATATCCACAATATACAAAGAACTCTTAAAACTCAACAATAAAAAAAAAAACAACCCTAGTTAAAAATGGACCAAAGAACTTAACAGACCCTCACCAAAGAAGATATACAGAAGGAAAATTCACCTATGAAAAGATGCTCCACATTATATGTCGTCAGAAAAATACAAATTAAAACGAGATACTACTATATATCTATGAGAATGGACAAAACCCAGAACAAGAACACCACCAAATACTGGTGAGTATGCAGAGCAGTAAAAACTCTCATTCATTGCTTGTGGGGATACAAAATGGTACAATCACTGTGGAAGAGAGTTTTTGGCAGTTTCTTATAAAACTAAACATATTCTTAACACAGGATCCATCAATCATACTCCTTGGTATTTACCCAAAGGAGATGAAAACATGTCCATACAAAAACCTGTATGTGCATGTTTATAGAACCTGCATTCATGATTGGCAAAACTTACAAGCAACCAAGATGTCCTTCAGTACATGAATGGATGAATAAACTATGGACACCTCAAAAATGGAGTATTATTCAGCACTAAAAAGAAATGAGCTACCAAGCCATGAAGAGACATAGAGAAATCTTTTTTTCTAAGATTCATCTTTTTTATTCTTCCTTATTTGTTTGCTTTTTTTATTTTTGAGAGAGAGAGCACACAAGAGAGTGAGGGACAGAGAGGGTATAGCGAATCCCACAAGGTGCAGAGAAAGAGGGAGAGAGAGGAAAAGAGATCATGACCTGAGCCAAAGTTGGATGCTTAAACCAAATGAGCCAACCAGGCGTCTCAACATGGAGGAATCTTAAATGAATTACTAAGTGAAAGAAGCCAATTTGAAAAGGCTGTATGATTCCAAACATACGACATTCTGGAAAAGGCAAAATTATGGAGACAGTAAAAAGATCAGTGGGAGCCAGAGCTTGGGGATAGGTGGGGAAGGAATGAACCGGAAGAGCACAGAGGATTTTTAGAGCAATGAAAATACTCTGTATGATAACCTAATGACAGATACATGCCATTATACAGTTGTCTAAATCCACAGAATGTACAACACTAAGAGTGAAGCATAATGTAAACTAGGAACTTTGGATGATTACAATGTGTAAATGTAGGTTCATCAACTGTACCATTCTGATGGGTATGTTGGCAATAAAGGACAGTGTACATGTGTGGGGACATGAGAGTATATGGGAAACTTCTATATCTCTAAATTTTATAACTCTCCCAAATAAGGCTTGTCTTATCTGTACTTCCAAAACTTGCTTTTCTCTACTAGTTATTGTTCCTTTTAATGAAGACCAAAGAATAAGAACAAGTTAAAACACTTAGAAAATATGGTGATTTATACTACACCCATAAATGTACTTATGCAAACTGTATGGCATAAAGCTGATTCTGAGTCACTATTTTTTCCTCTACTACAGGCTTTAACAAGGCCCTTTGGAAGTTACAACATTTATTTTAAGATCAATACAAAGAAAGCACTGTTTAATGGTAACACATTTAAATATGTAAATAATTCTCATCATGAAAAGCAAAGGAACAGGATAATGAATGATAATGACAACAGGTAATGAATGGTAATAAAAAATAATTAAAAAGCAAAAGAATGAAACATAAATGACATCTAAAATAAATTTCATATCCACTTCTCAAAATTTACATAATAACCTAAGTTTTTAAATAATCTCCTAGGGCATTCAGCCATAGACCACTGATTTGAGTATAAAAAAGTATTAAAAAATTTGGGTATCATACACAATTTGAGTATAAGCAAACATTCAACTAATTCATTATGCCATTTCCTTCCTCACAAACATTTAGAAAAAAATCAGAAACTTTTAAGATTTTAAAAACTAAGATTTTCAAGCATCCTCCTAGATAAAAATTTTAATGCTTAATAACTAAGTCTGAAAAAACATAATTATGAACAGAAAGTAAAGACCTTGATCTTCTAGTAGCTGAAAGAAAAGGAAACGTGTGAAAGGAACTTTGTTTCCTATTAAAATATTAATTAAAAGCATCTAGGTCCATAATATACTGCAATATCATAAAATGAGATATGTGAAACTATTTTTAATTCAAATTGTATTTAAAAAACTGTAACATTCAATTACTGGGACAACACTATTATCCTTATAAATTTTTTCCTTCTACGATTTAAATTAAGTAAAATAAAAATTAAATGTTTGTAAAAGAAATATTAACATATACTTAGTAGTAGTTTAAAAACAAACACCACACTCTAAGATATTTTAAGAGAGAATTAATCTATGACTGCTATAGCTTAACTTAAATAATCTTTGGTTAAAATCACAATGATTTCACCAAAAGATGAAGTCTAGATGAAACTGTGTAATTACTTTCAAATAATGTTTTATTAGTATTAATTAGTACGAATCACATAAGACCAAAATTAATGGAATTGGATCCATATACGTAATATTTATCCTACAGTAATTTTTTAAGTGTTAAATATTTTTCACTAAAGCAGAATCCAATTAGTTTATCTATCTACTAAACATAACTTTGAAAAACCAAAGTGAGCATATTTTGCTTTCTGATCAAACTTCAGTCCCTTTTTAACAAAAAACATTTTTCGCATTAGAGCAGGAAAGTCCTGTACCACTTCAAAGACATTTCTATATTCTTCTAACTATTAAAAAATTTATAAATATATATACATTTTTCTATTGGAAATAGAATAAGAGGTAGAAAAAAGATGATAAAATTAATCCATAAGAAGCACTAATAAAATTGGGGAATGTTTTCATATAATCTATTTTACTCTGACCATACACATAATCATATAATAAAATACATATGGGCATTAGGTATGTAAATATATATGTATATATAATGTATATATGTATGTGTATATGTATATATATATATATACGCGCACACACACACACATATATTTTTTTTCTGAATTGAAACGTACTATGGCATGTAAACATTCAGGTAATAGAAACACCAAAAAGGGTAATTTGAAAAGTAACAAATTATTTCAATCTGTTCACTGACATAAAAATATATGATAAAAGCTCATGAGACTCCAAAATTTAAAAATTTAATACTTAAAATTTAAACAGGGCCTATGAAGTGACTGACGCTGCATCAGAACACATAGGAAGAGCAAGTGCCCCGAGATATTGGAAATAATGTCTAAATGATGTGATGGTGAAAAAGAATTTATATTTAACAAGTAAATGAGAAAATTTATGTTATTTAATGGAAATTAAATTGCCACTTACAATTTAGAAAGGCTACTGACTTTTTTGATGCAGTACGGCATTCCTATATTATCTTGCATCAGGAAAGACTATCCTCCCTCCAATTTTCTCCATTTTTTTCAATTTGAGTCTATGTTACACTCCATTTGACTTTCAGTTAATATGAAAGCTTCACTAAATATACCTGCACTCTTTGCATGCTGGCCTTTAAAAATTATGGTAATATATTTTAGGCACCAACCATAAACAGATAATGAAATTATGTATCAATGCTCCATTGATCATGAAAGAAATTAACAAAGTTAAAAAAGAAAGAACTCAAAGAAAAAAAAAAGAAAGATGTAAAGAACAACAGGCAGGCATACAGAGAGAAAGAGAAAGAAAATCTCCAATTTAGACAATCTCATACTGAATTTTTGGACCCAAAAATTATTTCCACAGAACTCCAATTAGATTTAAAGGAACTACGTACCCATCATTCCCAAATTAATTCCATTCTGTATAACTAATATAAATATTCAATACATCCCTTTATCCAGTTTTTTAAAAGTAGCTAAACCACATATATTTAGACAGCACTAATTATTCACATTTCCATATATTAGTCCAAATTACATATTTTTCAGTTGTTCACAATAAGTAAAAGACTGAGAAAGTACCAAAATTTAAAGCATACTATAAAAAAAAAAAAGCAAGAATGACTTCCACTCTGCCAGTGTGGAAATCAGCATGTCCCTCCACAATAAAAAGACAAAAATTAAATTAAACAACACTTTTACACACAACCATTCGACGAACAAAACAACAAACTGAGAGGCATTTATTCTTGAGAAATTACTACATACTGAAGTAAGAAAATCAAGAGTTATTAAGAAAACTAGATTAATAATAAGTAAACAATTAGGAAATTTCAATCAACTATAAGAAAGCACCCCATGAGGCACCTGGGTGACTCAGTCAGTTAAGCATCTAACTTCCACACAGGTCAGGATCTCACAGTTCTCATGGGTTTGTGAATTCGATCCCCACATAGGGGTCTGTGCTGACAGCTCAGACCCTGGAGTCTGCTTCAGATTCTGTGTCTCCATCTATCTCTGCCCCTACCCGTTCGTTCTCTCTCTCTCTCTCTCAAAAATAAAATAAACATTAAAAGAAATTTGGGGGGTGGGGGATGCCTGGGTGGCTCAGTTGGTTAAGTAACAGACTTCAGCTCAAGGTCATGATCTCACAGTTCATGGGTTCAGCAGTGTGGTGGACTCTGTGCTGATGCCTGAAGCCTGCTTCAGATTCTGTGTCTCCCTCTCTCTCTGCCCCTCCCCACTCACACTCTGTCTCTCTCTCTCAAAAATAAACATTAAAAAATTTTTTAATTAAAAAAAATTTTTTAAAGAAAATCAAGAAGATCCTAGAGCTGAAATGTAATAAAACTGAAAATATTCACAACAGGCACCTAGGACAAATTCATATGACAAAAGAATCTGTGAGCTTTAAGAGATCAATAGACATTATCCAGCCCAAAGAACAAGGAGAAAATGATAGAAGATAAATTAATAAACTTTTAGAAACATGTGAGACAATGTAGTATTCCATCATAGGTACAATGCAGGTGCAAAAAAAAAAAGGGCAAGAAAATTTTCTGAAGAAACTATGGGGAAAAATCTTCCAAAACGTGATGAAAAAACATTAACTTGCAAATTCAAGAACTCAATAAACCAAAAAAGGATAAAAACAAAGAGAATCACAACTAAACAAAATATAGTCACAATTCAAAGACAAAGAAAAAACTTAAAAGCATCAAGAGAAATAGCATCAACACACAGAAAATAATAATACAAGGATGGCATCTCATTGAAAATAGTAGAGGCCAAAAGTCAATTCAACCACAAAGTGCAAACAGAAAGCTATCTGTTAAAATTTTATATCCAGCGTAACTATTACCAAAAAATGCAGACTAACAAAAGTATCTTCAGATGGACAGGGATAATTCAATGCTAACAGACATGTCTTACAAGAAATAAAGTCCACAAAGAAGAAATGAAATATATAATATTATAAAACCATTAAACAGAAATTAATTTTTAGAGAATGAAAAAATCAACAGGGAGTTCTGGTTCAACCAAGATAGAGTGAAGCTAATAACAGACTCTCAGTCTTACATATTAGAATTAAAACCACAAGAAAAATGCAAAAAGCAATTTCGTAAGTACTCTGAAGACTAAACAAAAGCAGCTGCATTGGTGTAAAGATGATAAAACTTGGGAGAATTACCCATTATGAAGGTAAGAGTCTCAATTTTTACTTTTCCCTCTTAAATCTGACCCAAAAGTGAGCCTTTTATCTCAGAAGTGGATGTCAGAAGCTCAGGTGGTAAATAATGTAACAAAAACTGTCTTTTGATTAGGGGAACTAACAAAATGGGTTTGTTAGGTGGTGGGGTAGGGAGAGGGAGGACAAAGGGTGGGGTGTAGTCCTGAAAAGGAAATGGGAAAGATCCTCAAAATATTTGTAAAAGCCCATAAAAACCCTAGACTGACCGAACAGATACATATGCATGTGGGAGACAGACCAGAACAGCAAAATCTTTCTATACTGAAAAGAGATTTGAATTATCACCCAATTCTTCACCTACAGGTACATTATGTGCAAAAAAGACACAAAGCAGGACAGCAGAGGTTTTTTAAATGAGTGACATTTGTAACCCCTACCTACAGAGGATTAGTAGAACTTGCAGTCTGACCCTTCTTATTAAAACAAAATAAAGCAAGCAAAACATCAACATAGAGGATTTTAACAAAACACACAGTTTATAAAAGATAACATTCACAATGTCTAGGACATATTAAAAAATTACTCATGTACAAAGAACCAAGAATATATAACCATTTCTCACAGGAAAAGACACTGAACAAATGCTGATAAGATAGGCAAACTGTTGG
>CM053567.1:71221993-71295920 GCA_028646485.1 Cryptoprocta ferox | reverse complement strand
AAGATAGGCAAACTGTTGGAATTATCACACAAAGATATGAAAGGAGCTATTATAAATATGCTCCAGAAGGTAAAAGGAAACACAGTCTACTACGATCAGAAAATAGAGTTCTCAACAACAAAAAAGTATAAAATTAACCATATTAAAATTATACAACTGAAATGTAAAAATCTAAAATAAAATATTCATGAGATGAGCTTAATATCAAAATAGAAAAAGCCAAAAAAACTCCATAAAGTTGAAGATCAAGCTTATCATACACAGCAAGCTTCTTTATCAATAGACAGTATCAAATGTGAAGATTGAAATGAACTAAAAAGAAACTTAAGGATATGTGTATCAAAAGCCTTAATAGTCACATTACTAGAGACCTAAAATAAAAGGAAAAAGATATAATTGCAGCAAAAAGTATGAAAATAAGGGCCTAAAGCTTCTCAAAATGGTAATAATTACAAAGAAAGCATAATGAAACTGTAGAGGAGCTACAGAGTATGTCTTTATACCAAGTACAAAAACTTATTTAGCAAATATTTAAATAACCATACATATCTCATTAGAAACTGTGGGTACCAGCAAACAATGGAAAAATATTTTAAAGTACTAAAAGAAAAAAGTAAAATTCCACACAGAATTCTATATGCACCAAAAATAACCTTGCATGATGGCCAAATAAAATTATACTCAGAAAAAATAATTTAAAAATTCATTTCCAAAAGAACTGCTCAACAAGAAATCCAAATACAGTTCTTCAAGAATGAAAAATGAGGGGCACCCAGGTGACCCAGTTGGTTGAGCGTTGGACTTTAGATTTCAGCTCAGTTCATGATTCCAGAGTTGTGGGATAGTGCCCTGCATCAGGCTTTGCACTGAGCGTGGAGCCTGCCTAGAATTCTTTCTTTCTTTCTCTCTCTCTCTCTCTCTCTCTCTCTCTGCCTCTCTACCCTGCTCATGCTAACTCATTCTAAAAAAATAATAATAAATAAATAAAAGAAACTCTAAAGATATGGAAAAAATTTTTAACATTTTTCTTCCCTTAAATTCTTTAAAACACATATAACAAGTGAAACTAAAAACTTTAACATTATCTAGAAGAGACTAGCAATGTATTATATGGAATAAGAAACAGCGGTGGAGGTTAAAGGGACAAATAAAGTTGAAATGGTCCTATATTCTATGTGAAGAGGTAAAATATTAACTCAAAGTAGACTGAAATCTCCATGCAACCACTAAAAAAAATTACAGAGATAGATATAAAACCAAAAATTAATTTTTAAAAGAATGCTGAATGAATTCAAACACAAGGATCACAGGAAAAGAGAAACAGAGGAAAAAAATTACACTGGGCCAAATAAATAATAAAATGCCTGGTGAAAATAAAGTCTTACCAGTAATTACATTAAAAGTCAAGTAGTCTCAACACAATGAGAAGACTTAGTTTCTCAGAGTATATTTTAAAAAATAAAAAATTCAATTATACTGTGCGTTTTACTAATAGTTTTCCACAAAAGAAGAACCAACAGGATGTGTACATAGAGAAAGACAAAAAGATTTAAGGAATTGGCTCTCACAATTGCGGAAGCTTGATAAATCCAAAATCTGCAGGATAAACACATACTCTGGAGATTGAGAAAAAAGTTATAAAGTTCAAAGGCATTCTGTTGGCAGAATTCATTTTTATTGTAGGACATGACTCTTTGTTCTATTAAGGCCTTCAACTGATCTGAAGAGGCCTACACTCATGGAAGGTAACCTGCTTTACTCCAAGTCTACCAATTTAAACATTGATCTCATCCGAAAAAAAGGCCTTTACAAAAATATCCACAGTAATGTTTGACAAAATATCTAGGCACTGTGACTCAACCATGTTAACATAAATTCAGCCATCACACTATATCAACAAGAAATTCAATTGAAAATAAAGATATAGATAGGGGCACCTAGGTGGCTCAGTCTGTTAAGCATCTGGCTCTTGATTTCGGCTCAGGTCATGATCTCAGGGTTCATAGGTTCTAGCCCTGAGGAGGGCTCTGCCTGCTTGGGATTCTCTCTCCCTCTCTCTCTGCCCCTCCCCCAGCTCACAAACACTTGCACTGTCCTCCCACCCTCCAACCCCCACCATCAAAAGGAAAGAGGAAGGAAGGAAGGAAGGAAGGAGGGAAAGAAGAAAGAAAGGGAGGAAGGAGGAGGAAAGAAATAGGTAAATTGAAAGGATCAGGGGAAAAAAAGATATACGATGCAAAACAAAAGCAAAAGAAAGCTGCAGTAGCTATATAAATATCAAACTAAGTAGATTTCAGATTAAAAAAATATGTTCACAGATAAAGAAAATGACATAATTATAAAAGCATCAGTTTACCCAAAAGACATAAATAACAATCCTAAAATACAGGCATACTTAACATCAGAGTTAAAATACATAAAGAAAATAATGATAATCCTACACAGAAATGAAAATGGATAAACATAATTCGACATATTTCAATAATCATCTCAATAAACGGTAGAAGAAACAAAGCGTCAGTAAGAGCATAGAAGATCTGAAGAACACTGTCAACCAACTTAGCCTAACTGACATTTACAAAACAATCCCATCCAGAAACATCTGAATACATATACTTTTCCAGCACATGTGGAATATTTACCCATACACGCCATATACTGGGCCCTAAAGCAATTCTCAATAAATTTAAAAGAAATCAAGTCATACAAAGATACTTGCAGGCCACAATGGAATCAAAATTCAAACACAGAAAGATCTCTGGAACACACTTCTAAAAGGCATATGGGTAATACATGAAATTAAAGGAAAAATAGAAGCATTTTGAACACAATAAAAATGATTAAATTTAAAGTGCTTATGAAGAATTTTATAACACTAAATGCCTATGTTCAAAAAGAAGCACGGTCTTAGGAAGTGAAACAAAAAATCTGATAAACTTCTTGCCAGACTGATCTGAAACAAGAAAATTTATCAGTATCAGAAATAAGAGATGTCACATCACTACATGTTCAAGAGAGAATTAAATGAAAATAAGAGAAAAATTACACCAATAAATTTGACCGTTTAGATACAATAGACAATTCCTCAATAGAAACTTATCAGGGGCACCTGGGTGGTTCAGTTGCCTAAAGCTTATGACTCTTGGTTTAGGCTCAGGACATGATCTCACAGTTCATGAGTTTGAGCCCAATGTCCAGCTCTACACTGGCAGCATGGAGCCTGGTTGGGATTCTCTCTCTCCCTCTCTGCCTCTTCCCTACTCGCTTGTTCTCGCTCTCTGACTAAATAAACATTAAAAAATACAATTTTAAAAAAAGCAAACATCAAATCTCATCAAAGAAGAAACATGTAAAAAAAAAAAAATAGCCCTACATTTATTTAGGAAATTAGATCTATAAGCAAAAAAACATCTCTATGAAGAAAATTTCACACCAAAAACCTTCAATGGTAAATTTTACTAAACATTTAAAGAATAAATAACAATTACTGTATACAAACTCTTCAAGAAAGCTGAAGAGTAGGAAATACTTTCCGAATAATTCTATGAGGCCAGCATTTACTCTGACACTTATATCAACAGACTCTGAGTGAAGCAGATTATCCTCCATAATCTGAGTGGGCTTCATACAACCAGTTGAAACCCTTAATAGAAAAGAAGACTGGGAGGGCGCCTGAGTGGCTCAGTCTGTTAAGCGTCCGACTTTAGCTCAGGTCATGATCTCACAGTTCATGGGTTCGAGCCCCACGTTAGGCTCTGTGCTGACAGCTCAGAGTCTGGATCCTGTTTCGGATTCTGGGTCTCCCTCTCTCTCTGCCCCTCCCCCACTCATGCTCGGTTTCTCTGTCTCGATAATAAATAAACATAAAGAAAGAAAAAAAAAAGAAAAGAAGACTGGGGCACCTGGGTGGTTCAGTTAAGCTCCCAACTCTTGATTTTGGCTCAGGTCATGATATCATGGTTCATGGGATCAAGCCCTGCATCGGGCTTTATGCTAACAGCATGGAGCCTCCGTGGGATTCTCTCTCTCTCTTCCTCTCTCTCTCTCTCTCAAAATAAGTAAATATTTTAAAAAGAAGGAGAAGGAAAAAAAACTGACCTCCCTAGAAAAAAGAGGGAATTTTGTCAGCAGATTGCCTTTGGACTTGAACTGCAACATCAGCTCTTACATCTCCAGCCTGCCTCCCTACTATGTAAATTTTGGATCTTTGGCCTCAACAATCACAGGGGCCAGTTTCTTAAAATCAACCATTAATCAATCTCTCTGTCTCTCTCAACTGGTTCTTTTTCTCTAGTAACTCTGAAAATACACTCCCTTACGGGTAACATATAAAGTCATCTTCTAATAGCAAATGAGGGTTGAAAAGTACTAAAAAAAAAAAAATAATAAAAAGCAATTGAAATCTAGAACTGTTGGGGGAAATTTACTGTAACTATCTAGCAAAGTTGTTCTTAAAACTTTTGTGGCCCAAAACCTTTTATTAAATGAATGATTTAAAACAAAAGTATTCTGGTTTCCTTGATGATGACTGTTATGGACTGAATGTATACTTCCCAATTCATATGTTAAAGTCTTAACACCCAGTATGGCTATATTTGAAGATGGGGCTGATAAGGAAATAATTCAGATTAAATGAGGTCATAAGGTTGGGTCCTCGATACAACAGGATTAATATCCTTATTAAAAGAGACAAGAGACCTTTCTTTTTCTTTCCAGAGAGCTTTCTCACTTTCTCTCTCTTGCCTCATACACATATAAACAGGTCATGTGAACACACAATGCGAAGTTGGCTATCTATAATGTGAGAAGAGAGCCCATACCAGACACCAAACCTGCTAATATTCTGATCTTAAGTTTCTAGTCTCCAAAACTGTAAGAAAATAAATTTCTGTTGTTTAAGGAACCTGGTCTATGACATTCTGTTATGGAAGCCCAAGTAGATTAATATAATGATGATATGGGATTGGGGATAAAGATAGTGATGTTTAAAAGGGAGGAAAGAGATCTTTTCTTGCACTGGAAATGAATACAACTGTTCCAGAATCTAAAGATAACACTGGTAAAGAATTCAATCTTACAATACCTATATAACAGCACTAGCTATACAAACACTACTCACATGATTTACGTGATTAGTCTTCACAAATTAAATAGTAACACAGCCTCTATAATATTAAAGACTTCTTAAAAAAACCTAACACATAAAATAAACGAGTCTTATATCCTAACTCATTTATAATATATGATCCAGCAGTACTTCCCATATGTAAGAACCTTCTACCATTTCCAAACTAAACTCTTATATGAAGTATAATTAAATCCCTGATTTACAACTCCTACCGTAATCCATTCCTTTGGTCAAAAGCAGGAATCATAGAGTTAGGATGTTCTGACATTAATGCAACAAGTAGTTGTAGGACATCCATTAGATTGTCATCCTAAAATCAATGTAGAAATTTTTTTAAACAAGGAAAAAAGAACTTTTTTGTATACCGTATACTTCCAAAACAAAAGAAATTCCAACTTAAAATAATAAGTAGACATATGAGCAGTAGATATTTGTTTTTAACAAACTGGTTCTTTACATATATATATTCATCTGTTTAACTCAAAATACACATCACCAAATAGTCACATAGTTTCTTAATCAAAGAAACAAAACCCCTCTTATACTATATAGTACCAAGATTTCCTAAAACATATTCTAGAAATATACTAACATCTGACTTAACAGGATTTGTTTAGAGAAAGGTATATATATCAAGAAATTGGGAGAAGAGAAAACTAGGTTGTTTTCTTTTTTTATAGCAAAACATATTAGAGTCTTTGATAAGGTAATAGATGTTGTCAATCTGGTGGCAGTGTTGGGGACAACATATGTATCATTTCCTAATTTATTTCCCCTCGACCACTTTATTCACTGACCCTCTCAAGAAACTAGTTCCAACAGTAAGCTTTTGAGGAAATAACTGAAGAGTTTTCATATGTTATTTAACAGTATTGAAGATGTAGATGAACATAAATGTTTACTGAAGCAAAATACTACTGTATGATCTGATAATATTGACAGAATAGCACAGAAGCGTATGTAAGTTCTGAAATACAAAAAAAATTCCAAGAAATCCTACACATCCTTGGTTAAATATTCTAGTATGTATGCTTATCATTAGAACCAACTTGGGCAATAATGACCCAAAGAGGAAAAGGGAAGCAGCTATCAAGAGCTAAGTTATCTCTTGCCCTGTCTATAGGTTTTTATTCGCTGCTCTGGAACTTTTGTTATGACATCTGTTTGATTATCTAATTTTCAGTAAGCTAAGCAAATAATCTAGAGCTATGGCACTGAGGCTTGGGAAAAGTGTTATCTTAAGGATCTGAAACATTCTTAAATTAATGAAGTAAGAGAAAAGAGATCACTGTGACTTCCAATTTCTCTCTTAGGAAGTACTTTAGTCGCTTAGGAAGTCAGGATTAATTAAAAAAACACAATCACAGTTCACTGGATCAAGCCCCACGTCAGGCTCCGCACTGACAGTGCAGATTCTCTCCCCCTTCACTCTGTGCCCCTCCCTCCACTTGCATGTGCATGCAAACACTCTCTAAACAAATAAATAAATAAATATTTTTTTAAAAAAACAAAATCTTGTACAATAACATTACTAGAAAATTCAGTTGAAAAATCTTCAACTGTTACATTGAGTAAGGAAAACCAATAAACAAAATGCCCTAATCAAGAGGAAAAAGAAAGCATAATCATTCATGTTTGAGTCAAAAATATGATTCAATCAAGAAATTTAAGCCACTTGTCTACCTCAATTAAGAAAGATAGGTCAAAACAATATCTCTCATTTATTAATGATTTACAAACACATTATTTTATACTGTAAGAGATATTTATTAAAGCACAAGACACAAATTATAAGATAGAAGTAAAAGTTATTTAAAATGCTGTGCTTTACATGAATTCCATCAACTCTAAATTTTACTTAATTAAAAAATACTTAATCCAATTATTAAATTAGATTACATTAGCATGTTTTACATTTTCCCAGGGGAAAATTATAAAGAAAAAAACCCGCAAACATTCCAACCTATTTTTCAACCTCCTTTTCAACAACCTAATTGTAAATCCCATTATAAATAAGTTCCTTGACTTAAACTATTTGAACAAACAAAATCAGGTGAAAGATTGTGTTATGAATTTAAAAATCTAATCATTTTTAGTCATTTTCATATTCTATTTTTCTATATGTTAACACTGGTTTCCTAGAGATACAATGAAGGTATTCTTTGGTATACTTTCTTATTAATTCAATAAGATCTAATTTCAAAACCTTTTAAAACTTTTCATGATTATTCTCAAAGCCATCTGTGGTAAAAAAAAAAAAAAAAAAGGTATTTAAATGAAAATTGCTAAGATTTAGTTCCTAAAAACATTTACTCCCCCAATGATAGTCATATCATTAATGAAAGATTACTTTAACTTTCTACTTAAAAAAGAATGAAAATACAGCTTCAAAATATAAAATCGCAAAATATAAAAATCAAACATTACCTCATGCATAGTAAGTAGGTAATTAAGAATGGCCTGTAATTCATCTTCCTTTACTCCAGAATCCTTTAAAAACAAACATAAGTATCTTAAACTTACATATAAAAAAATTTTTAAAAAGGGAAATAATACTTTTCAACCTGGTCAGTTGCAATAAATATACAGAATCTAAGTTTAAAATATGTATTAGGGGAAGGGTGCCTGGCTGGTTCAGTCAGAAGAGTGTGTGACTCTGGATCTCAGAGTCATGAGTCTGAGCCCCACGTAGGGTGCAGAGATTAAATCAATAAAACTTTTTTAAAAAATTATTAAAAAGATATGCAGTAATCAAGACTGGGTAAAAGTCAAAAGAAATGATATCAGTTTCCTGTTTTCAGAACATATATGATAGGCTATCCAATAAAGCTACAGAATCCTGAAGAAAAACAATAATTAAGTTAAAGAGTACTATCAACAGCTACCACTCCACCAAATACAGAAGACAACTTTTCTATTTCTTTTTTCTATTAAATTTGGAAAGTAAACAGCTTCTAAAATTACCAGCTAAAACATCAAGTATTAAAAACTGAGTAGTATCTTCCCTGATGTTTAAAACACTGTACTTTTAAATATGAACTCAGTATTTAAATTTTCAATCTATCCTATCAATTTATTAACAATAAAACAAGGCTGTAATGAGAAAAAAGCAATGAAAAAGAGAATTACAGGGGGGCATCTGGGCAGTCAGAGGTTAAGCATCCAACTTTGGCTCAGGTCATGATCTTACAGTTCATGGGCTCAAGCCCCGTTCTGGGCTCTCTGCTAACAGCTCAGAGCCCGAAACCTGCTTCAAATTCTGTGTCTCCCTCTCTCTCTTTGCCCCCCCCCCCAACTTGCTCTCACTCTCTCTCAACAATAAATAACCATTTAAAAAATTTTTTAATAAAAAAAGAGAATTAGGAAACAACACACTAGAAAAAATTTTAAAAACAAAATTCAAGGGATAAATTTTTCTTAAATGGAAATAAGGTATCTGAGTCTAAAAGATATACTAAAAGTTTGGTCCATGTAACAAAATATTAAATTCTAAAAAATAAGAAAAAGACAAAGGAAAATAGGGAATTAAATACTGACAAAAAATATATTTTTATTATTACTATCTTATAAAACCAAAACACATTCCTTAAAAATAATAAATTTTACTTTACTTACAACAGAATTAAATGGGAAAAAGGCAATCATTTCTAAAGGCTGATATATCTTCCTGGTACATTTATACAGGGAAATTTTTTCTCAAAATCTGAATGTCAGGTACAAGAGGCCCACTAAAAATGAAACCTCCTTCAAGAGTTTTGTTGACTACTGTATCACTACTGCCAAGAATAATACCTAGTACTTAATAGAAACTCAGGAAATATTTGCTGAATAAAAGAATGAATCCACTTGCACTCCTACAGAAATTCATAGCATATATTACAATTTTCTCCAATTCTGCAATAATATATGTAAGTACACAAGAAAGAATGAAAAACATAGAAAAAAGTATCTTTTAGAGTACTTTCCGATGTGTAACCCTAGGAATTCAACAAAGAGCAAATACCCAAGACTGTATCTTACATGAAATTAAAAGTTAAAGTATAGAACATGCCAAAGTATAAGTAAATATAAACTCACCTTCATCACTAACTGTTTAATGAACATCAACAAGAATGCTCGTAGAGAAAATATTTCTTTTTGATTCGGTCGTGGTCCATCTTTAAAAAAATATATATACATACACACTTAGTGTTTCAAAGACCTCAAAGCAAATAATAAAACTGTTGTTCCTAATAGTTTTTCCATGTATTTATGAGAAACATAAAAATGAATCACCTAAAGGGACTTATGCCTCAAAATTATCATTTAGAATTGAAAGGAAGATAGAGTGTCCCAGATGAGCAAAAGCTAGAGAAGTTCACCACTACCAAACATGCTTTACAAGAAATATTAAAGGGACTTCTTTTGGTAGGAAAAAAAAAAAAGGCCATAACTAGAAATAAGAAATATCAGAAAGCAAAAAAATCACACTGTTAAAGGCAAGCATATAGTAAAGGTAGGGATCACTCATTTCGAAAGCTAGTATAAAGACTCAAAGACAAAAGTAGTAAAATCAATTATATCTATAATAATTAGTTAAGGAATACACTAAATAAAAAGTTTAAAATATGGTATCAAAAATATAAAACATTGGGAGATGAAGGAAGCAAAAATATAGTACTTTTAGAATGCATTTGAACTTAAGGAATGACAACTTAAAATGGACTTCTATATACTTAGGTTGTTAGATATGAAGCTCATGGTAACCACAAACAGAAATCTCTGAAACACAAAGAGTGAAAAGAAAGGAGTCCAAAGATAACACTAAACAAAATCATCAAATCATAAGGAAAAAGAACAAGGAAAGAAGAAAGGAACAAGACATTTAACAAAATAGCAATAAATATGTATCAGTAATATCTTCTGAATGTAAATGAGTAAAAAAAAAAAAAAAGACCCTCTATATGCTGCCAACAAAAGACTCACTGCCCATCTAAAGATACACACAGACTAAAAGTGAAGTGATGGAAAAACATAAACCATGCAAACAGATATGAAAAGAAAGATGGACTGGCAATACTTATATCACACAGTATAGACTTTTTAAAAAGCTGTAACAAGAGATAAAGCAGATTACAAAATGATAAAGGGATTAATACAACAAGAAGGCATAATACTTGTAAATATTTATGTGCCCAACATTAGAGCACTTAAATGTATAAAGCAAACATTAGCAAACAAAAAGGGAGAACCTGACAGTAATACAATAATAGGGGATTTTAACACTCCCCTTAAATCAATAGATAGATCATCCAGACAGAGTATGAATAAGAAAACACTAATGACACGTTAGACCATATACACTAAACAGATATATACAGAGCATTCCATCCAAAAAAACAGAAGATACATCTTCTCAAGCATATGAAACATTCTCTAAAATATTAGCACGACAGACCACAAAACAAGTCTCTTTAAATAAATTTAAGAAGACTGAAATCGTAGGGGCACCTGGATGGCTCAGTTGGTTAAGCCTCCAACTTCGGCTCAGGTCATAACCTAGCAGTGTGTGGGTTCAAACCCCATGTCCCCACGTCAGGCTCTGTGCTGAGAGTTCAGAGCCTGGAACCTGCTTCAGATTCTGTGTCTCCCTCTCTCTCCCTACCCCTCCCTCAGGCATGTTCTGTCTCTCTCTCCCTCTCTCAAAAATGAATAAACATTAAAAATAAAATAACAAAATAAAAGAAGACTGAAATCATATCAAGCATCTTTCCAACCAAATGATATGAAACTAGAAATCAATTACAAGAATAAAACCAGAATAAAACACAAACATGCAGAGACTAAAAAACATGTTACTAAAAAACCAATGGAAGGGGCGCCTGGGTGGCTCAGTTGCAGCGTCTGACTTCGGCTCAGGTCATGATCTCGCGGTTTGTGAGTTCGAGCCCCACATCAGGCTCTGTGCTACCAGCGCAGAACCTGGAGCCTGCTTCAGATTCTGCGTCTCTCCCTATCTCTCTGCCCCTTCCCCACTTACCCTCTGTCTCTCAAAAGAAAAAAAATGTTAAAAATAAATAAAATTTAAAAAACCAACGGGACAATAAAAGTACCAAAAAGGATATTCAAAAATACCTTGAGACAAATGAAAATGAAAACATAATGTTCCAATATCTATGAAATGCAGCAAAAGCAGATCCAAAAGGGAAGTTTATATCAAAACAGGCTCACCTCAAGAAACAAGAAAAATCTCTAGGAAGACATACAGATGGCCAACAGGCACATGAGAAGACGCCCAATGTCACTAACCATCTGGGAAACGCAAATCAAAACCATAATGAGACATCACCTCACACCTGCCAGACTGGCTAAACTCAAAAAGACAAGAAGTAGTATCAGTGAGAATGTGGAGGAAAGAAACCTTAACACACTGTTGGAAATGTAAACTGGTGTAGCCACTATAGAAAACAGTATGGAGATTCCTCAAAAAAAATTAGAATTGCCATACAATCCAACAATTCAACTTCTAGCTGTTTATCAAAAAAAAAAAAAAAAAAACCATGAATTTAAAAACATATAGCATCCCTATGTTAATCACACCATTATTTACCATAGTGAAGATACAGAAGTAACCTAAATGTCCACAGACAGAAAACACAGATAAAGATGTGGCGGGTACACACACACACACACACACACACACACACACACACACACACACAGGAGTATTACTCAGCCATAAAAATGAAAACCTGTCACTGTGACAACTTGTAGGAATAGGCCTAAAGAGTATTATGCTAAGTGAAGTCAGAGAGAAAAAGACAAATACTGATGATCTGCCTTATATATAAAATCTGAATAACAAAACAAATGAAGAAAGTAAAACAGAAGCAGACTCATATAAACAGAAAATGGACAGTTGCCAGAGGGGAGGAAGATGGGGGGAATGGACAAAACAGGTGAATATCAAGAGGTACAATTTTCCAATTATAAAATAAATTCAAAGAGATTTAATATTCAGTTTAAGGAATATAGTCAATAATATTGTAAAACTTTATATGTTGACAGATGGTGACTAGACTTATTGTGGTAACCATTTTGTAATATATATAAATATCAAATCACTAAGTTGATACTAATACTGTTCATCAATTATTCTTCAATTTAAAGAGTTTATGCTGCTAGAAAGACATTCAATTTCACATACAATTGTATATACAATGTTTCAAATGTACAAAATGGGTTATGCTGAAACTATACTGAGGAAGTTTATTTTTGATTAAGATTAGACAAATTCTAAAACATGAAAATGAGGTAATAAATTCATACTCAATAACAATATGCATTTCTATTTTGCTTTAAAAGACTCTGAGAATGTTAGTATAGTAACAGAAGTTTACCAGGAAAAAAAAGGAAAATCCCAACTTTATATGTGAATTTAGTAAGAAATAAACATCTACTGTTACTATTGTGTAAGCTAATACAAAAAATTTTTAAAGTACACCTCAACACAATTTGGTTCATTTAGAAGGGAATGTTATGTTGACTACCTCTGACATCTTCTCTTCTTGAAAAAGTCCTTGGTCACACATGGCTCACATTAAAGTCAATTTTCATGTCTCAAACAAATAATCCTCAAGTAGAAAGCTTTTGAAACCAAACTCCATTGTTGTAAGATCCTAAAGTTAGGTACCTGTTTGCCCCCCCGCCCCACTAATCACTATTTACAGCTAGTTTTAGACCACCAAAGCACAGGACCACCATGACCTCAAACAGATCAATTAAAATAGGAAGAAAATTGCTTAAAACTTTTTCCACATGACAATTCCTAGACAAAGAATAGGGGTTACTGAGTTACAACAGAATTACAAACTCTGTTCAGCTCTCTCACTTCAAGTATGAGACTTCCCCAAGGTCACTAATCAGTTTATAAAATAAATGCCAGAATACAAAACTAATACTGAGGACAGTACATGATACAGCTACATCAGGAAATTATGATCTAGCTCTAGGTATGCCACAGCCTTACCACCTTAAACAGATCATATAACTTCTGTGCCCACTCATCTTTCTAAACTATACATACACAGTGTATTCTGTGAGAATAAGCAGAATTTATTTTAAAAGGGATAAAGAAAGCATCGTATTAATATGAAACCTTGTGACTGTAAATCACTGAACAGCCAAAGCATTTAAGTACAGTGACTCTCCAGCATCTATTTCCTGATTTTAAGCAGCAGCCCTCAATTTTTATCAAGGTACTGAAGTCATCCCCACTCTCAGATCATGTATTTCAGAGGTGGGACGGGCTTCCATGCTCATGTATGGGCAATCAGAAAAAGACCTGCCACATAGACTGGACACATGATACAATCAGAGCCAATGAACAGCAAAAGACTTTTGCTGGAAAAGTTCAATACAGGCAGACACTCTTCTGCTGGACTTGAAGTTTTAAGGCTGTGACGGTGGAGTGGCTGCTCAAGGGAAGAATATGTGAAAAGAGCCAACTGAGAAAAACTGGGAAACGGAGAGACACAAACTGGGTTCAAGGGCCATATTCTGAATCCTTGCACCAAGTTTTACTAATAATGCCAATTCATATGAGCTGATTAACACCCTTTTACAACAACAGCCAATTTAAAGTAGGTTGTACTTAAAACGAAAAGATCCACCATTTGTCAAAATTTTTATTTTGATCCCTCCCATAAATTTCTGACATGATGAATAAATATTATCTTTCCAGTAATTTCCTGATTATGCAGGAAAATAATTACTGAAATTTTATAACTTCATTATATTATTAGAAGTAGATACTCCCCTACTTCCATAAGAAATCTCCATTTCCCAAAAACATGTTTTTTTAATTCTCACTATGAGAATTAGCTTCAACAACACCATATGCTAATATAAAATTTCTTCACATTTTCAGTGCTTTAATAATGTCATCCTAGTAATATATGCTCTGCAAACAACTTATACCAGCAGCAATAGCATTCTTCCATAAAAGTAGCCAAGTTCTGTTTTTTTTTTTTAAGTAGCAGGTTATTAACTTCTGTCAACCACAAATCAGGACAAACTATTCAAATTATCATTAAGATAAAAATATAATTTTGCCATGATTATATTCTTATTGGGTAAAACAAAGAAAAAAATCTATGACAAAAATGTAGACAGAGAAACTATACCTAATCCTTTTGGGGTGATACCACTTCGATCCTGAGGATTCACTGCCCAGTAGTAGTACTTCAGTGTATGCATGATGAGAAGCACTGTTCCAACTCTTCGAATGGCATTATATATGTTGACTGTACCAATGAATTCCGTGGACAGGTAAGTATACAATGTCAACTGAACCTAGAGAATCAAAATGAAGAGGTTACATCAAAGATGCAGCCCAGCATTTTACCCATTTCCAGTAACACGCTCAGGCTACTTGAGTGGACCATACTTTTTCCAAAAAGTAAGATCCTGAACTTGATGGTAACAAGTTACCATGTGAAAAGGTAACACATAATCACTGGTGCATGCACATATACACACATAAGCACACAGGTTCCTTATAAAACTAAATCAAGTAAATGCTTCTTTTAATAGTAGCATTATAAACATCCCAAAATATATCAAAATTTTACAGCACTATCCCCTGAAAATAACTTTAATTCCTAATTAGTTAGCACTTACTCACGAGCATATATAACTTATTTACAGTAAGCCTACTATTCAGACTATGTATAGTTGTTTTAAAAAGCTAGAAATTTTCTTGGTTTTGCAGAAAATTAGAAGCTAGAGTAACTCAAAGAAAAAAGAAAAATTAGGAATAACCTGAAAGGAGGAAAGGCAGAAGTCAAAAAGGATAGCAAATGTAAAGCCTACCTTAAGAAATATTTATTAGAAAAACAGAATTCTGTTATAACAGCTCATTGCTACAAAAATTATAATCATAAGATTATAATTTTTCAACATGTTTATCAGTTCTATCCTCTAATTCGAAAAGGATTTTAAAAGGGCACCTGGGTGGCTCAGTCAGTTAAGCATCCGATTTCAGCTCAAGTCATGATATCACTGCTCATAAGTTCAAGCCCCACATCAGGCTCTGTGCTGACAGCTGGAGCCTGGAGCCTGCTTCAGATTGTCTCCGTTTCTCTGCTCCTCCCATGCTCGCTCACTCTCTCACTCCCTCTCTCTCTCTCAAATATAAAAAATAAAACAAAAAATTTTTAAATAAAAAAAGGATTCTACTAGTCTTATTTCTAAATAAATCATCTCAATAAACATAAAAACTTACTAACTTCAAACTATAAGCTCTTGTTATTTTAGATAGAGCGTGCAAGTGGGGAAGAAGGGTAAAGAGGGAAAGAGAATCTCAGGCAGGCTCCATGATCAGCATGGAGCCCAAAGCAGGGCTCAATCCCACTACCCTGGAATCGTGACCTGAGCCAAAATCAAGAGTCAGATGCTCACCTGACTGAGCCACCCAGGCAGGCCCTCCTAAGCTCTTGATATATAAAGAAACAAGGGGTAAAGAGTGGCAGATTCTGAAACACCTAAAGTTGAAGCTTAGATGATGATTATAGTTGAGAATACTATATATGTGGTATATTCCAATGAATCGCTGAAAAATAATATTATTTTCATGCAGCTAATGTTACTCAAATGGATAGGCCCAGTTTACTTGTCATTGAGGCTATTTAACACTTTGTGACATGGTTCAAATTCTTAACCATGCTATTTCAATCATTTAGAAAATATTTACATCCACTTATGCATAGTGATGTATTACAGAAATACACTAGCATACACACTGTCCCTCAGTAGCTGAAATCCAGTTGAGAAAATGAAAAATACCCATAAATTTAAGTGAAAAACCAATGTAATGAAGATGCCTATTGAAACATAAAGATTACTTAAGAAAATTATTTTAAAAAGCGTCTGGAATTAACACATTTATAAAGGGGCGCCTGGATGGTTCAGTCTGCAGAGCATACTTGGTCTCGGAGTTATAAATTCAAGCCCTGCACTGGGTATAAATATCACTTAAAAATAAAACCTTAAAAAAAAAAAGAAACATAAGTATGTATGTAATTAACTGCAAAATGAGTAGCAAAGACTAGAAACTACCGATTTGGAGGTCAGAGAAAATATTATAGGATAAGCAAAAAAAAAAACCTGAGTAATAAAATACGTATTAAGGTAGGCTTTGAAGATTAGTACTAAGATACGTAGACAGAACAAAAGATGAAATTTCAAACAGGGAAAATTGTAGATCATACAACACGTTTCCCAAGATCTAGAACAATACTCTTCAAACCTAATTGTGCATTAGAATACCTGAAAAACATGTTTTTTAAATGCTAATGTCTGTGCCCTATCCCAGACCAATTAAAAAACACAATGTAGCATGGAATTCTGATTTTGATTAAAAAAAAAAAAAAAAAAAAACTCTCCCAAAGATTCTATCAACAGTCAGGACTGAGAACCACTGCTCTCGCATAACGTTTTTAGCACCTGCCTAGCCAGTGAAGATAGAACTGAGTGTTTAAACTAGAAAGCTTAGAAAGGAGTATTGACATGAAGACTTAATGCTAGAAAAGAGCCTACCTTATTCTGAAAACAATTGGAAGGTATTACACATTTGGCGGCCAAGAAATGATCTGATGAGAGTTATAAACATAAGAATTCTGGCCAAAAAGTCAAAAAAATATGAAAAACTGAAAAAAAGTCAGTTTATTGAGAATAATACTGTAGTAAAAGAAAGAGGCTTTAATAACAACATATTGAGATGAGTAAGAATGAAGATCTCAAGATGATTCATATGCTAAAAATAAACATTTCCTCATTTATTATATGATCTAGTAACCATATACATTATATGTGTTAATATCAGTCTTTTCCATTACATTCCATGAGGGCAAGAATTAGAGCTGTCTTGGTTCACCACAGTAGCCATAGTGCCCATCATAAACCAGTTACTCAACAAATGAAAGTTAACCTTTCATTAAGCACCCTTTTCCAAAAGCAAAGGTTGATTCATACATATATACCTTGAACGTTGGTAACCACAGGTGAAATTACCATGAAACTAATTAACTTTAAACTTTATGCTCACTCATCTATACAGGTTCTCTGCAAAACCCTAAACCTCATTTGTATTCATTTTTCTTAAAAATTCCCACCCTCCCTCTAACTGTATAACAGTCAGATCAAACAAACTTTGGAAAACAAAACAAACCTTGTTAGAACTATCTTTATAATAAAATTAAGGTAGATATAACCCCTTATGGATACACAAAGCAAACAGCTCAAACAGAAGGGAAGTTTAGTATTAACATAGCCACTGTAAATTCTAAAAACAAAATTAAAAGAAAATTATTAACAAGGAAAAGGTAAGAAACAGTATAGTAATACCAGGAACCTAAGAAAATTATATAATGAATTTTTTTAATATTCCTCTATTACTAAGTATCTAAGAGGCTTTTTGACCACATCAAAAGAGATCCAAAGCCTTACAAATATGCTGCTTAGTAAGACAAAAAAAAGTGTCCAGTAAAAGGTTTAAAAAGTAACTTGAAACAATCTTGAAAAGAAATAAGATTGAAGGTCACAGAAGAGAAAGGGGTCAAATTTGAACCCAGAGATTAAAAGGTACAACCTCCAGCTGCCTCCTTTGATTATTTCCAAATGGCAATCACAGTCAGCAGCTGTTTTTCTCTTTAACATTTGAAAAGACCAGCTGAAAGTAAGATACTAGGACTCTAGAAAAGCAAAAACGTCTGATTTTTTTCCAACAACTAAAATATGTAGGTATTATTCCAAAATAAACAATGATAAACACTCCAAGTGGATCAAAAGGGAGAGAGAAAAGTAATAGGTTTAAAATAATACAACTTCTAACAAAAACTTCAGGTAAGGCATATACAATTATGCAACTTAAAAATTTGTTTCAAGTTCTCTGCTTAACACTACCACTATCAGTATTCTTAAGACAATGTAATACAACATTACGATTTAGCAAAGGTTTATATATTTTATCACAAATTCACTTATATTCACTTAGAAGTAATTGGTTTGTTGTTATAGTACTAAATAAATTATTGTATACAAATATAATTGTACTTACCGCTTCTTGGCCTTTTGGCTAAGATCAAGTGTACAAATATAATTCTATTTAATAATTTAAATTCATGTGAATGAAAATGATTAAATGAGACCAGTATACCTTAGAAGCCTTCAAAAATGGGTGACATTTCAGCTGTTTCTGAAGAATTAAACTCAAGAATATGTATGCATACATATATACACATTGACATGTATGCCTATTTGCAGTAGAACAGAGCTACAATTGATAGGAAATATTATATTTACATTGGACCTGTCCAGCTTTGATTTATAGTTAGTAAATGAAAGTCAAATACAATTTTTATTCAACAGAAAATAAAAATTATAGCTTTTTTTTTTAAATGCTTGCGCTGCTTGGAAAGAATATGCAATGGGAAAAAGTCTCTTCAACAAATGGTGCCTGGAAAACTGGATGCAGCATGCAAAAGAATGAAACTGGACCACTTTTTTATACCATACACAAAATAAGCTCAGAATGGATTAGACCTAAATGTGAGACCGGAAATCATAAAAATTCTAGAAGAGAGCACAGGCAGTAATTTCTCCAACATTGGCCATGGCAACATTTTTCTAGCTATGTCATTTGAGGAAAGGGAAATAAAAGCAAAACTAAACTATAGGGATCACATCAAAATAAAAAGCTTCTGCACAAGAAAGGAAACGATCAACAAAACTAAAGACAACCTACTGAATGAGAGAAGATGTTTGCAAATGACCTATCCAATAAAGGGCTAGTATCCAAAATATATAAAGAACTTACACAACTCAACACCCAAAAAAACAAACAACCCAATTAAAATTGGGCAAAAGATATGAATAGAAATCTCTTCAAAGAAGACATCCAGATGGCCAGCAGACACATGAACAGATGCTTAACATCCCTCATCATCAGGGAACTGCAAATCAAAACTATGTGAGTTATCACCACACACCTGTCAAAATGGCTAAAATCAACAACACAAGAAGCAATTGTCAGCAAGGATGTGGAGATAAAGAAACCCTCTGCACACTTAGTAGGAATGCAAAATGGTACAGCCACGGTGGAAAACAGTATGGAGGCTCCCCAAAAAATTAAAACTGGAACTATCCTATGATCCAATAATCAACCTACTGAGAATTTATCCAAAAATATAAAAACACTAATTCAAAGGGATATATGCACCCCATGGGGTACTTGAGCTGGCTCAGTCTGGAGAGCATGTCTCTTGATCTCAGGGTCATGAGTTCTAGCCCCACATTGGATGTATGGATTAAATTAATTAATGATTTAAAAAAATAATAAAGGGATATATGCACCCCTCTGTTTATAGCAGCATTATTTACAATAGTCGAAATATGGAAGCAGCCCAAGTGTCAGCTGTTGAATGAATAAAGAAGATGTGGTACATGTATATAATCAAATATTATTCAGCCATAAAAAGGAATGAAATCTTGCCATTTGCAATGACATGGATGGAGCTACAAAGTATAATGCTAAGTAAAATAAGTCAGTCAGAGAAAGACAAATACCATATGATCTCACTCATACATGAAATTTAAACAAAATAAATGAGCAAAAGGGGAAAGAAAAACAGAGACAAATCAACAAACAGACTCTAAACTACAGAGAACAAACTGATGGTTACCAGAGGGGAGTTGGGTAGGGGGATGTGTGAAATAGGTGGAAGGGATTAAGAAGTGCATTTGTCACGATAAGCACCGGGTGATGTATGGAATTATTCAAAATCACTATACAGTACACTTGAAACTAATATAACACTGTATTTCAAATGTGTTGGAATTTAAATTTCAAAAAAAAAAAAAAAACCACTGACACTGCTTTACAAAAAAAAAAAGAGAAGTACACTTATTTGCAAATATATCTAAAAAAGAAAAAAAAGCTGAGTCAAATAACGCAATCCACTGAAATCGTACATGACAGCATGTAGAAGGATAAAAGAAAATCCTCATAATTATAATTGTTCTCAACTACAAAAACTTAGTGAAGACAGTAAAACAAAACCTATATATATATTACCTTTGCTGGAGTATGAATCCATATAGCTGGGTTAAGAAGAATGTGATCACACAACTGTTTGAGTAAGGGCATCCCATTCTGCAGATTACTCAGATATTTTGAAAATGCAAGACAAAGTTCAAGTACTGCTCTGCTGACATGGGATTTGGAAGACTGAAAAAAAAAAAAAAAGACCAAAGGTCACTACCAATACAAGGCAAAGTAAGTACATTAAAGGATGTCGATATCAGAAAAAAGTTGGCCCACAAACTATGCTCAAAGTTAAAGACGCCATGAGACTCAATGCCACATTTCTCTAATAAAGCAATGGAGGCAAGGTAAAACAATAAAGGGTTGTTTTAATTTTGATAATTTTATGTAACCAAGGAGACACACTTGCAGAAAGAATTCCTCAACCACTTAGGAGACCAAATCCATGCCCTGAAAATTAAGAACAAAACATATTAAGCATTTCATACTTTACCTTTTCAAGACTATATCCTATTACCAAGAAGCCCTTGCAGGCAAGCATCTGCTCCTGCATAGCAATTGAGTTCTTCAACAGCTCCATGATAAAAGCCAGTAAAGTTGAACTGGAACAAAAAACAACAGGCAATAGTCTGAAAAACTTTCTCTTTTTAAAAAAAAAGGGAAAGCGGGGGATTAAATAGATACAGGCTTTCATCTATCTTAATAAAGAGTTCTCTATTTCAAGGAAAATGAAGTTATAAAATTATCTCCAACATTATTTGGGGACTGGAATTTGAATGCAGGATTAGGACTTACTCAATTATTTATTTCATATACTTTTATCATCAATGTGCTACTAAGTCAATTACTTAGAAACAACATGAGAAACCTACACAGATGGACAAAATTAGCAATATCTAAAAAAAGTAATAAAATGGCTTACATAAGTATATTAAGGCCTTAAAGAATAGATAACATAGATTAGCAAGTATATTCAATTTTAGAGAGTTAGAGGCCAGAGGGAAAAGATACATAGGGCAAACACACTAGGATAGAAATATTCAGAATGTTTTAGGGCTCCAGACTAGCCTGGTTAATGAAGGAGAAGAAAAGAAAGTAAAATTGGAATTTACAAACTGAAATATTCAACACTAAATCAAGAATTTTGTACATTATCCCAAAAAAAAAATCATAATTCTGTTGTCAGTTGAGAAGACTTTTAAAACTGAACAGGGGCTATAGCCATGCTCCGATCCTCACAACTTTTAGAGATACCCAAAATGGAATGGAATAAGATCACCTGTTATCTCCTTCTCCAAGGCTCTGAGATGTCCCCACAAACATACTAAAAGCCAACCTCCTCCCTCCATAAAAGTGCTTTTAAAACTGTCAGCAATTTTGGGGTACCCTGACTCAATCAGTTAAGCATCTGACTTCTGTTAAGGTCAAGATCTCACCATTCTTGAGTTCAAGCCCCACATGAGGCTCCGTGCTGAGAGCTTGGAGCCTGGAGTGTGCTTCAGATTCTGTGTCTCCTTCTCTCTCTCAAAAGTAAATAATAAACATTTTAAAAAATTTCGTTAACTGTCATCAATGTCAATAAAGATGAAAAGTTAAAAAAAAAAAAAAAGGATAACCAAGAAAAAATAACTGAGCTCTGTTACAGAGGTTTCAGACCAGGAGACATAAAAAAATTAATGAAGTAGCAATATGTCAAGGATAATTTTAATTTTTTTAATATAGATAATACTTGATTTGATATCTCATTCTTTTAAAAAAAAGTCATTTCGTTGCCTAAAAATCTCAAGAGAATTAGTACATCATGAAATACATACACTGATAATACATATCAGATTACACAACAAAAGCAGAAATCAGAGAATTCTAAAAACAAAGAATGGAAAACTCATTTACTCAAATAATACATTAAACATAATTACCAGTCTCATTAGAATATACAGCCATGAAAAAATTCATTTAGACACCCCTTCCAATGTTTTACATTATGTCCTCTTATATCTTTGCCTTTTTTATTTTTTTATTTTTTTTAATATTTATTTATTTTTGAGACAGAGAGCGTGAGTGGGGAAGGGCAGAGAGAGAGGGAGACATAGAATCTGAAGCAGGCACCAGGCTCTGAGCTGTCAGCACGGAGCCCGACGTGAGGCTCAAACTCACAAACATGAGATCATGACGTAAGCTAAAGTCGGATGGCTAACCAACTGAGCCACCCAAGTGCCCCTAAAGGCCCTAAAAAAGGCGCCATTTTTAGACAAATGTGTCCAACGTACAATCTAGTATTTTAAAGAAGACTGAATGTAAACAATATCATTAAAAATCTCAGTTTAATTTACTTATATGCAACAAAAAATGCAAATGAAAAGCTAAATCCCCCTAATATATTACTGCCACGTAATAATCTAAAATAACTTTTTAAATTAGAATAGACAAAAATATATTCATTTTTATTAAATTATTTCTAAATTTATTCAAAAACATACAAGCTGTATGTTTTTACAGCTTCCATATTTCCTACTGATAAAGAATTTAGATTAATACTACCATTTTTTTCTTGAAAGAGAGAGCATGCAAGTGACAAAGAGGGGCAGAGGGAGAGAATCTTAAGCACACTCCAAGATCAGCACCGAGCCCAACAGGGGGCTCAATCCCACCACCCTGGCATCATGATC
Source organism: Cryptoprocta ferox (assembly GCA_028646485.1). Classification (NCBI taxonomy): domain Eukaryota; kingdom Metazoa; phylum Chordata; class Mammalia; order Carnivora; family Eupleridae; genus Cryptoprocta; species Cryptoprocta ferox. The sequence goes on along the minus strand of CM053567.1, from coordinate 71,273,041 downwards.
TGAGCTGAAATCAAGAGCTGGATTCTCAATCCTGAGCCATCCAGATGCCCCTAATACTACTATTACCGACAGGAATTTGTAGTAACATTTTAAGTTCACAAATTCCTTTAAATCTATTCTTTTAACCCTACCAACAAATTTAAAAGGCAGAAAAAGTACTGTGCAGCTCAACAGTAACATAAGTAACTCTCACATCCAATTCAAGAACAAAATAAAGGCACTCACCATATAGTCAAGTCAACTTCATCAGATAAATATTGCCTATAATCCAACTGTGCAAAAAGTGGAAACAGCACTTGTACTCCTCCAATTGAATGCATAGCACTTTGAATGGAATGTGTTAAAACTGCTTTCACATCCTTGTAAAACAGAAGACACAGTAAAGATTCCAATGATTTCTTTTCCAAAACAATAAAGAAAGCATAACAAGAACAGTATCTTACATCACATGTATTTAATAAAAGGTACCTAACATACCTCAATAAAATTTACGATGGAAAATATTCTTAAAAGATTATAGATAAAAAATAAAAAAAGGTTATAGCTAGTACCTGGAGCATGAGTGCATGCGGTGAATGAACAAAAATTGAAGGGTTGTCCTTAGGGGATGATTCAAGGCAGAGCTGGGCATCTGTAGCACGTGGATTGTACGTGAATGCAATGGCACTAGAAAGTTTGCCATCATACAATAAAAGTTTGTGATGCTCAGCAAGAAACAGATCACTTTCTGCTTTGAATTTAAATGTACCCTACAAATAAAGAGTAGAACAGTTAAAACAGTGTACCACAAAAAGAAAATTGAGATAATCACCAGATATTAAAATTTAAGGATATATCTTTAATCATTTTAACAATATCAAATAAGAAGAGCCCTGTTTGTTTCATTACTTCTGAAGTGGACTGCATTCATTTTAAAGATACAATAGAAAGAAATCAACTCAACTTGGTATTAAAACCTTACATTAAAAAAGTATAAAACTTAGTGTCCTACAGCACATATTTTAACATTTTTTTTTCATTGTACTTTGTCTTTTTGGATTTTTTTTTTTTTAAAGACAGAAAGAGGGTAAGAGCGTGAGGGGCAAAGTGGGGGGGGGGGGGGAATCCCAAGCAGGTTCCATGCTCAGTGCAGAGCCTAACGCTGGACTCGATCCCACCACACTGGGATCATGTCCTGAGCCCAAATCAAGAGTCAGACATTCAACAAGCTGAGCCACCCAGGTGTCCCCTTTTGGGATTTCTTTAATTGCGGTTAACACAGTACATAAAATGTACCATTTTAAACATTTTTAAGTGTACAATACAGTAGTAGTAACTATATGCATATTGTTATACAACAAACCTCTAGAACTTTTACATTGTGAAAAACTGAAGTTCAACACATATTTAACATCTCCTTTCTACCACTCCCCATTCCCTGGCAACCACCATTCTATTTTCTGATTCTGTAAGTGTGACTATTTTTTATAACTCATGTAAGTGGAATCCTAGAATATTTTTTATTTGCTTATTTCACTTTGTATCACATCTCAAGATTCACCATGTTGTAGCATGTGTCAGAATTTCCTTCTTTTTAAAACTGAATAGAATTCCACTGTATATATATACAACATTTTATCTATTCATCTGTCCATCGACAATTAGGATGCTTCAACCTCCTGACTATTGTGAATGATAAACTTGAATATGAAAATATCTCTTTCAGATCCTGCTTTTAATTCTTTTGCATATATACACAGAAGTAAGAATGCTCAATCATACGGTAATTCTAATCTTGATTCTTGAAGAACCACCATACTGCTTTCCATAGAGACTGCACCATTCTACATTCCCACTAAACATCCCCATATGAGCATTCCACATATGCACGGAACAGTGCATAAGAGTACAGATTTCTCCATACCCTAGCCAATACTTATTTTCAGTTTTTTTATAGCCATCCTATCGTGGTATGAGGTGATATCTACTGTAGTTCTGATTTGCATTTCTCTGATTAGTAATATTGACCATCTTTTCATGTTTGTTTGCAAATGTGAGTATCTTCTTTGGAGAAATGTCTATGCAACTCTTGTGCCCACATTTTTAGTGGGTTATTTGGAGATTTTTGTTGTTCAGCTGTAGGACTCCATTATAGATTCTGAATATTAACCCTTTATCAACTATATGGTTTGTAATATGTTTTCTCATATCACAGTTTGCCTTTTCACTCAATTCCTTGATACATAAAAGCTTTGACATGCCAAAGATTTTAAGTCGGAAGATCCATTTGTCTATTTTTGCCTTTGTTGCCTGTTTTGGTGTCATATCCAAAACGTCATTGTCAAACTCAATGTTATGATGATTTTCCTCTGTTTTCAGGCAGGAATCATATAATTTGTCTTAATTCATTTTGAGTTAATTCTGATATATGTTGTAAAGGATCCAAATTCACCATTTTCCATGTGGATATCTACTTTTCACAAACCCAGGTTTTGAAAAGACTATCCTTTCCCAATTGTGTGTGGTCTTTGGATCTTTGTAGAAGATCATTTGAGTGTATGTGCAAAGATTTATTTCTGGACTCTCAATTCTGTTCCATTAGTCTATAGGTCTACCTTTATGTAAGTATCATAATGTTTTGATTACTATACCTTTGTAATGTCTTGAAATCCAGAAGTGTGAAACCTCTAATCATTGTTTTTCTTTTTCAAGGTTGTTTTGACTATCTGGAGACCCTTGAGATTTCATATGAATTTTAGGATTTTGTTTCTATTTCTGCAAAATATGCCATTGGGATTTTGATAGGAATTGTGCTGAATCTATACATCACATTGAACTGTATGCATTTTTTAACAATTACAAGTCTTTCAATCCATGAACAGAGGGTATCTTTCCAATTATGTCTTCTTTGATTTCTTTCAGCAATGTTACAGACTTTTCAGTATACCAGTCTTAAGTTATCCTTAGGTAAACTGTTCCTAAGTATTCCTTCTTATGCTTTTGTAAATGAGATCATCTTATTTTCCCTCTCAAGTTGTTCACTGTTGGTATAGAGAGATGTAGCTGATTTTTGTTCTTGACTTGTATCCTACAAATTTACTGAATTTATCAGTTCTAAGTTTTTTATTTAGAATTTTCTACATATAAGATCATGTCATCTGTGAAAAGATAATTTTACTTCATCCCTTCCAACTGAGATGCCTTTTATATCCTTTTCTTGACTAATTGCTCTGGCTGACAGCGAGGACTATGGCCTACAGAAATGGTGAGAATGGGAATCCTTGCCTTGTTCCTGTTCTTGGAGGAAAAGCTTTCAGTCTTTCACTACTGCTTATGATGTCGGCTATGGGCTTTTCATATTTGGCCTTATTATTTTGAAGTAGTTTCCTTTACTACTAATTTGTTGAGTGCTTTTATATTGAAAGAATGAATTTTATCCAACAGTTTTTCTGCATCAACTGAGATAACTGTGTGCTCTGTGTCCTTTACTCTAACATGTATACTGCAATGATTGTCTTTCATATGCTGAACCATCCCTCCATTCCTAGACTAAATCCCTGTTGGTCACAGAGTATGATCCTTTTCGTGTGCTCTTGAATTTGCCTTTGTTAGTATTTTGTTGAGAATTTTTGCATCAATATTAATTAGGGATACTGGTCTGCAGTTCTCTTGTAGCGCATTTGGCTGTGGTATCAAAGTAATGCTAGCCTCCTAAATTAAAATGAGTTTGGATTAAATTACAATGGGTGTCTGGTGGCTTAGTCAGTTGAGCATCTGACTCTTGGTTTCAGCTCAGGTGATGACCTCACAGTTTCATGGGTTCGAACCCCACATCGGGCTCAACACTGACAGTGTGGAGCCTGCTTGGGATTCTCTGTCTCCCTCTCTCTCTCTGCCCCGCCCCTACTCATGCTGTCTTTCAAAATAAATAAACTTTTAAAAAGTTACAAGTTTGGAAGTATTCCCTCCTCATTTTTTGAAAGAGTTGAGGAGGATTGCTGTTAATTCTTCTTTAATGTTTGAATACTCCAGTGAAATCATATGTAGTACACAGCTTTTCCTTATTCAGAGGTTTTGGATTATAGATTCAATTTCCTTAGTAGCTACAGTCTGTTCAGATTTTGTCTTGATAAGCAGTGTGTTTCTAGGAATATCCATTTCTTCTAGATTATTCAATTTGCTGACATAAAATTGTCCACAGTAGTCTCCTAAGTCTTTCTAGATTCATGGCATTAGTAGTAATGCTTCTTTCATTTCTTTTATATTTTTTCTTCTTTCATTTCTATTAGTTATTAGGTCTTCTCTTTTATCTTAACATCTAAGAATTTGTCAGTAAATCTTTTGAAAAAAACAAACTCTTAGTTCTGTTAATTTTTTTCTATTTTTGTTCCCTCTTTATCATTTATTTCTACTCTGAATTTTTATCACTTCCTTTCCTCTGATAACTTTGGGATTACTTTGCTCTTCTTTTTCTGGTTCCTTGAAGGGCAAAATTAGGTTATTGATCTGAGATCTTCCTTTTTTTTCAAAGGACTACAAATGTTCCTCTTGGTATTGCTTTCCCTAAATCCCCTAAAGTTTGATATTTTGTTTTCATTTAGCTCAAGAAATTTCCTGGGATTTCTTTGACACGCTAGTTATATGAGAGTATATTGTCTGATTTCCACAAATTTGCATATTTTCCAGATTCCTTCTAATATTGACTTCATTTCATTGTGGTAAAAAAAAGATATTTAGTATGATTTCAGTATTCTTAAATTTGTTAATTTTGTGGCCTAACATGTCGTCTATCCTGAAGAATGTTCCATATGAGTTTGAGAAGGATGTGTATTCTATTGTTTGGTGGAGTGTTCTGTATGTATCTGTTAGGTCCAATTGGTCTACATTGTTGTTCACGGTCTCTATTTCCTTAGTAATCTCTCTGGTTGGTCTACCCATTAATGAAAGGGTTTTGAAATGTCCTACCATTATTGTGTTAATACATACCTTTCCCTTCAATTCCAGCAAGGTTTGCTTCATATATTTTGGAGACGTAAAGTTAGGTGTATATATTTTTAATTATTTTATCTTCCTGGTGAACTGACAGTTATTATATAATTTCCTTCTTTGAGTCTTTTAACAGTTTTTGAATTAAAGAGTATTTTGGAGGAGAGTCTGGGTGGCTCAGTCAGTTTATCATATGACTCTTGATTTCAGCTCAGGTCATGATCCCAGGGTCAAGGGATTAAGCCCCGTGTTGGGCTTCACACTGAGTGTGGAACTTGCTTAAGATTTTCTCTCCCTCTGTCCCTCTCCCTTGCTTGCACTCTCTCGCTCTCTCTAAAATGAATGAATGAAAGGGATACAGGAGTGCTGATGCATAGGGGCACATGTACCCCTATGTTTATAGCAGCGCTTTCAACAATAGCCAAATTATGGAAAGAGCCTGAATGTCCATCAACTGATGAATGGATAAAGAAGATGTGGTTTATATATACAATGGAATACTACTTGGCAATGAAAAATAATAAAATCATGCCATTTGCAGAAATGTGGATCGAACTGGAGGGTATTACGCTAAGTGTAATAAGTCAGTCAGAGAAAGACAGATATCATATGTTTTCACTCATATGTGGACCTTGAGAAACTTAACAGAAGACCATGGGGGAAGGGAAGGGGAAAAAATAGTTACAAAGAGGGAGGGAGGCAAACCACAAGAGACTCTTACATACAGAGAACAAACTGAGGGTGGATGGGGGATGGGAGAGAGGGGAAAGTGGGTGATGTGTACTGAGGAGGGCACTTGTTAGGATGAGGACTGGGTGTTGTATGTAAGCCAATTTGACAATAAATTATATTTTTAAAAAATAAACAAATAAAATAAAATGAATGAATGAAGTCTATTTTTTCTGATACACATATGGCCAACCCTGCTGTCTTTTGCTTACCATATGCATGGACTATCTCCTTCCATCCCTTCATATTCCATATTAGATCTATGGTGCCTCTCATGTACAGCAAAGACAGTTGGATTTTGTTTTTTTAAATCCATTAGCCAATGGGTGATGGGTATTAAAGAGGGCGCTTATAATAAGCACTGACTGTTATTTTTAAGTGATGAATCACTATATTCTACTCCTGAAACGAATATTACACTCTATGTTAACTAACTAGAATTTAAATAAAAATTTAGGGGAAAAATTCATTTGGCCTATTTCTTTTAAGTGAGAAGTTTAAGGGGAACCTAGGAGCCTCATTCGGTTGAGCGTCCAACTTCGGCTCAGGTCATGATCTCTCAGTCCATTAGTTCAAGCACCGTGTCAGGCTCTGTACTGACAGCTCAGAGCCTGGAGCCTGCTTTGGATTCTGTATCTCCCTCTCTGTCTCTGTCCCCTCCCCTGCACATGCTTGCTCATTCGCACACGCGCACTTGCGCTCTCTCTCTCTCTCTCTCTCTCTAAAATAAATAAAACATTAAAAAAATTTTAAGTGAAAAGTTGAATGCATTTACATTTAAAGTAGTTAGCTACTCACTATTACCATTTTTGTTCACTATAATTTGCTAACTGACTTCTTTTATTTGTCATTGATTGTTGGTATTTATATCCCTTTCTCCTTTTATGTTAAGTTCTATAGGTATTTTCTTTATGATATCCATAGGAATTACATAAAACATTTTAAAGTTATAATATTCTATTTTAAGCCAATAACAGCTTAAGTTCAATCACATACAAAACCTTTACTCATTTACATCTCCATCGCCTGATTTTATGTTAGTGATATCAAAACATATCTTTTCATATTATGTAGAGATTTAGATTTTTATGTTTTCTTTTAAATTCTATATGAGAATTAAAAATAATTTATGCAGGGGCACCTGGTGGCTCAGTCAGGTAAGCATCTGACTCCTAGTTTCAGGTCAGGTCATGATCTCACATGAGTTTGAGTCCCACATCGGGCTCCACGCTGACAGCACGAACCCTGTCTTCCACTCCTTCTTTCTCTGCCTCTCCTGATCTCTCTCTCAAAATAAATAAACTTTTAAAAAAGGTCCTTTATGCACTAATATTACAAGATAATAAGATTCTCTATTTGCCTATATATTTACCCTTACCAGACAGCTCATATTTTATCTTTCAAATCATACTTTTTTTAAGATTTATTTTTTGAGAGAGAGAGCATGAGCAGGGGAAGGGGCAGAGAGAGAAGGGAAAAGAGAATCCAAAGCAGGCTCCATGCTGACACAGAGAGTCTGATATGGGGTCACACCCGTGAACCATGAGATCATGACTTGAGCTGAAACCAGACACTTAACTGACTGAGCCACCCAGGCATCCCTTAAAACATACTTCTAAGTAATCACAGACAAGCATTTTTTCCTTAGTTTAACTGGAACCACTTAAGGCTAAATGGAACATCTTTTCCAACAAAGACTTGTTGGATTCACCTTGTGAATTCTGCTTCAATACTGCTATAAAAATAAAATGTAAAACGTGATAAGACTGCATTACCTTTCTGACTTTTACAGAAAACATTTGAAAAGCTTTAAAATATTATTTTTCTAAAATTTCTGCCCCCTTGATAAGCAGTTAATAAATTTTAAGCATTGATTTAATATTTTTTTCTAATTTATTGAAAGCTAATTATAAAGGGAATTTTAGCATAACTTAAATAAATACTTATAAATAATAAATGCTTTTGAGGGGAAATGTCATGTGGGCAACCTACAAAAGCTAACCTATTTACCAACTTACAATATATAGACATATAATATGGCAGATTATATAATTCATTTTCCAAAGGCAGAAACTGAGAAAGTGTAAAGAAATAACTGACTTCTTTTGAGCCCACAAATTAATCTATGGCAGAGTAAAGATCAGACACTAGTTCAATTAAAAGAATAATTTAGCTGTGCTACTATTCAAAGTACAGTACGTCAACGTTAGCAGGTAAAATTTTTGAAAAGAAATAGCTGAACAAACATTTTTTCTACTTTGTTTGGAATTTAGGAATAGATCACTCCCATTAACCAATCTAAACTAACCTAAATCTAAACAAAACTAAAACTAAGACTTTGACATATTTCAGGAATTGCTGCTAAATTATAGAAATATTCATGTGTAAATACTATCTGATATGATAAATTAAAATAAAAATGCCCTTTCAAAGTACTTTAAGCTACATGGTAACTCATCAAACACTTAAGACAATATGAAAGAACCATTTAACCCTTCATTTCTTTTGAAATAACTATTTTTTAATCTTTAAAGCATGGAATCAATTGCAATGCCTAGAAGGTCACTCTGAGACTGCTGGTCTTCCATATCCCTTCTACCTTAAGTTCTAAGGGGTTCTCTAAAACATGGATTATACAACACATCAGATATCAAAAGTAAAAAATAAAGCAAGAAATAATTATATGATCATCAATTTCTCACCTGATTTTCAGTACAGTTTTATCGCTATTTGACCATACATATGAGGGAAAGACGACTCATATGTTAGAGATGACTATCGATGAGTTTTTTGACCTAGTACTAATATCAGCAGTTACTGATACCATTAAGGTGCCTCTCTGGACCTCAGTATATTTCATGGATAAGAATATAAACTATGACCAAGTGTGATTATCCAGGGAACAAAACTGATTTAACAATATCTGAACAATTTAATACACTATATTAATAAAAATAAAAGACAAAAATTGTGATCGTCCCAAAAGAAGCACAAAAAACATGTGACAAAAATCCAGCAATGTTACATAATGAAAACACTCAACAGACTAGGAATAAAAGTGAACTTCCTCAAATTAACAAAGAACATCTACAAAAAGCTAATAGCAAACACCATATTGATGGCAAAAAAAAATGGAATGCTTCTTCTCCTAAGATAAGTAAAAATAGAGGGATGTCTGCTTTCAACACTTTTTCTTGTTTTTTGTTTTTCAATTTAATCATGGTAAAAACACTTAACAGGAGAGCTATCCTCTTAACAGATATTAAATGTACAATACAGTATTGTTATTTATAGGGACAATGTTTTACAGATCTCTCCAACTTATTCATTGTGCATAACTGTAATTTTATACCCACTGATTGTCAATTCCCCTTTTCTCTCTCCCCCAGCCTTTGGCAACCACCCTTCAATTCTTTGTTTCTAGGAGTTTGACATTTTAGATATCTCATAAGAGTGGAATCATCCAGTATTTGTCTTTCTATGACTGATGTATTTGTCTCCCTCTCTCTCTGCCCCTCCCCCGATCGCATTCTGTCTCTCTGGCTCTCAAAAATAAACAAACATAAAAAATGTTTTTTAAGATACTAAAAATAGCCATAGCCATAACAGTCTTGCTAAAGAACAAAGTTGGAGGACTCACACTTCCTGACTTAAAAAATATATTACAGGGGTGCCTGGGTGGCTCAGTCAGTTAAGCGTCTGACTCTTGATTTCAGTTCATGAGTTCAAGCCCAGCATCAGACTCTGCACTGACAGTGTGATGCCTGCTTGGGATTCTTTCTCTCTCCCTCTCTGCCCCTTTCTCTCTCTCTCTCTCTCTCTCTCTCTCTCTCTCTCTCTCTCTCTGTCTCTCTCTCTCTCTGAATAAATAAATCAACTTAAAAAAAGTATTATAAAACTGCAGTATTCCAGACTGTGTGCTACTTGCCTAGGGATACAGTTCAATGAAATAGAATTGAAAGTCCAGATATAAACACTTAAATTTAAGACACAGAGTATCCATACTTACGCTGACTATAAACTATGTAAACACTCCAATTAAAAGGAAAGATTGTCAGAGTTGATAAAAAAAAAAGCAAAATTCATTTTATAAAATTCAGTATGTTTCTAATAATAATTCTCAGGAAACCAGAAATGGAAATTTCCCAACTTGATAAAAGGCATCTATAAAATATGTATGGTTGCTTTCCCTTAAAATCAGAAACAATGCAAAAATGTCTATTCTCACCAGTTCTATTTAACTATTTATACTGGTGGTCTTAGTACAATAAGGCAAAAAAGGGAAGAGGCATAAAGACTGGAAATGAAGAAATCAAATTTACAGTCTACAATAACATATATATAGGAAATCCTAAAATACCCTACCTAGTAAAACTAATAGCAATTTTAGCAAGGTCAATAAACAAAAGTTAACTATATTCCTATATACTACAAACAAATAATTAGAAACTGAGGCTTTAAATACAACTTATTACTCGAAAAGCATTAAACACTTAAGAATACATTTAACAAAATGTATATATAACCTATACAATGAAAACCAAAAACCAGTACTGGAAGAAATTAAAGAAAACCTAAGTAAATAGAGAGATACATCATATTCACAGGCTGGAAAAATCAGTGTCAGTAGGATGATCAATTCTTCTCTAATTGACCTATATATTGAATACAACACCAAATAAAATCCCAGTAGCCATTTCTCTAAAAATTGTTATGTGGGTTCTAAAATATATCTGGAAATGCAAAGGACTTAGAAAGCCAAAACAATTTGAAAAAGAAAAATAAAGTGAGGTTTCAGACTTCCTGTTTTCAATGCTTTCTGTGAAACTAACATTAATCAAGACAATACAGCATTGGCATAAGAAAGACATATAAGTCAGTGAAATACAATACAGCCTCAAAGATGCCAAAGTAAGGCAATGGAGAAAGAATGCAATTTACAAAACAACAGTACTGGGACACCAGGGTGTCCATATGGGGGTGGGGGTGAAGGAACCTTGACCCTTACCTCATACCACACACAAAAAATAACTTACAATGGGTCATAGGCCTAAACAAAAATGCTGAAACTATAATAGAAAAACACATGAGAAAATCTTTCCAACCTTGGAATAGGTAAAGATTTCTTAGGACACAAAAATCATGACAATAACCAAAAAAGTTGAAAAACTGGAATTCATAAAAATTAAATTACTCTGTTCTTCAAAAGACACATTATGAAAACAAAAAGCCATTGACCTGGCTGGCTCAGTCAGTGGAGAGTACAATTCTTGATCTCAGGGTTCTGAGTTCAGACCCAATGTTGGATGTAGAGATTAATTTTTTTTAATCTTAACAACAACAACAACAACAACAAAAAAGGCAGCTGGGTGGCTCAGTTGATTGAGCGTCCAACTCTTGTCAGCTCAAGTCATGATCCCTGGGTTCTGAGATCAAGCCCCACATCAGGCTCCACAGTGAGCATGGAGCCTGCTTGGGATTCTCTCCCTCTCTCCAAGAAGAAAGGAAAGAAAGGAAAGAAAGGAAAGGAAAGGAAGGAAGGAAGGAAGGAAGGAAGGAAGGAAGGAAGAAAGGAAGAAAAAAAGGAAAAGAAAAGAAAGAAAAGAAAAGAAAGAAGGAAGGAAGGAAGAAAGAAAGGAAAGGAAGAGAGAGGAAGAGAAAAGAAAAGAAAAGGAAGGAAGGAAGAAGAAAGAAAGAAAAAGAGAAAAAATAAAAGTTTTAAAAGGAAGAAAACAAAAAGGCAAGACATAGATCAGGGGAGAAATATTTGTAACTCATACATCTGATACATCTTATAAAAATCTTGTATTCAGAATATATAAAGAAATCTCAAAATTCAACAATAAGAAAACAACCAAACAAAAAATACACAAAAGATGTGAATACATTTCACAAAGGAACATACAAAAATGATTGATATGAAAAAAAAAGATACTTGAATCTCTAGTCATTACAATAATGCAAAGTAAAACCAAACTGAGATACTGCTACATACTTAATGAAATGTCTAATATTAAAAAGACCAGCAATACAAGATGTTAAGGATGTGGAGCAAGTAGAAAACTCATACACAGCTTCCAGAAATGTAAAATTATACAACTACCTTGGAAGAGGGTTTGGCAATTTCAGTTACCATATGACTTAGTAATTCCACTCTTACATAGTTATGAAATAAAATTATGTGTCAGCACAAAGATTTATACACCAACATTCACAGCAGCTTATTCATAACAGCCAAAAACTCGAAACAACACTAATGCCCATCAATAAAAGAATGCATTAAAAAATTGTGATACTGGCTGGCTCAGTCAATAAAGCATGCAACTATTGATTTCGGAGTTACAAGTCTGGGCCCCACGATGGGTGTAGTGATTAGTTAAAAAAAGGAATAAAATCCATTTCTAAAAAATGTGATACAGTCATACCATGGAATGCTACATAGCAATAAAAAGAAAGAAACTAGTACAACAAAACAACATGGATGACTCTTACAAGAAACCAAACTCCTGTAACTTCCCTGTAGCGCCCCTGATTACCCTGACATTCAATTTTGTAACCCAAGGTAGGTGGTCTCATGCATCACCTACCTTTAAATCAAGCTCAACTAACACTGGTTAAGCAATGAACAGCAAGTAAAGTACCTTATATCCCAGGCCCAACTGATAAATAGCAAAAATCTGAGCGGCATTAAGAGCTTCACTAAAAAGGTACACTGCCGTCATCTGACCACAGAATACTCTATTTGCATCTGCTGTTTCTGATGAACCCAGGAAACATTTGTCAAAGGTCTGTGAAAGAAAACAGATTTTTATTAAAGAAAAACCAAAAACATCTCCTCTAGAAATAATAACCTATATCGCTTAAATGTTTCAGTATAAATTTTGGTATAAAAGTTTGGTCTGTTCTAATCTGGCTAAATTAAAATAATTCATTTAGCATTTCACTTAATTCATTATTATCACATGTAGAGATCAAGGAAGACAGCACAGAAAAGGAGAAAATACAAGTTTTCCAGAGTACAATAAATAAAACCTGATGACAAAGTGGATGTAAGGAAATGAGAGTCAGAGAAGTCATTATGGACTCTGAAGGTTCAGACTTGAGTAACTAAAACAGCAAATGGAAGAACAATCTTCATTAGAAGAAGAAAAATCATGCGTTAAGTTAAGTTTAGGACATGATCTGCCTTTTCTGTGAGTTAATATGGATGAAGCCAACATGAATGGAGAAGCAGAGTCCTGTAAGTTTGATGAGAAGTTAAAATTGTAAAAACAGACTTTTGCAGATATCAAGGTATAGACTATAGACAATGGGTGAGATCATGGGAATAGATACAATCTCTCAAAAGAAATATGTAAATGCAGAAAAGCAGATGTATGTATTTCTTCTAACATAAAAAAAAATTATCGTAACATCTAGGTTGCAAACCACATTTTAAAAACCGTTGTGTCCAACAAAGAAGGACTACAGTAAAGTTCTTCACATCTCTTTAAATGGTTATGCAACAAAACCATTACAAATAATGTTGGAAAATAAATATGTATTGACATTAGGGAATACAGAAAAGTTGTTAACATTTGAGTTCTCAAGACAAGCCACTTAAGTCAAATCACTGCTTCACTCGCTACTGATCTTGGCAAATTAACCTCTCTGTGCTTCAGTCTCCTTATCTGTAAAATGGGGATTATAATAGAACTTAACTTGGAAGGTCAGTGCTTTTAAAAAATAAAGGTATTTATTACAATGCTTGGAGTTTAAGAAGCACTCAATAAAAGTTAACATAAGAAAAAATAGGTTAAAAAACAACAGATACATCTGATCCCCTTTTTGTGTTTTAGAAAAAGGAGAGCTAACTTTATTGAGCACTTACTCTATACAAGGCACTCTACTAATTAATTTGTAAACAGTATCTCATGTAGTTATCACATCAACCTTCTTAGGTACTATTTTACACCCATTTTCAGGTGGAGAAAACTTAGACCTAATAGATTAAGCAAGGTCATACAGTCAGCAAGTGACAGAGTTGGGATTCAAACCTAAGTCTATCTGCTACAACAACCCAAGCTCTTAAGATTATCATTACATAATACATAAATATGTATAGCATAGGATATAAAAGAAGAATTTAACGGTGAATGATGGAATGGTTTGTAATCATTTTCCTATTTGTGTTTTTCAAGTTTTCTATTTAGAAATGTATTTGGTAAGAAAAAAGAACATTTTAATTTAATTCCTATTGAAAATTTAAATTTAACTTAAAACATACACATCTCTTCCTCAATCCTGAAAACATTATTACATAATAGTTATCCATAGCAGCTATGAATTATTTGCAAAATTTATAAGCATATATCATCTTACTCATTCATAAAAATGATCAGAATTCTACTGTAGAGCTCCTAACTATACCCACTGTTAACTATAAATCAATGCTCATCTCTACCCTATCCAGAATAATTTTATAAACAGGACTCAGTAATATCTTATGTGACATACAGACACAGTTCTACTCTGTACATATATTAGCATTCTAGCCAAACTTAACTCTGCCACTGCGGTATTCTAAAATTTATACTTAATGTAAAATATATTTTTCGTATTTAAAAAGTTCATACTTTAAAATAATTTTTTCAAACCACTTACATCACTGGTGTTGACAAACCATGTTATCTCTCCATAGGAAGCTAGCTCACCATTCACATAACATCGAAGCTCACTGTTCTTCCATCGGTTATAAATGTGCACTATAGTTACCATATACCACTGAATAAGTAAAAACAGTTTGGAAAAAAAAGGATTATGATTCTTAAAATAACTCAACCACACTCAAAATAGCAAGTAAAACTTAAATTGTAAGTTACAATTAAATCTAAAACTAAAATAAATATCAATAAAATAGTATCAATATTCAACCTTTGGAATATTTAATCAAGGAAACTCTCAATAGATAAGAACTTACTGTGAAGTTATCTTTCCAACTCTTTATGAAAGTTTTCAAACATATCCAAAAAAGTTAAAAGTTTAGTACAAATGCCGTCTTTTCCGCCACATAGATACCACAATTATCAACATTTTGCCACATTTGTTTTACCTACTTATCTATATGTACATACATTTTGTTGATGAACCATTTATTAATCCCTAAATTTAAGGTACAAAAGAAAACACATATTACTACTACTACCACCACTACTACTACCACTACTACTACTGCTACTATTACTAAAGTAACTGCCATTGATATTGTCCCCTTGTATTTCTCTTACACTCTATGAATAACAAAATATCACTCTTTTTATTATCCAAATCAGGGAGGCTAACAATTGTCCAGTGATTTATACATCATTTTCTGAAACAGAATAAACAGAGTTGTGATCTACCACACGTTATGTCATTAATATTAAAACAAAGCATTTTGAAGGCTAAATTAGCTTGATAAGTAACTATGACTTACTAAGATCACATACCTTTTGTGGCTTAAAATCAAATTTCACACAGTGTTGAAAGCCTTTTCCTTTTGACTTTATTGATGTTATAATCAAACAGCCACCAACGAAGTGAGCAGAATAACCAAGACCTTTGCTGGTTCTGAAACTACAAAGAATAATTTTCATTTTACCTCTAAATACTGTCTCATTTTCAAAGGAAGATAACACTACATTACAAAAATACATACCAATATAAATAGGGTTTATCCTTATCCACATTGATGTTATTTACAGGATCCATTCTTAGCCAGGTATGAAATGTAAAACCATTCTGGTATGGCCATTTGGCTATAGGAGGTAATGCAATGGCCTAAAAGAAAACATTCTGAGTTATTAATTCACATGAAAAATTTTATTACTGAAATTGAGAAAATAAAACTTTACAATGCTACATGTATTTCTACTACATGTTATTGCATACCATGATTAAAGTATTTATAAGCTTCTTTATCTGAAAGACTTTTAATAACTTCTAAATTTTCCAAAATATGTAGTAGTGATGTTAATTTAATTAAATGATAAAAACATTCCATGTGACCTGCTGGATACACTAATCTTCTTAGCTTCATTTCTTACAACGAAAAAAAGATTCAAAAGAATTCCAAATAAAAGAGATAGGTAGTGATATCAAATTGGAAATATGTTGCTCAAATGTTAAGGTATTAGAATAGAGAAAGATGTAAAGAAGAGAAAAAGTTAACAAAAAGGTTAGAATGTTTATTTTTAATAACAAATATAAAGCTGAATAGAATTAGTTCATAACATTTTTCCATAACATTTTAGAATTAAATTCAAAGTCACTGTAGTTACTATACACTAAAGTTACTATAAGTAACTTTACAACCTGGTTTAAAATTTTATTGAAAAGATCATAATTTTGGGGCACCTGGGTGGCTCAGTCGATTGAGTGTCCAGCTCTTAATGTCAGCTCAGGTCATGAGCTCACAGTTTGTGGGTACATGCCCTGCATCAGGGTCTGTGCTGACAGCACAGAGCCTACATGGGATGCTCTATCCTCTCTCTGCCCCTCCCCTGCTTGCATGCACACATGTGCGCTCTCTCTCTCTCTAAGAACACACACACACACTAAAAAAAATTTTTTGAAGGAAAAAATCATAATTTCATTTAAAAGTACATAATGCAAGGGACCCAGAATAGCAAAGAAAAATCTTGAAAATGAACAAAGTTGGATTGTTCATGCTACCAAATTCAAAACCTACCAAACAAAGCTACTATCACAAAGACTGTGTCAGGGCACCTGGGTGGCTCAGTCGGTTAAACAGCCGACTTCGGCTCAGGTCATATCTTGTTGTTTGTGAGTTTGAGCCCTGTGTCAGCCTCTGTGCTGACAGCTCAGAGCCTGGAGCCTGTTTCAGATTCTATGTGTCTCTTTCTGCCCCTTCCCTACCTGCATGCCCACGTGCTCGCTCTCTTGCGCACATGCTCTCTCTCTCTCTCTCTTTCTCTCTCTCCTCTCTCAGATAAATAAGCATTTAAAAAAAATTTAATAGGAAAAAAAAAGGCCGTGTGGTGCTGGCATAAAAACAGAAATATACATCAATGGACTACAACTGAGAGCACAAAAATAAACCCTATATTTGTTTTAAACTGATTTTCAAGAAGAATGTCAAGACAATTCAATGAGGAAATCATAGTTTATTTCAATAAATGTGCTGGGATAACTGGATACCTACAAGCAAAAATATGAAGTTGATTACTTTCTTACATCATATACAAAAATTAACCCAAATAGATCATAGATCTAAATGTAAAAGTTAAAACAATAAAACTTTTTTATATTTTTTAACTTTATTTTTGAGAGACAGAGCATGAATGGGGAAGGAGCAGAGAGAGAGGGAGACACAGAATCCAAAGCAGGCTCCAGGTTCTGAGCTGTCAGCACAGAGCCTGACGTGGAGCTCGAACCCACGAACTGTGAGATCATGACCTGAGCTGAAGTCATGCTTAACCAACTGAGCCACCCAGGTGCCCCTATAAAACTCTTGTAAGAAAAAAACAGAGGTAAGTCTTCATGACCTTGGGTTAGGCAAATCCTTCTTAATTATGCCACTAAAAGTACAAGCAACAAAAAAAAAAATATATGAACTGAACTTCATTAAAATTAAAAAAAGTTTGTGCTTTAAAAGGATACCATCAAAAAAGTTAAGACGCAAGCCAAAAGAATGGAAGAAAATATGTGAAAATCATGCATCTGATAAGTAACTTGTATCCAGAATATATAAAGAACTCTTACAATTCAACAATAAAAAGACAATTTAAAAATGGACAAAAGATATGAATAGACCCATCTCCAAAGAAGATATGCAAATAGCCAATACAGGCAGGAAAAGATGCTCTACATCATTGGTCACTAAGAAAATGGAAATCAAAACCACAATGATATACTACTTGACCCCAGTAGGAGGATTATAATCAAAAAGACACCTGGGGCACATGTAAAGGGAGAGGCCACATGGAGGAAGGTAGAAGTGTGGAGATATAGTTTGGGGGAGAAACGGATGGTGGGTGCTGCAGAGATGAAGGAGCCATGGTCTTAGGGAAAGGCAAGAGACAGAAGAGCACACAAGGGAATGCACAAGGAGAACGTTTCCCCAAAGCCACCGGCTGGGAAAACGATAGGGCCTGATTTTCTTGAGTTCTTGCAACCAGCGGGGCTTAAAAATCAGAGTTTTAAAGATCAGCAGGTTTGGCTGGAATAAAACCCTTAAGGCACTGCCCTACTCCTAGAGAGAAGGCAGGCAAACAACCCAGGGGGACAGACAGCACGGAAGCAAGATTTAAGGGGCACCTGAGGCAACTGGAAGAGGAGATTATTTGCTCCTACTAGAGCATTTCCCTGAGAGATGAGCATTCAGGAGATGCCTTTGGGGGACAAAGGAGCAGACTAGCGCTATTTCCTTCCTCCCGCCCCTCACAATGGCTGCCTAACTTGCTTACACCAAGTCCCACACTGCAGCACTGTAGCACAACGCTCTTCTTGGTGAAGCCTGTCTCATTCCCAGCATGGTGACACATTCCCCCAGAAGACGGGCCCAGGCTCCTGCCCACACTACATCCCTAAAGCCTGGAGTTTTAAAACTCAGCAGGCTAGAAATTAATCTGAGGACTGAGAGAACAAAGGTGCATGTCTACAAGCAGGGGGAAAAAAAAAAAAAAACTTGTGGACAAGAACTGCACAGAGCTGATTTGGGGGAGAGAGGAGCTGTAGGCACTTTGAGAGAAGGGAGCCCTAACCGCATGGAGGGGAGGGAGTTGGGGAAGAGAAAGGAATAGTGAATAAAGAAAGAAAACACACACAGGGAACTGCACAGAAAAAACTCTTGTCCAAGACTAATAACAGGGAAAAAGAAGAGGGTTTAAATACTACAAGTTTTTTATAAACAGCAGAGCACAGTCTGAAGTTTCAGGAGTTGGCATCATTGCTAGGGTAGCCCCTGGCAGTGCTCCAGTGAGGAAGGACAAAGACCTGATAGCAAGCAGTGTCATCTGAGGATCCCCTGGGTTGCAAAGAGGGAAACAGTCTGCCTACTTGGAGTGCATTTGGTAGCGACAATTCAGCCTCTCCAGGGGCAAAACGTAGGCACCATTGAGCTGCCCAATTCACCAGAATTGACATGCTGAACTTACAATGCTGGCTGAGAGCAGAAAACCCTGATGCCAGCTTTGTGATGTGATTTACCATAAACTCCAAATCACGCTGTGCAATCCCACAACCCTTTTCTGCGACAAGCCAGCATAGGCCACAGCGCAGCAAGACCTACCCCAGAAGATCAGCGCAAATCCTCACTGTGGGGGACCTCTCAAGTTTAGAGTTTTGAAATACAGCCTCGCCTGAAATAAAATACAGGAGGGTTGTCCTGCCTGACAGGTGGACAGCCCACAGAGGGTGAAAGCAGGGATGTGACAGAAGTCAGGGACACGGGAGGGGTGACTGTTTGCTCTCTGTGAGGGCTTACAGAAAAGTAGCAGATAACAGCTCTCCATTCTAGCGAGGAGACAGCAGGCAAAAACAATTTCACCACGAGCCCACCAGCAGTGACCCACCTCAGTGAGCGCCCGCCACCACAGGGAGACTGGCCACTACACCAAGCCCCACCCTCCACCCTGCACCATGTAGGAACATCTCCACTAGAGCAAGCAGGCCTGAGAATCAGAGCAACAGGCTCCTCCCCCAGAGGACCAGCACAAAGCCCTGGCGCGAAGCAAGTCTACTGATCATAGAGTGCTGCAAGGCCTCAGCTCTAGAGAAAAGAGGATACAATTTCCTTTGTATTTTTTCTATTTTTAATACGTTTTTTATTTCTTAATTCTTTTTTATTTATACATATAAATGCATATACACATACATATTTTTTAACTGTTATTTTTTAGGATCTTCTTTTAACAAGCAGATGGAAACATATCTAGGATCTACCTGGATTTTTTTTTTCCTAGACAAAATGACAAGAGGAAGGAATTCACCCCAAAGGAAACAACAGGAAGTAGAAATCACAGTCAGGGATTTAATCAATATAGACATAAGAGAGATCTTTGAACTAAAAATTAAAACAACAATTATAAGAATATTAGGTGGGCTTGAAAAAAGCATAGAAGACACTAGTGAATCCCTTACTACAGAGATAAAACACCTAAAATCTAGTCAGACTGATATTAAAAATGCTAAAACTGAGATGCAAACGCAAATGAATGACAGACATAACAACGAGGATGAACAAAAGCACCAAATCAATCAGTGATACAGAATATAAAATTATGGAAAATAATGATGTTGAATAGAAGAGGGGGAGAGGGGTACTGGTTCACAAAAGTAGACTTAGGGAACTCAGTCACTTCTTAAAATGTAATAACATTCATAACATAGGAGTCGCAGAAGATGAAAAGAGAGAATAAGGGCAGATGATTTATTTCAGCAAATTACAGTTGAAAACTTGCCTAATCTGGGTAAGGACACAGACACTGAAATCCAAGAAGCACAGAAAACTCACATTAAACTCAACAAAAGCTTGATATCACCAAGATATATCATACTCAAATTCACAAAATACACAAACAAGTAAAGAATCCTGAAAACAACAAGGGAAAAAAGTCCTTAACTGATAAGGGAAGTCAGATCAGATTCACAGCAGATCTATCCACAGAAACTTAGCAGGCACGAAAGGAATGGCAGGATATATTCAATGTGCTGAATGGGAAAAATATGCAGCCAAGAATACTTTATGCGGCAAGGCTATCATTCAGAATAGGAGAGATAAAGAGTTTCCCAGACAAACAAAAACCAAGGAAGTTCATGATCACTAAACCAGCCCTGCAAGAAATATTAAAGTGGACATTCTGAGTGGAAAAAAAAAAAAAGTCAACGAAGACTGAAAAGAAACAGAGAACATTACCAGAAACACCAACTTTACAGGTAACACGATGGCACTAAATTATTATCTTTCATTTATAACTCTGAATGTAAATGGCCTAATGTTCCTATCAAAAGACCCAGGGTAAAAAAACATATAAAAAAAGAAAACAAAACAAGACCCGTGGGGTACCTGGGTGGCTCTTTCAGCTAAGCATCCAATTTTGGCTCAGGTCATGATCTTGCATTTCATGAGTTCGAATCCCAAGTCAGGCTCTCTGCTGACAGCTCACAGCGTGGAGCCTGCCTCGGATTCTGTGTCTCCCTCTCTCTCTCTGCCCCTCCCACACTCACGAACTCTTACGCGCGCTCTCTCTCTCTCTCTCTCTCTCTCTCTCAATAAACATTAAAAAAAATTTTAGACAATAAACTATAAAAAAAATAAAAAATAAAAATGCAAAAAAAATTTACAAAAACAAGATCCATCTATATACTGCCTACAAGAGACTCATTTTAACCTAAAGACACCTGCAGATTAAAAGTGAGGGGACTGAAAACCCCTAATGGATGTCAAAAGTAAGCCATTGTAATCATGCTTATATCAGACAAATTCGATTTTAAAACAAAGACTGTACCAAGAGATGAAGAAGGGCATTATATCATAATTATACCCATCTTGAAGATCTAACAATTGTAAACATTTATGCCCCCAAGATGGAGACACCCAAATATATAAATCAATTAATACCAAACAAAAAGGAACTCATTGATAATACAATAATAGTAAGGGACTTTAAAACCCCTTTACAGCAATAGACAGATCATCTAAGCAGAAAATCAACAAGGAAACAGTGGCTTTGAATGACACCTGGACCAGATGGATTTACGGGATATATTCAGAACATTCCATCCTACAGCAGCACAATATACATTCTTTTCAAGTGCACATGGAACATTCCCCAGTGTTTAAAACACTCTTTTCTTTCTGCAGGTGTTACATGACTATATATGGCATATCAAGCAAATAAGATATTATGAGAAGCACCCAGAAAACAAATAATCCAGTGAAGAAATGGGTAGAAGACATGAAGAGACACTTCTCCAAAGAGGACATCCAGATGGCTAACACACACATGAAAAAATGCTCAACATCACTCCTCATCAGGGAAATACAAATCAAAACCACAATGAGATACCACCTCACACCTGTCAGAATGGCTACAATTAACAACTCAGGCAACAACAGATGTTGGCGAGGAAGCAGAGAAAGAGGATCTCTTTTGCACTACTGGTAGGAATGCAAACTGGTACAGCCACTCTGGAAAACAGTATAGAGGTTCCTCAAAAAATTAAAAATTAAAAAATTAAGGAGGTTCCTTACCCTATGAACCAGCAATTGCACTACTAGGTATTTATCCAAGGGATATAGGTGTGCTGTTTCAAAGGGCCACATGTACCCCAATGTTTATAGCAGCACTATCAACAATACCCAAATATGGAAAGAGCCCAAATGTCCATCAACGGATAAATGGATAAAGAAGATATGGTATACATATATACAATGGAGTATTACTCAGCAATCAAAAAGAATGAAATCTTGTCATTTGCAATTACGTGGATGGAACTAGAGGGTATTACGCTACGCGAAATTAGCCAGTCAGAGAAAGACCAATATCATATAACTTCACTCATATGAGGAATTTAAGATACAAAACAGATGAACATAAGGGAAGGGAAGTAAAAATAATACAAAAACAAGGAAGGGGACAAAACATAAGAGACTCTTAAATACAGTAAACAGAGGGTTGCTGGAGGTGTTATTGATGGGGGGGATGGGCTAAATGGGTAAGGGGCGTTAGGGAGGACACTTGTTGGGATGAACACTGGGGTGCTATACATAGGGATGAATCACTGGAATCTACTCCTGAAATCATTAGAGCACTATATGCTAACTAACTTGGATGTAAACTAAAAAATTAAAAAATTAAAAATTAAAAATTAAAAATCAAAAAAAATATATGAGAAGCAAAGTAGAAAGTGAGAAGACAATCTCAGTAAGAACAGACTGAAATATCTTCAAAGAAAAAATTGCTTATAACAAGCAGGCCATCATAATATGAGGACATTATAAACCTCCACATATAACATATATATATTAAATAATGCACTCCTATAACACTTTACAGATATTACTAACAATGTCTTCTTTATAAACTGATTAACAGCTTATAGGAATGCTGACACTGGGGGCTCAGCCAGTTAAGCGCCTGACTCTTGATTTCAGCTCAAGTCATGATCTCATGGTTCGTGAGATCAAGACCTACCTGGGGCTCTGTGCTGACAGCAGGGAGCCTGCTTGGGATTCTCTCTCTCCACCCCTCCTCTGCTCCCGCTCATGTGGGCTTTCTCTCTCTTAAATAAACTTTTAAAAAAATGCTTAAACTAATATTAATTTGGCAACTCACAAGTCAGGAACTTTTGCCAAAAAGTTTCAAAAAGTTATTCTATACACCAGGTGCAAAAGAAACAGGAATGGGGAAATATAAGGCTAAAGAAAGATGTTCAGTAAGAGAGAAAGTGAAAGTGTTACACACAAATATCTATTTGAGAATTCAGAGGTAAATTCTGAAGACAACATGGCTTATGTTTAAAAGAACTGGGTTCTTAGTCCACTATTGCCCCAAGCTATAAGTGGGAGGCTTTCTTAACTTCTTTGAGGCTGTATTTCTTCACTTCTAAAACAGGAAAAAGTAACACAAGGAACTGCTATAGGAATTTTAGGTTGTACAAAAAGTTTCTACCTAACACAAAACCTGTCAGGGGTGTTTACAGGGCCGTACTTTCAGGAAAAAAAGGAAAGCACTCCAAGTGATATCCTCATTAAAATTAACTTACTGCAGCACTCTTTCCTGGAAAGTTGAAAAAGGCATCAGGACCATACTTCTGAGGCATATGCTTTAACACAGACAGCAACTTCCCAGCATGTGGAGGCTATGAAAATAATCAACAATTCATTAATCACATTATTCACCATAAAACCATTTTTTTCATATACTCATACTTCAATATACTCAAGAATAACCAAAAAATGTTTTAAACTAAAAGCATATAAAAAAGGATGTTATTTTCATTATCTTAAAGAAATATACAATGTATTCTATGCCATTTTTTGTAATATGATAGAATGTAAAAGGTGTTTGATAAATGTGCCAATATCACCTGACCTCTGAAACTTCTCCACACTACAGCAGAAGTTATCTCTTAAAATTATAAACTACGTCAACCCATCACCCATCCCTCTTTAAAATACTTTTTAAATTTAACAAATAATGCTTACTATATTACCCTGTTAACGGCTATTTTTAAAGGTACAATAAAAATACTTTAACCTTATAACCATCCTAGAGGGTGGTACTATTATTATCCCATTTTATAGACGAGGACTCTGAGGCAGAGGAACATTTCAAAGGTAACATAAATAGCAAGTAGCAAGGCTGGGATCAGAACTCAGCCTGACGTCAGAGTCCATACTCTTAATCACAACACTTTCACCTATTATGCTACCTCTCCTATAGCTTCCCATCGTTTAAAATAAAGACAAAAACCCTGTCAGGGCACCCTGGGTGGCTCAGTTGTTTAAGCACCGGACTCCTGATTTCGGCTTAGGTCCTGATCTCAGGTGGTGAAATGGAGCCCTACATCGGGCTCTACACTGTGAGCACAGAGCCTGCTTAGGATTCTCTCCCTCCCTCTCTCCCACTTGCATTCTCTCTCCCTCTCTTCTTTCTCGCTTTCAAAATAAATAAACAAACAAACAAACAAACTTTACTAAGTATATATTTTAAAAGACCAAAACCCTTAACATAGCCTTCAAGGTACTCTATCTACCTCACTAGCCTCATTTTGCATTTCTATCTTCCCCTCTCTCTGCAGTCCATCCACAAAGCCCTCCCTGCCTTCTTCCTAACAACAGGGCCTGAGCACAAACTATTCCTTGGGCTTAAAATGTTCTCACTAGGCCTACTTCCCTCCCCTCTTAACTAAATATAAATCTTATCCATCTTTTAGAGCTGACCTTAATGGTTACTTCCTTATGGCAGTCTTCCCTGACCTCTGAAACTGGATCCAATCTCCGTATCATATTTCATTTTACAATATTACCTTAACTATATAGCAGGTAAAAAAAAAGTTGTAACATTACATTTATTTAATGCCTCTTTGACCCCCAAGTCTCCTCTAATACACAAAACATCCAACAGCTAAAATAAAAAGGCTTATTTACAAGGAAAAGCAAAGAACAATCAGATATATATTATCATTTTAATCAGTTTATAAGCAAATAGGATAAAGGGTAGTACATTCTTCTTCATTAAAAGTTCAAAACAGGGTCAAACTACAAGTGAAATCACTGGCTTGCCTTCATCTTATTTGGTATCTGCTCTAAGTTATCATTACTAAATGTCTAAAAGAGTCCAGCAATCTTTTACCTAAATGTTAAGTGGAAAGCTTCATTCTTAAGTGATCAAGAAATCTTCCATTAGCCACACCACTCAATTATAAAAGTGCAAATCATACTGATTTTTTTAAATGGATTCCAAAATGAAATAACCAAAATCAGCAGCAGTCAAAAATAAAAATATATGTAGTGTTAACTGTTCTATGAATGGTTAATGACTGAGCAAGGCCTTGCTTGGTTTTGGTTTGTCTGTTTGTTTGTTTGTTTGTTTGTTTGTTTTTGGGGGGGGGCTTAAAGATTTTATTTTTAAGTCATGTCTACATCCAATGTGGCACTCAAACTCACAACCCCAAGACCAAGAATTACATGCACCACCAACTGAGCCAGCCAGGCGCCCAAAGGGCTTGCTCTTGTTATTAACAGTTCATTATTTTTACTCTTTATACCCTAAACTTATTCTCATCCTACTCCCAATCACATAAGCAACTATGTAAACACATTTAATCTTTATATGTGTTCCTTCAAAAATGTTTTTGTGTGATCCTTATAATTTAAAGGATCTTTGGTCAGATATATGAATCTGTTTCTGCTTCTTGTATCTATTCATATTAACTTTTGATTCTAACTGCCATATAATAATCTATTCTATGCATCCAATACATTCAACCTATCTATGATCCTAACAATAAACCCGTATGGTGACAGTTCACTGCCATCAAAAATAATCTTTCAGTGAACATCCTCAAGTATATGTGCCTTATGAAACTACATGAGAATTAAATGCAATACCCACTCAGGAGGAAATTACTAACTCACTGGGTTTGAGTATAAATTTATGTGACTAATTAGTGCTAGATTACTGAGGTTTGGCTAAATGAGTTCACTCCAACCATTAGCACACAGTTTTAAAATAACCCTATCCCCCCAGTTATATTTGCTATTATCCAACTTTATAATCCTTAACACTAATAGACATAAGGTAACATACCATTTTGTTTTAATTTGAACATCTCTAATTATTAGTGACTTTGTGTTTATTTGGTTGTGGGGTTTCTATCTCTATAAATACACATTTATTCATATCCATTGCTATTTTCTCAGTTTTCTATATTCACCAACAGAAATGTATTATACATTCAGAATAAATACACTGAATATAAATCAAAACTAAAATGAAACTACTATATACACAGACCCTGACTTCTGATGGTTCAACTTAGAATTTTTTCTCTTCACAATGGTGTGAAAGCTATATGCATTCAGTAGAAACAGTACTTTGAACTTTGAATTTTAATCTTTTCCCAGGCAGTGACATGCAACATGCAGTACAATACTTTCGCATGATGCTGGGCAGTGGCAGCAAGTCACAGCTCCCAGTCAGCCACACAATCACAAGAGTTAACAACTGATACACTTATAATCATTCTGTATATACACAATCTTTCTGTTTTGCACTTTCAATTCAGTCTGCAATAAATCACATGATATATACAACACTATATTATAAAATAGGCTTTGTGTTACATGATTTTGCCCAACTGTAGGGTAATATAAGTATTCTGATAATGTTTGATAAGTTAGGTGTATTAAATGTATTTTCATCTTTTAACATTTTCAATTACAATGGGTTTATCAAGATGGAACTCTACTGTAAGTCAAAGGTGATCTGTACTTTCTCTTCTGGACATGACATAGTAACAGGACCTAGACTTATCAACTCATCCTAAACCACTAGAATACTGGATAAAATGTATGAAACAGAAACTGTTTTTAGACATGGAAGAAGTACCTCAAGACACTGATACTTGTGTAAAGGAAACAAAATGAGCCATGAGATTACCAGACTTTCTAACAGGATGCAATTTCCATACCACTGCACAGGAAGAGGGAAACCAAACACAATGTGAAGGTCTCATTGACTTGATAAGGAGGAAATTGCAGTTTGGGCAGTCTGAGGTGGATGAAAGCTTCAGACAGAGTAGTACAGACAAAAGTACTATGCAGATAAGAAGTTCCAAAAATCTACACTGATTTTAATCCTCCTTGACTTAATACCAAACTATTCATGCCTATCATAAAATTGAACAAGGTGAGGCCAAGATATTGAAAGCTGTAAGTCAAGGAATTTTTACAGCTATTATACAGCCAGAAATTGAGACCCTATTAGGCACAGTGGAGGGACCACAGTCTTACACTACCTTTTACCCCATATCTGAGACTTAGGGTCATTCACAGAGACCCTAAAAGAATCAGGCCTGTATAAGGAAGCTAAACTAGCCTTAGAATTACAATCTAGACCTGACCAAAAGAAAACTTTTAAACTAGTCTCTAAGAGTAAAGTTGATCCACAAATAATTTATCTGCCTACAAAAACTGTCTAACAATCTGAAAAGGAATATGACAAAATATAGCATTCAACCAGGAACAGTTCAGTATATCTAACACCACTGGATCTAAAATGCCTAGCATTAGAAGCAGGAAAAATGACCTATAAGCAAAGCTAAATCAGTGAGTAAAAAACTTATCTAGAAAATGACAAAGATGATAGGCTTAGTAGATAATAACATGAAAGCAACTATTATATTATAAATATGCTCAACAGTCCCAAGGATTTAAAGGAAAACATGAACATAATGAGGAAAAATAAAAAATACTAAAAAGAACTAAACAGAATCTTTAGAAATAAAAATATCTGAACTCTGAAAATTTTAATGGCTAGAATTAACACACTGCAGGAGAAAAGGGCCGTTACTTCAAAAACACAGTAATAAAAGCAATCTAAAATGAAGCACAAAGGGAAAAGGCTGCAAAACAAGTGAACAGATCTGAGTGACCTACTGGGCATTATCAAGAGAGCTAACATACATGTAATCAGAGTCCCAGAAGGAAGAGGGAGGGACAAAAACATGATACTTGAAAAAATAATGACCAAAATGTTTCCAAATTTGCTGAAAATTCTATTATAAATGCCCAAATACCACAAGTATAATAAGAATAAACACAAGGTAAGCCACCCCAAGGAACATAATAAAATTGCTAAAAGTAAATGATGAAAGCTTTTTTATTTTTTAAGTAAACTCCACTAATGTGGGGCTTGAACTCATGACCCAGAGATCAAGGGTCGCATGTCCTACCAAATGAGCCAGCTGGGTGCTCTCACTCATATCTTAAAGACAGCCAAGGAGCCAGAGCTTGATACAAAGAAGCTAGAGTCTAACCATTTTAACACAATAAACTAAAGTGTACAATTGCAAAGCACCAATTTAGACACAGATTCCAACAGAGCTAGATTAGCAATCAGTTGCTGTGGGCAATGATCTCTAAAGAGCACTAAAATAACCCCAGAAATGCAACAAAAAATGAAGAAAATATTTATCAGTATTCCTCTAAGTGGTAGGAACAGTTTGCTAAGGCATCTGGAGTTCAAAACAAGTTGACCACTACTGTCATTCATTGCAAAGGACCACTAAACTTAATCTATAGAGGGAGGATCCAATAAACTGTAGACCTTTTGTTCAAAGAGTGGATTATTCAAGTTTAAGGGCTACAGCTAAACTAGTCAGGTCAATAAAACAGAGAAGCTAGGCGCTGCTACCTAACACTTTTCTTTCTCTGTCCTTACCCTTTTCCTCTAATAAATGTTAAATGTGTATCTGAAGACTAAACAGTCTGAAGAAGGGCCAAGTTTGAGCCTGCCTGGAACACTCAGTTCTTAGTATATTCCTGTGTCAGGTCATGGCAAAAGCACCTATACAGACCTAAATTCTATTTTGATTGATCTCTTCCCTTCAATTTGACATTTACCCCAGTATGATAACAACAGCTGCTTAAAAGCCACTAATGTATTTGAGGAGAGGGATACTTGCAAAGGGTATTCAGGTTTTTTTTTTTTTTTTTTTTACCCATTGTCCTTTATCTCCTTGAAGTTTACTGAAGAACAGCTTTAGTTCTCGAACTGTCAAATTATAGCTAGCCAGCACTCCCAACATGTCAACTAAAAGATCTGGAAACAAAAGAAAAAAACAAAACAATTAATCAACTTATATTCCTTGAAGGATTAAAATATGCCATGCTTATTTAAGAGTTTAAACACTAAAGTTCTAGGCACATGTTAGATGCTCAAATGTTTCTTCAATATTACTAAATAAAATAAGAAAAATATAGTATTTAAGAATCAAACTTTATTTCTTCACACCCATTGTACTAGACAAAAAGCCATACCTGCTATCATATTGTCAACTTTTTCAATTTTCCCAAGCACTTTCTCGACAAGGCCTACTTCAGTGCAGACTTGAAGATTCCGTATGCTTTTCTTCAGAATTGCTGTAAACATGCTCCAGACTTCTGCTTGGCAAGTAATGTCACACTTTTCTAGTAGGTCCACCATGCAGATGATACTCTCACCTTCTTGGATAATGAAATTCATTTCCAAATCAAACTGCCCTCCTACCAACTTCCAAAAAGAGGGGAAAAAATTAAAAGCATTAGGCCTTTTCCAATATAACTAGAGCATACTCCTAAGCTTTAGGCTGGCAGCACATACCCATACACATTCTTTTCTACCCTCTACAACAAAAGGGTCCACACACACACACACACACACACACACCTCTAAAAAATAAAGCTTCTAAAGAAATCTTCAAGGTAAGATAGCACAAAGTCAAGCAAGACTTGCAATATAAAAGTAGAAATATTTTTCAACAGAAAAGAAATACCAGGATGTCTCAGGTAAACCACTATCTATTGCCCTGATACCAATAAAGATCTAACTTTTAACTCTGTAACTGCTTCTAATTCAATCTTGTATTTGTAACTTACGAACTCTGTAAACTACCCATAGCAACATAGAAGTGCTTTGTTACCTATACAAAATATAGCTCACTAGAAAAATGAAAACCTGGAAAACACTCACGGTGGATATAGAACTTAAGAGTTAGTATTTGCCAAATTCCTCGTTTATTTTACCTGTCAGTTTTGATCCCTTTATTTCCCTGTTAATAATTAGGATAACTTACACATAATCATACACCCAAAGTAGTAATCAAGAAAATTTCATTGATAAGATCAGAAAAATTCATGCAAGAAAGATATACTGACCTACCCCTGTGTTGTTGCTGTCTCACCCACAGCATCCTCCCACAGCGGAGAATTTTTTTAACAAATCCTCATTGTTTAAAGGAATTAAAATACTTTCAGAATTACCTTTGCAGAGCTATCCTTGTTAACTAGATTTTTAAAAGATGTCTGTCAGAAACATTACATACATGCTTCACCTACACTCCTGTCCTGAATACGTCTTAGTTTTTCATTATGCATTCCTAAACCCAAAAGGTGGTCAAGAATTAGGAGAAAGTGAACGTTTTACAAAACAAAATCCAACAGCTCTTAAAAGAATAACAGACACAACCAGAGTTCACTCCAGAAAAGCAAGGAAGGTTCAGAATTAGAAAATCAATTAAAACTCCTTGTAGCCAAGGACTGATGTTTCCCAAGTTCTGCCAAAGATACAAAGGGGCAAGAGTAAGAAAAAAATGGAAAAATGAACAATATGAGACATATAGTATATGCATGTAGAGAGACAAGAATTCCTGGCTAGTACAGTAAAAGCATTTGATCCTTCTGGGAAAGATCTGGCACAGATTTTAGTGTATAATTCTTTGTATCATCAGTAATATCTAGCATTAGGAGAGGACAGCTGGGTTTCTGCTAAAAGGGCCCCTTGATGTGATTGGACAAATCCAGCTAGCTACATGGTCCTAGCTACGAAGTATACATGTTTGGTTCTCTAGTCCACACAAAAATTCTGTTAACTACATACGAACTCTTATTTGGTTTTGTGAATATGATTTGCTTGTTTTGTCTCTAGCTTTTTATTCTGAAATAATCTCAAATGTTCAAAAAGCTGCAAAATAGTACAGAATTCCTGTATACCCTTCACCCAACTACCCCTAATATATTATATAACCATAATAAAATCATTAAAACCATAAACTTAACATTGACTTAATATTACTGACAAATCTACAGATCTTCTTCAAATGTTGCCACTTGTTGCACTCCAGTCCTTTTTCTGATCCACGTTGTGTATCCCCTTAGTCTTCTCCATACTGAGACCAGTGCACAAGCATTCTTCGACTTCCCTGATTTTGATGCTTTTAAAACATATTTGCCAGATATTTTATAGACTCTCCAAATATGGACATTTTTTTCATGTTTAAGTTCAGGTTATGCATTTTTGGCAAAAATATCCCAGAAGTGATGTATGTCCTTCTCAGCATATCATTTCAATGGTACCTAATGTCAATATGCCTCACTACTGGTAAAGTTAGCTTTGATCACTTAAGATGGTGCTTGTCAGAGTTTTTCCATCTTAAAGTTACTCTATTTCGTGTTTAAATTATTACTCATCTTGTAGAAATACCTTGAGACTATACAAGTATCTTGTTTCTCCCCGTACATTACAAAACAAAATCCAATAGCTCATAAAAAAATAACAGACACAACCAAATAGAGTTTATTCCAGTTTTATGCATCGATTGATGGATCTTACCTGTAACCATTATTACTGTGACATTGCTAAACGGTGGTTTAGTATTTCCATCATATTTTATTACATTTATTAATTGTAAAAGACTTCCTTTAATAATACAATATGCCAATCACACTAAAAAGCTAGCATCATGCTCAAATAGGAAAATTGGAATGAGTCTCATGAAAGTCAGAAACAAGAGTAGAATGCACTATCATCGTTAGCATTTTATATTATTCTGAAGGTACAAAAACATATTTAGTCAAAAGGCAGCAACAAGTATAAATATCAGAATGGAGGAATTTAAATTACAATTACTTTGAGATAATGTGATATATAACTGCAAAACAAAAAGGACTTCAACTGAAAAATTACAATAAATAAGTGAAGTATTTGATATTGGAACTACTGACAGAGTTACCAATATAAATCAATCTCCTCTTGAAAAAGAAAAATAAATAACTAAAGTAAATAATCTCAAAGGAATTATGCTAAATAGAAGCCACAAATAACTATCTTAACAACTAGGAATTTATTCTACAGATATATTTAGGTAATGACAAAAACTTCATTGTTGTACATTTTGAACAGAAAATAGAAGAAACAATCCCTCTAAACACCATTATAAGGTAATGGTTAGTAAAGTCATATATGACTATATATATAATGGAATATGATGCAGCCACTGAAAAGAATAAGGCAGCTCCATCTGATAATGAAAAGATCAATACATTGTTTAGGTGAGAAAATCAAGATGGAAAAAAAGTGAACAACAGGCTACAATCTGAATGTAAAACATATGTATATGTAGGTATTATCTAAGAATGATATACAAGAAACTAAATAGTGATTGCCGGGGCACCTGCATGGCTCAGTCGGTTAAGTGTCTGACATAAGCTCAGGTCATGATTTCCCAGTTTGTGAGTTCGAGCCCCGTG
Organism: Cryptoprocta ferox; assembly: GCA_028646485.1. Lineage (NCBI taxonomy): Eukaryota > Metazoa > Chordata > Mammalia > Carnivora > Eupleridae > Cryptoprocta > Cryptoprocta ferox. Next base: position 71,240,571 of record CM053567.1, on the reverse strand, counting down.
TTGCGCTCTGCGCGCTCAGCTCTGAGCCTGGAGCCTGCTTCTGATTCTGTGTCTCCCTCTCACTCTCTGCCTCGCCCCTGCTCGCGCGCTCTCTCTAAAATAAACTAACATTAAAAAAAAAAATAGTGATTGCCTCTGAAAAGGCAACTGAGCATCTGGGGGGAAAGAGCAAGGGGGAAGTCTTTAATATATACATATTTGGACATACTCCACACAGGTCTAAGCAGGTCAAAAATCTAGTTGCAACTAATTTAGAAGACCTTACCTTCACCTTTAATATTACTTACATCAATCTTTCATTTTAATGTGTTTATTTCTACCCATAACCACCCTTCCAGGAAGCTACAGAATTAATTTTTGAAAGTAATTTCCAAAAAAATCCAAATATTTCACCAGCTTTTAAATAGAGTTTATACTGTGAGAGCAGTATCCAGACAGGTGTTTTAAATATTTCTCCATTGCTTTAAATATTATAAAATATACCTTTCAAGGAGAAAACTGATGGCAGAAATTGGTACATACAAATGTGTGGCATATTTGATATACTATATGTATGCATATCTATTATACCTAAAAAGCACGCACAGAGTCTATAGTATGTCACGTTAACCCTTTCTAATAGTTATTTGAAGCTGATCAACCTTCAAAACACAAATTTGTTTTCAATGACAAGGATCATAATCCAAGTCTAGGCATTGGCTAGTTATTATCTGAGCTGTAGTAATGGCTCTGCACTACAAAATGTAATCTTCCCAAATGTCACAGTAAGTTATGAATATCTGAGCAGCCTAATGCACTTTACTAGCCGTGAAATGTGAAAATGTAATCTTATTACCTTTTTTATGGTTGTATTTTTTTGAATAATGTAGACTAGAAACTGATGAATAGTCTTTTCCTGCATTTTAGCATGATTTGGTCTCCTATGCTATACAGAACATTTTTCACAACTCTCCATTTCAACATATTTTAGTCTTGGCCTGAACTTCATAAACAATTTTTATAGCAACCTTCAGGGTGGCATAACATGCTTTCTATAGGTTACAGTTTAATGTACAAGATTATAGAAATTTTAAAGCATATTATTCAAAGATTGCAAATCAACCTTCACAAGTTTTGAATTAGGATTTTAATTGGGCATGATGATTACTTTCTTTAATAGTTATATTAATAAAATACTTTAAGTCACTTGTATTTTCAGAATACCAAGAAACAGATACAGACCAAAAATAATTATCTTCTCTGAAAAAGATTTATAAACCTGGAAAGACTGTAAGACACAGAAAATTCTAATGCTTCAAAGCAAAGCTGTATTTTCTCTGCAATCTTTCCTAACTTTTCCTCAAAGATGTGGCCAGATTAAGGCATAGCGGAAAACCTGGACAGAGTACAATCAGTTTATGCCCCTAACTAGATATTTTCTATTTCTTGCGACAAGTCACATTTTTTCTCTGAACCTGTCTACTCATTTGTAAAGCAAATCAAGTAAAGAGTAAGCTTCTTTTATTTATATGCATCCTTCAAAATTTTACTTTTTAAAAAGTGCTAATCCCAAGGTATCCAATTTATCCCTAAGAATCCAAACCTAAATGAATGTGACGTTACACATGGTCATAGTAACCAGAAACTTATTACTAGGGTGAAGTTGAGGGAAAATTACAAGGCTGTATCACAGACTATAATGTCTCCCAATATACATTTTTTCTTCTTCTATAATATTAGAGTTTCTAGTCCACTAAACGAGACCCAGGCAAAAGAATTTTGCTTTCCAGATTTCCTTGACATTACCAGCCATGTCACCAAGTTCTGACCAATGAGGACAGGCAGTAGTATGTGTAAATTATGGGCTATTACTCTTAAAGGAAAGAACACAACTTATCTTTGCAACTTTCCTCCTTCCTCTTATGTAAGCCACTGAAAAACGGCAAGAACTAGAATAGCTATCTTGGAATCTATGCCATAAGTCTCATGTTGAATATAACAGAGCAGAAAGATCTATGGATCCTGACAACAATTTCATAAATGCATTTGTCCACATAAATATCTGTACATGAATGTTTATGGAAGCTTTATTCATTACCACCAAAAACTAGAAACAATTCAAATGTTCACGAACCAGTAAATGGATAAACAAGTTGTGGTACAATCATACAATAGAATACTAATCAGCAATAATAAGGAACAAATTACTGATACCATTTACAATACAAATTACTATCAAAAACATTAAAGCCAAGTCAAAAAAGCTAGACACAAAAGCTACATATTGTATGAGTCCATTTATATGACATTCTGGAAAAGGCAAAAGTATAGGGAGAGAAATTGGATCAGTGGTTGCCAGGGGCTGGGGATAGACGGACAGAATCAATCACAAAAACTATGAGAAGATTTGGGGGTAATGAAATTTTGGTATCTTGATTGTGGTATTGGATACACAAATCTGACACATTTCATAAAACTGTGTATCTAAAAATGATGAATTTAACTATGTCTTTTTTTATGTTTATTTTTGAGATAGAGCATACGCATATACACAGGGTAGGGGCAGAGAGAAAGAGGGACAGAAGATCTGAAGCAGGCTCTTTACTGACAGGAGAGAGCCCAATTCAGGGCTCAAACCCACCAGGAACCAAACCATGAGATCATGACCTCAATAAAGTCGGATGCTTAACCAAGTGAGCCACCCAGGTGCCCCTAACTGTATGTTAAGATTTAAGTAAATCTTAAAAAAAAAAAAAAAAAAAGGCTCAAGCCATTTGCCATTTGTATCAAAGACAAGAGAAAAGGAAGATCCTCCTACTAGAGGCAACAATGTAGAATTAAAATGGCAAAGTCATGGAATACAAGAAAATTAAAAGACAAACTTCACTGTAATAAAAAGTATGTTTTACTGATAATGAATTATCATCTTTACAGTTTTCAATAACTCCACATGTACTAGAGAAAGTAACAAATCCATCTCCTTTCTCCCTGTTCATTTTACCTTTCATAAAAATTAAAAATGTTCACTGAACTACATGGCATGTCTACAAAAGCAGTATTAGGCAAAAAGTCTCCATGAAGTCTGAGAAATACTGGATTTAAACAAGGTTAGAGATGTTTACCCAATAGAATTGCCACCGTATTCATATTCACAATAGGATATGCTACTGTATTTTTATGTCTCCAAAAGTTAGATAACCAATGCATGAATTTCTGACAATATATTTAACAATGAAATCTTTTTTCTTTCCATTTTTTTCTGACAAGAGCTTTACACAGGAATAACATCTTTCAGAAGGTTTTTTGAGAAACACTGGATAATATATTTGTGTTCTTGTAACTTATTGCTCTGAATAAGATCACAGAATTATCTAATGTTTTAGACATTTAGTAGGCCTTTCAATTTTTCAGGTGAATGGCTTAAATCAAACTATTTGTTTTTCCTATGTTCCTTTCTATGATTTACAGAACATAATAATTAGTCAAAGAAAGAGATATCTCAAATTAAGATTACTTTAAGGGAAAAGAAAATATGAGCAATCAAAAGCAATCAAACTATCCTGTCCCTTCCTCTACAAATCAGGCCACAAGTCCAGCAAAAGAGATGTCCTCCCACACTTAATTGGGCTGTTCTACATGCCAAGTGAGTTCAGCTGAAGTAACCAGTGACATTCAAGGCTATGTCATTGAGAACTTTATGCCTTCCCATGTATCACTCATTTAAGAAAAAATCAGTCACCGTGTCATGAGGATACTCAAGCAGCTATGTAAAAGGCCCACCTGGAGGGGAACTGAGGTCTCCAGCCGCTAGTTTGCATCAACTTGCCAATCTTGTAGGTAGCCCTGGAAGCTGGTCCTCCAGCCCCAGTTGAGCCTTCAGATGACTACAACCTCAGCCAACATCTGAAATGCAACCTTATTAGAGACTCTAAGCCAGAACTATGCTGCCAATTTGCTCCCAAATTCCTGACCCACAAAACTGTGAGCTGATAAATATTTATTATTGTTTTAAGCTGCAAAGTTTTGGCGTAATTTGCTACAGAGCAACAGATAACTAACATAATTACAAATCAATCGGTTAACAGTAGTTGGGGAAAACACTTTTACTCTATATATTTCTGTACTATTTCAATTTTTTTTAAATTCTAACACAAAATAAATAATTTAAAAATACAAACAATAATAACATACAAGCATTGAGTGATTACTGTAAGCTATATACTATGCTAAGCACTTTACATAAATTAACATTTTTAATTATCTCTTACAAAAACGTCTATGGTCTTCACTTAATAGATGAGGAACCTGAAACATAATTAACTTGCCTAATCTCAAAAGGTACTAAGAAAGGTGAACTAGGCTTTTGACAACATATAACAACTGTATTTAATAGACTATGACAGATAATACAGACTGGCTAACCCAGCATCTCTTCCCCAAAGTCTTATAAGATAACTGATGAATGAATGTATATTTCTTATTTCAAGAATGAAAGAGAGGTGGTCAGGTCATAATCTCAGGGTGTTGAGTTCTAGCCCCACAATGGGCTCCATGCTGGGTGTGGAGACTACTTAAAAAAAAAAAAAAAAGAGTGAGGGTCGCCTGGGTGGCTCAGTAGGCATCCCACTTTGATTCAAGTCATGGTATCAAGGTTCGTGAATTCAAGCCCCATGCCAGGCTCTGTGCTGACAGCTCAGAGCCAGGAGCCTACTGTAGATTCTGTGTCTCCCTCTCTCTCTGTCCTCCCCAGCTCGCGCTGTCTCTATCTCAAAAATAAATAAACATTAAAAAAAAATTTTAATGAAATGCAATAATAGTTATTTTGAAAGCTATTAACTTTATGTATAAAAATATTACAGAACTCAAATATCTAAACCCCTTCCTCTCTTGTTTTCTGCCCCTACAAAGATTGGAAAGATAAATGCTCACTTTTCCAGCATATTCAGCATCTGAATGACCTTGAGAAGTTCTCGCAAAGAGATATGAGAAGGGCTGAAAGGTGTTCCTAAAGGGTTTGGCTTGCTTGATAAAAGAAAAATAGATATAGCTGCCCTAACCTTTTGTTCTTCCTCCCTCCCTAGAACAAAAACGTAAGGTCCAAAGGTGCAGTAGCCATCTTGATATCATAAGGCTTACAAGCATAAGCATTGAGAAAAAGCCAATGCATGAAGAATGGTAAAAGGAAAGGTAGAAAGTGTTTAGCTCTTGAAGCTTATTAAAAAGAACCTTATTAAGCAGTACCACTAATACCAGCAACTGCCTACCTCAAAATCCTTGTTATGTGAGAAAAATAAAACCTCTATTTCATGCAGTTGCTATTATATGTGTATTCCACGGCTTAAAGAACACAAACCTAATTAATATACAGATGTTCAATAAATGGTGCCTAAATGAATGAGTGGGTAATCAGAAAGAGCTATCTTAGATAGGTCCTTGTTTTAAATATGACTTAGAACTCTGCATTTAACTCGTGACTACAATTCATTTTGTGCCTTAAAAAAATGTATCACAAAGTTATAACCAGATACAATAAAACTGAATACACACACCAGAAGTAAAAAAGATATATAGCAATTCCTTTTCACAATATATAATATCTCTAGATAAACAACAGTTGCTGTTGTAGTACACTTCTCTAAACAATATTTCCAGAAGGCTAAGTTTAATGAGATAAATGATATAATAATACCAAATTTTCACAGACAAAGGTAACAGTGGATATTCTAGAATCAAAAGACTGAAGACTTCAGGTATTAAATTTATTCAAACAAAACAATGAAAGCTCTGATAAGTTAAGGCAGGTTTTAAAGTCCAGTAACACCCAAACTGAATATACCTTGGGGTCTGTAACTGTGATAAGAATTTATTGTAATACATATGTTTAAGTAGAAGAATAATACTCAGCAGAATATGCTAAATCTCTACCAGCCAAAATGTTTGAAGAATACAGGAATTCTGTTTACTAAGTTTTATTTGAGACTTATTCAGAAAATATTTCCTTTCTTGGGGCTCCTAGTTGACTTAGTTGGAGCATGCAACTCTAGATCATGAAGTGTCAGGGTCATGAGTTTGAGCCCCATGTTGGGTGTAGAGATTACTTAAATAAAAACTTTTAAAAAATTATTTTTAATATTTCCTATCTCAAATATTCTATGCTAAATGTTTAAATATATAGGAACAGATGACTAGCTAGGAAATCATTTTTTCCCCCAATTAGGAACTATCTTATATGAAGTTTAAGATCACTTAAACTGAGTGACTTTTAGTTTCAAATACATAAGAAATGAGAATGAATGCTACTGAAAATACTTAGACAAAACTGAAAAGATAGTATCAATGGGGAAAAAAGCAGCTGATACGGCAAGAGGACAGTTTTGGCAATGAGAAGAGAAAAAACGAAACTGAGAAAAAAGCAGAGCCAGGCCTTAAAATCATAGTCCACATCTCTGTATTAGGAAGAAGGCAGAGAAAAACTTATTTTTTTAAATGTTTTATTTATTTTTGAGAGAGACAGACAGCGTGAGCAGGGGAGGGTCAGAGAGAGAGGGAGACACAGAATCCGAAGACAGGCTCCAGGCTCTGAGATAGGTGTCAGCACAGAGCCTGACACAGGGCTCAAACCCACGAACCACGAGATCATGACCTGAGCTGAAGCTGGACGCTCAACCAACTAAGCCACCCCAGTGCCCCAGAAAAAATTCTAAACAAGAATGGTTAACAATATGAACTCTAGTATGAAATTATACTCTATAATTGTGGATACTGGACAGTTCTTTCCTCATTTCTAATATCCAATCACTCTGAGAGCTGAGAAGCATACAGAACTCAGTAAAGGCAGGATCCAATAATTCAACCACTTATAAAAATATCATTTACAAAATTATATACAGAACGCTCAGAAATTAAGATATAAAAATATATATTGCAGCACTGTTTGTAAAAATAAAACACTGGAAATAGCCTAAATATCCACCAATACAGAAACAGATATATAAATGATGATACATCCATATAAGGGAATACCATGTAATCTTTAAAAAGAATATAAATCTATATACACTAGCATGTCAAGGGATTTAAGACCTACTACTACATTTACAAATCAGCAGGTGCACTATGATCATATCTCTTTAAAAATACAATAATATTTAAATTAAAGAACATGAAAATCTAGCTTCAGTGTAAGTATCAGGCCAAATTATGTTGCTTAGTTTTTAGTTAGATGCCCACTTATGCATCACTTCAAGCATTCCTAAGATTAGGTGATAAATCATTGTATTATCAAGTATATTAACATCATAAATTATCAACATAACTATCAGTAATATGAAAAGGACAAGTCATTTGAATTTAATACATTCACTCTCAAACAGACATTCTGTAGTAAAAATCTCTTTACATGTGTTATATATTAAACATCTATCAGATAAGTTGCCTGGGTGGGTCAGTTGGTTAAGCAACCAACTAACTCTTGATTTCAGCTCAGGTCACGATCTCATAGTTGTGTGAGTCTGAGTCCCGCAACAGGCTCTGCAGTGAGCTCTGCACTGAGAGCACAGAGCCTGCTTGGGATTCTCCCTCTCTCTCTACCCCTCCTCCACTCGCATGCTCTCTGTCTCTCTCAAAATAAGTAAACTTAAAAGAAAAGTCTAGAATAAATGTATATTTCTTATTGAAAAGGTAAATACATTAGTTATTGTGAAAGCTATTAATTATACACACAAAAATAATTCAGAATACAAATAGCTAAATAACAGGAAAACAGACTGTCACTTAATATGAGTTTAAAAACTGCAGGGAGAACATTACATTCTTTTTTTAAAGCAAAAAAAAGTGTTTACAAATACGGTTAAAGTCTGTAATAACTGAATTCAAATAACTGGTTACTGTCCTCTGCTTCACACTCTGCCATCAAAAATCTCAAGTGGTAAGATACAATCAATGAATGAAGGACAGAATTATGAGAAAATGCCTCCTAAACATTTCACGCTTTCTCAGCTCAGCTGTGTATCATACCAAATTTCAGTTATTTTACTTTTGTGCTTTTCAAAACACATAGACTAAAATTACTGAATTTAATCTCAAATTAGCCCCATCCTAAATTTTACACATCTGAATTTTCAGACTCCACACGTCTTACTATGGCACAGTTTTACAGTATAAATAAATAATAAATAATACAAAATAGTAAGAGATTGCTCACATTTTAATTTAATTCATGTATAAGGCTTTAAGATCATTCCTAACATTGAACAAAACACAGTAAGGCTTTACCTTAGCCAGGTAATAGTAAAGGAGAAAGTAAGTTCAATATGTTGATGGCAACATAATCATCAGCTTTGCTTTACAACAGCCCTTTAAATAATAAGTTACCTACCCCTCAGTTGACATCAGCCTAAAGAGAGGCTATTTAGACTTACAAATGTGCCATTCAGTGTCCACAAGAGCAATGTACTACTCCGCATTGCCAAAAAAGTATTCTCTGAATTAAAATACGAGGTGTACAAAACTTTACTAAAATGTTCAATAAGAAAATTTCAATAAGAATTAAAATTTTCCATAGTTTTACAAGTATTCATTTATCTCCAAAATTCCTTCTAAAATCGTGATATTTGGTTTCTTCCTCATATGGATTTTCCCAATCAGCCAAAGGTCTATCTTGTACACCTCTCACATACACATATCATATTTATACATTATGTATGACAGTTTTTTCTATAGAAAAAGCCTGAAGAATATACAGCAAACTATTGGTGGTGGCTATCTTGGAAGATGGAGTTACAAAGAATTTAACTTTCAAAGTCATATATTTATGATGTATTTCCATGTTTCAAAATAAATATATACATATTTTCTTTGAATACAAGGGGGAGAAAAGATAATTTAATCTTCTCAATATGTGCTGAATATGTGGAAAACTAAACAAGAAAAAATAATGCTTCTTAATTTGTATCTGCAAAAATTAAATCATATGCAACTGATGTATCCTATCAAAACGGAAGGAAAGAAAGCTACACAATAAGGATGTAAAATGCAATCAGGTATACAGTATCAAGTATCCACAATGAAAGATGATTAAAATATCATTATTTACCTTTTGGTGTGAGATTCTAATTTTAATGATAGTACTTTCATGAGTCACTCCCAAACTGTATTTTGTCCAAGATCCTTAACCATAAACAATTATACCTTGAGTGTTTTCAAAAACACAGCTCCTCTTAGGAGAACAGTGGTTAAGAGCATATCCTTTGGGATCAGACCATATTTGACTTCTGGATCTACCTGATACCAAGTATAAGGGCAAGGGCAGGGTAGTTCACCTCTCTATGGCTCACGTCCTCATCTGTAAAACTGAGGTAATAATGGTACCCATCTCTTCAGTTCGCTGGGACAATTAAATGAACTAAAAGTATTTCAATTAATGCACATCCTCTTAGATGAGGATACAAGAACTCACATACCCTTCCATATGCTATTAAAAATCTCACTTCAAGAATACTGTCTTCAAGTTCGATCCACAGCGGGAGCACACCCCAGAGAGCCCTGAGCAGCCCCACCACCGCCACCAGCCTAGTTAACCACCACACGCTGGGAGAAGACGCAGCTGCGTGGGGAGGCAGGTCCCCCAACCACTAGGCTGAGAAGCACCAGCTGCCGCCCCACCCTCTGCTCTGCAGACCCCAAGCACCAGCAACCGCACAGGAAGCAAGGGCCCAGACGACCTCACATCATCAGCGCCTGCCAAAAGGGACAGCAAAATCATCTGTTTTGGGAACAGGATAATGGTTCATATCATATGATTTCATCAACAGGAATGACACTGAGGAAGATGTATTTGTACATGAGACTATCATAAAGAATAACCCCAGGAAGTACCTTCACAGTACTTTGCAGTAGGAGATGGAGAGGCTGTGGAGTTTGATGTTGTTGAAAAAGAAAGGGATATGGTAGCAACAAAGGTCACAGGCCCTGGTGGAACTCCAGTGCAATGCCGTAAATACGCAGCAGACCCTAACAATTATAGACACTATCCTTCACAGAGGTCCTCCCCACAATTATCCACAGAATTACCAAAATAGTGACAGTGGGGAAAGAAGGACTGGGAGAGTACTCTCGAAGGCCTGGACCCACTGCACTGGCCCTCCCACAGGCGATGGTTCCCACCTAACTACGTGCAGAGACCCTCTGAGCATCATCAACAGTCTTCCAACTCTCTGGTGCAGAGAGAAGTGGTTGAGGGTGCTGACAACCAGGGTACAGAAGAACAAAGTAGACCAATGAGACAGAAACAAATCATACCAAAGAGACTTCCAGATATGACTACTACAGCTCAACTTAACTTCTTCCCCAAGTTTTTAAACTCTTATGTCCTGTCGCTTATAGACTTCTACACATAGTGCTACACAATAAACATGGCTAAAGCATAATTGATTATCTTCTCCCTAACCCTGCTCCGATTGCTTCCCCAGTTGGTAATCCTATCCACGTGGCATCTTCCAACTCTGCTTTTCCTATGCACAATGTCCAATTTATTAAATGCTGCTGACTCTACCTCCTAAAATTTCTTAAATTTGTCCCTCTTCCCCTTTCCTACCATCACTAAACTAGATGACAATTCCTTCATTACACAAGTATCAGTATACTTGATCTACTGGATTATATGTCCATAAAATACAGAAGACTACACGCTGTCAACATCGCTCACTTTGTAGGAGAGCACAGGAGAAACTGGCTATGCAGAGGAAGAGGCAGAAGACAAAGTTTAAAAAGTTAAGGAAAACCAAGAATCATACATGTAATTGTATACATGTGTATGCAACATGTATGTTTATATAAAATTATGTATGTGACTCTATGTATAAAGAAATTTTTCTAACCCAAATTTATTCTTAGTGTATTTATATATCCTGTTTTCTCGATTCTCTACTATAAATATTTTTAAGCACTAAAAGAAGAAAAAAACTGTTATTTCATTAAACTCAATTCCCTTTTTTTAAACTAGGAGCAAGTAACTAAGAGCAACATTGTTGTGTATCCTCTCACACCTTCTTTTATTAATCGTATTAAGAGAATTGATCAGACTACTCCAGCCAACTATGCAACATATCCAATAGTCCCTGTGAAAGAATGGTTCTCTGCATAATCCTACCCAAATCAAATCAATTTGAGGGGAAAAAAACTACATAGCATACTCCCTCTGACAACTTCAAACTTTATGTAAAAAGGCTTGATGAAGTTCTCAAGTATCACATCTAACTTCACTTGACCCATATGAAACAGAATTCTTCCCCTATATAAACTTAGAATTTGTATTTTGTGGAACAGTTTTTGGAAAAGAGAGTACATGTTATCAAATAATAACTGTAGTAAATTAAATATGGTCAATTATTTGCTTGACTCACACTCGACATACTAAACCCTAATAGTAGAGAGTTTCACCAGCAGCATTCTATCTCTATGACCTCATAGCACCATCTTGCCAAATTTGGGTGAGTAGCGGGTGTTCTTTGCCTATTGCACTCAATTGGTTCAAAATGGTTAAAAACAAAACAGTAATAATCCTTAATACAACAACCCAAATCATTTATAAGAGCCATCAAATGTAATATACACTCACACATCCTTCCACCTCTTCTTTCCTTTCCTGGCCTTCAATTATTTGTAAGTTTACTACTTTTACCATGTAAAGATTAATAATAAACATTTTTTTCAACTAAGATACTATTGAACACACTAGATACCAATTTTGAATCTATATTCCAGAATCTTATGGTTTTGTATCATATTATAAGACATTATGATATCCTATTCCTGTTCTGGTTTCTTAATCTTTTTGTTCAGGCTAGATACCTACTTGATTGATAATTAAGAAAACACTAGTCCACAGCAATTTATCTAGACCAAAAACAAAATTATACAATGTGTAAAGTATATCTATATTGTACGCTCACCACTTTTTCTGCATTATTCTCCCTTTTGGCATCCCCTCTTTTATTCCCTGATGGACAGTAATCTTATCTTCTCTGGATGCTTGATGATTTTCCTCCAAGAGCAAAATCCCACCCAGATCTATACTCTATACTCTCTGGGTAAAGTACCCAAAACTCTAATATTTCCTGTAGGGTGTGTGTGTGTGTGTGTGTGTGTGTGTGTACACATCAGTGTCTTCAACCCAAACTCATGATCTTTCCCCATGGGGCTCTCCTCCACTTTGAGGAAAGCAGTATTATGTTATAAAAGTAAATGCTCCTCCCTTGCTGTCTACTTAGACAGATAATCCACAAGAATGAGAAGAACTCAACACTATCAACCAGTAAGAACTGACACTTACATAAGACTCAACCCAACAACACCAGAATACATACTGTTTTGAAGTGCCCATGGGATCCTGGGACATTAATACAAACTTAACAAATTAAAAGGTACTGAAATCATATATAATGGTTTCACTGACCTACAGTAGAATCAAACTAGAAATAATAGAAAGGTAAAGAAATAACAGAAAGATAAAGATACAAGAAAAAAATCTCTAAACACTTAAAAACTAAAATATATACTTCTAAATAATTGACAGGTCAAAAAAGAGAGTCTCCAGGGAAGTAAAAACAAATACCAAGAACTGAATCAAAATAAAAATATAGGGGCACCTGGGTGACTCACTCAGTTAAGCATCCGACTTCGGCTCAGGTCATGATCTCACAGTTCGTGGGTTCGAGCCCCACATCGGGCTCTGTGCTGACAACTCAGAGCCTGGAGCCTGCTTTGGATTCTGTGTCTCCCTCTCTCTCTGCCCCTCCCCTACTCATGCTCTGTTTCTGTCTCAATAAAGAATAAGCATGAAAAATTTTCTTAAAATTAAAAAAAAAAAAAATACAACCGGGTCCCTGGCTGGCTCAGTCAGTAGAACATGCAATTCTTGATCTCAGAGTCATGAGTTAAAGCCCCACACAGGGCATGGAGCCTCCCTAAAATAAATAAATAAATGAATGACTACAAATACAACATATCAATCTGTGAGCCATAGCTAATGTAGTACTAAGAGGGAAACTGTTAGTACTAAATATATATTAGAAAAAAAGGAGAAGTTTCAAATAATCTAAATCTTCATTTTAAGAACCTACAAGAAGATCAAAATAAATCCAAAACAAGAGGTGCCTGGATGTCTCAGTCAGTTGAATATCCAGCTCTTGATTTCAGCTCAGGTCATGATCTCACGGTTCATGGGTTTGAGCCCCATGCCAGGGACTGCGCTGATAGCATGGAGCCTGCTTGGGATTCTCTCTCTCTCTCTCTCTCTGCATCCCTCCTCAAAATAAATAAATAAGCTTAAAAAATTTTTTGAATAAATACAAAGCAAGCAGAAAGAAGGAAATCATAAATAAAAGAGCCAAAGATAATGAAATTGAAAGCAAAAAAAAATAGATATCAATGAAATAAAGAGCTAGTTCTTTGAAAAAAAAAAACAGTAAAATTGAGAAAACTTCAGCAGGACCAAAAAATAACAAGAAAAAAGATACAAAATACCAGTTCAGGAATGAAACAGAAAATATCACTATAGACCCTGCAGATGACAAAGAATAATTCAATATTACAAACAACTCTAAACACACAATTTGATATTGTAGATGAAATAAGTCAATTCCTCAAAAAACACCAGGTACCCATAATTACTTAATATGAAATAGATAATTTAAGGGGAGCCTGGGTGGCTCAGTAGGTTAAGCATCCAACTTCAGCTCAGGTCAAGATCTTATGGTTCGTGGGTTCAAGCCCCACGTCAGGCTCTGTGCTGACAGTTCAGAGCCTGGAGCCTGTTTCTGATTCTATGTCTCCCTCTCTCTCTTACCCTCCCCCACTCACGCTCTGTGTGTGTGTCTCTCTCTCAAAAATAAACATTAAAAAAAATTTTTTTAAATAAAAAAAAATAGGTTAAAGGAGAAAAATCGCCTGATCATATCAATTGATACAAAAAGCATTTGACAAAAATTCAACACCAACTGATGATAAAAAACTCTCAGAAAAATAGGAATAAAGGGAATCTTTTCAACTTGATAAAGAGCATCTACATAAAATCCACAACTAACATTATAATTTACAGTAGAAGACTGAATGCTTTTCCCAAAGATCAGGAATAAGGCAAGGATGGACTCTCACCACTCTTACTCAACACAGCGCTGTAAGTTAGGGCCAAGGCAATAACTGGCAAGAAGAAAATGAAAGGTATACAGATCAGAAAGGAAGAAACAAACTGCCTCTATTTGCAGATAACATGATTATCTATGTAAAAATCAAAGGTATGTACCAAAAAATATCCTAGAACTAATAACTGAGTTCAACAAGGTCACAGGTTACAACCTATAAAAAATCAATTGTGTTCCTTTCTGTATACTAACAGTTAATACGTGGACAATGAAATTAAAAATACAGTATTATTTACAACTGCTTTCTCAAAACTTTGAAAAATTTAGATGTAGATGGATATAAATCTACCAAAACATATACAGGACCTACATGCTGAAAACAAAAATGATGATTTAAAAAAATAAAAGAATATGTAAATAAATGTAGAGATATACTGTGTTCATAGTATAGATACCAATTTTCCCCAAAATGATACACAGATTGAACAAAATTCCTATCACAATCTCAGCAAGATTTCTGCAGATTTGGAAAAAAATATTCTAAACTGATACTGAGGTGTGCCTGGGTGGCTCAGTCGGTTGAGTGTCTGACTCTTGATTTTCGCTCAGATCATGATCCCAGGATCACGGGATCGAGCCCAGCGTTGGGCTCCATGCTGAGCATGGAGTCTGCTTAAGATTCTTTCCCTCTCTCCCTTTGCCCCTCCCCCCTGCTCATGCTCTCTCATTCTCTAAAATTAAAAAAAAAAAGAGAGAGACAGAGAGAGAGAGAGTACCTGGGTGGCTCAGTTGGTTAAGCACCCAACTCTTGATTTTGGCTCAGGTCATGATCTCACAGTTTGTGGAATCGAGCCCCCATCTGGCTCTGCACTGACAGTGGAGCCTAACTGGGATTCTCTCTCTCTCTCTCTCTCTCTCTCTCTCTCTCTCTCTCTCTGCCCCTCCCCTGCTCACCCACTCTTTCTCTCAAAATAAACAAACATTTATAAATAAATAAATAAAATTGAAAAAAATTACAAACAAATAAAAGTGCTATTGAAAAGCAAAAGAACTAGGCGACCAAAAGCAATCTTGAAAAAGAAAAAAAAAGTGGAAGAAATTAGTTCACCCAATTTCAAGACCTACTGCTACAGTAGTCAATACTATAGGCAGTGCCACATGAACAGATATATAAATCAATAGAATGGGATAGAGAACCAAGAAGTAGACAACATGCTCAACTGAGTTCTAACAAAGGTACAAAAGCAATTCAATGAAAGAATTTCAATAAACAGCACTAGGGCAATTAGATATCCATAAATGAACAAATGAACCTTCACCTAAATAGACAGCATACCTTATACAAAAACCGACTCCATATAAATTGCAGATTTCAAGGTAAAAAATAAAACTTTTAGAAAAACACATAGGAAAAAATCTTAAGGATAAAACTAGGCAAAGCGTTTTTAGACTTGACATCAAAACCAAGGCTCATTAAAGGAAAAACTGATAAACTGGGCTTTATCAAATAAAACTTTGATCTCCAAAAGATCCTGTTAAGATGAAATGACAAACTACAAACTAGAAGAAAATATCTGCAAAGCACATATCTGACAATGGAAAACACCTAAAATAAAGAACTCTCAATATTCAACAGCAAAATAATAATAGTAATAATAATCCAATCAGAAGATTACAATAAAAAATCCAAACGTCAAAAGAACAGGTGTTTTACCTAAGACTACATGAAGATAAATAAGCACATGAAAATATGTTCAATATCATAAACCCTTACAGAAATGCAAAAGAAAACCACAGTAAGATATCATTAGATACATAATATATAACACGTACATATCTATCAGAATGTCTAAAATAAAAAATAATAACAAAACCAAATACTAGCAAGGATGCAGAGAAAATGAATCACTCATCTGCTGCTGGTGGGAATGACAAGAGTTATTGTGGAAAACAGAGGAGCAGTTTATTGAAAAACCTAAACATGTAACTACTATACATACTTACAAATATAGATCTGGCATTTTTCCCCAAGAACTGAAAACTTTTGTACAAATACCTGTACACAAATGTTAACAGCAGCTTAATTCATCATAGCCAAAAAATGAGAACAATTCAGATGCCCTTCAACAGGTAAATGGTTAAACTAACTGATATATTCACACCTTGGAATACTAGTCAACAATAAAAAGGAAAAAAACACTGATGCACACAAAAATCTAGATAAATCTCCAAAGAACTGTGCTAAAAAAACAAAAGGTCATACAGTATATGATTCCATTTATACAATTCTTAAACGCACAAAATTATACAACTAAAGAACAGATTAGTGGTTGCCAAGGGTTAAGAAGAGTGGAGCAGAAGGAAATTAGATATGACTGTAAAAGGGCAAAAGGACAGATCCTTATGTGATGGAAACTTCTGTACGTTGATTGTACTGATGTCAATATTGTACTGTAGCTTTAAGATTTTCCCACTGGGATAAAAAAGAGTTAAGGGTTATAAGGGATCTCTGTATTATTTCTTACAACCGCATGTGACTCTACAATGATCTGAAAATAAAAAGTATAATTTTAAAAAATAAGTAACTGGGACACCTGAGTGGCTCAGTCAGTTAAGCATCCAACTTAGGCTCAGGTCATGATCTCATGGTTCATGAGTTCCAGCCCCACATTGGGCTCTCGGCTAAAGGCATGAAGCCCACTCAGGGTTCTTCTCCCTTCCTCTCTCTCCCCCTTCCCCACTTGGGCACACACTCTAGCGCATGTTCTCTCTCTCTCTCTCTCTCAAAAAATAAACATTAAAATAAAAATAGAAATAAAAAGAAACTAATGTGAGGTGTGACTTAGAATTATCATAGGATTAATTGTTCCACTGATAATTTCCTATTGAAAATAAAAATATATTAACCATGATAAAGTGCTCATTAGCAAGAAATGAAAGCCAAATTAAAGAGCAAAGAAACTCTGGTGAACACAAGCCACGTAAGACACACAGTCCCAGTTTCATTAACTTTCCATCCTTTCCCACCCCAGCCAAAACAAACAAACAAAAAGAACATGTGGGTATGTTTAATCACTTGTCCTACACCTAAAAAAGGCTTGCCATATACCAAGAAAGTGATTAAGCATATATTAATATCACACAGTTTATCTATCCTATTGACTCAATTCAAATACTTGCATTACAAAATAAATATGCAAATTTGAGCCTTCAAACAGGAAATGAAATTTTCTAAATCCATTACATAACTTCAGATTCATGTGTGCAGTGAAAGCTAATAAATCATTTAAACCTTCATACACAGAACCTTTTTAAATTTGCATTTATCTACAGTAAATACTGCCATGTTCTTCAATAGCTTGCTAGTTCAATCTAGCAAACTAGTGATTTATAGCAATGATATATTTTCAAAATCAGAAATCTGTCACTATGTGACAACCAGTCAGAAGTCCACTGAACTTATATTACTCAGAATCAAAACATCATAGAATATGAAAGAGATAGCAAAATGTCAAGCATTCAATAATAAAATCAATTACTTCAGTATTTGAGTCTGATTATATGTAAAACTGTTTGTAACATTACATATAATTTAAGATCCTTTATTACTCTAACAAGCCCAGTTCTATTATGTTATCATTCTCTAATGCTTCCAAGCTATTTTAAAAGACTAATACTATGATTTCACTTACATATGGAATCTGAAAAACAAACAAACAAAAAACAGAAATAGACTCATACAGAGAACAAACTGGTGGTTGTAGGTGGGGGGGTTTCGGAAAATAGGTGAAAGGGATTAAAAAGTACAAACTTGCAGTTATAAAATAAGTGACAAGGATGAAAAGCACAGCATAGGGAATATAATCAATATTACTATAACAACATTGCATGGTAGACAGATGGTAACTATACTTTTCTGATGAGTATTGCATAATGTATAAAACTGTCAAATCACTATGCTATGTATCTGAAAGTAACAAAACACTGTTATGTCAACTGCACTTCTATAACAAAAATGAAGAAAATACATTGTTAAATTTCATACTTTATAACGTGAAGTCCTTTATAACTTGAGTCCTATTTTGAAGAACAGCAAAATTTACAGTATGTAAAAGAAATATCTGTATTATTTTTTCCACAAAACATGAGCTTTTAGATCTTTATAATAATTTCATACCAATATTATTATGTAGGAAATTTCATCAGATGTGAAAATGGGAACTGTATTAATAATAGAGGAATAAACTAGAAACCTAAACATCTACTATAATAGATATATGTTGTTTGTGTCTGTATTGTACTCACTTTTCCTTTCATTCCCCATCCACTTCATCTCATTCTCCTGGCAATGAGGTCACCGTACCTCACACCTAGGCCATAGAGAGGACACATACAGCTTTCCCTTCTCCTGGTCACAGTGATTAATCCAGGAGTGAAAACGTGACCTAATTTAGGCCA
>CM053567.1:71181423-71221493 GCA_028646485.1 Cryptoprocta ferox | reverse complement strand
ATCTACTATAATAGATATATGTTGTTTGTGTCTGTATTGTACTCACTTTTCCTTTCATTCCCCATCCACTTCATCTCATTCTCCTGGCAATGAGGTCACCGTACCTCACACCTAGGCCATAGAGAGGACACATACAGCTTTCCCTTCTCCTGGTCACAGTGATTAATCCAGGAGTGAAAACGTGACCTAATTTAGGCCAATCAAAATCATTACCAAGTTTTTTTTTTTTAATTGGGAGGTAGAAAGGAAGGGCTTTTGTACTCTGGGGTCAAAAGCTGGAAAGATATTAAATTGGCAGCTTCCAGAAGACATCTTTCTTGCCATGTATACAGAGAAACTCATCTGAGTCGTGAATGGAGAAAGAATATTCTGGTGGCATCAAGTCCTTACTTCCAGCACCTGGTTCCAGAGCTCTCCTGGTTCTCATATCTTCATTTAATGATCTATTCTGACTGATAATGAAAAGCTGAAAGATTTTCCTCTAAGATCAAGAGTAAGACAAGAGTGTCAACTCTGGTCACTTTTAAAAAATAGCACTGGAAGGCCTCACCAGAACAATTAGGCAAATACAGACAGAAGGCATCCAAATTGTAAAGGAAAAGGTAATCTGTTTGCAGATGATATGATCCTGTAGAATATTCTATAGACTCCACCAAAAACTGTTAAAACTAATGAATGAATTTATTAAAGTTGCAAGATACAAAATCAACATTGAAAAACATCAGCTGCATTTCCATACACTGACAAGGAGCTATCTGAAAAAGACATAAACAATTTCCATTTATAATAGCAAGAAAAAGTATAAAATACTTTAAGAACAAAGTTAACCAAGAAGGTAAAAGATCTGTAAATGAAAAACATAAATAAAGCACTGATAAAAAAAAAATCAAAGATATAAATGAATGGAAAGATATTCTAAGTTCACCCTTGGAAGAATTAAGAATATTGTAAAAATGTCCATTCTACCCAATTGATACACTAGTCCACCTTTTTTTTTTTTTTTTTTTTTTTTGGCCTGTGCTTTTGGTGTTAGATCCAAAATATCATGGCTGAGACCAATGTCAAGAAGTCTTTTCCTTGAAAATACACATTTAAAAAGAGGAGAGGTGCCTGGGTGGCTCAGTCGGTTGAGCATCCAACTCTTGATTTCAGCTCAGGTCATGATCCCAGGGTTGTGGGATCAAGCCCTCACTGAGCATGGAGCCCCCTTGAGATTCTCTCTCTCTCCATTCGCCCCTCTCCTCCACCCACACTATTTTTAAAATAAATAAAGTTTTTTTAAAGAGGTAAAACATGGACGTATTTTATATTTATTCATAAAGACCTAAACAAAATTTGGAAAGATGTGTAAGGTGTAAATAATAGTTATTTTTCAGGTTTTCTTTAGCAGTGACTGAATTCATTTAGGGGGAAATGATTTGCAGGAAAAAAGAGGTGGGAGAGAGAGATCATCATATTCATTTTTATTTCTGAACTATTAATCTATCATCCATATAAAATATTAAACAAAGACCCAAAAAATGGTCAATTATATTTGATAGCCCAGAAAATCCTGGGGAAAATACCATCCCAAAGATAACCCAATACTGGCTCAGATAGTATAGCCAACTAACATGTTGGCATCAATAAAGATAATCTTTCATAAGTGATCCACCTTCACTTTCTTTTTCCCCTCAGTATTATGTAAAGTGTTTTACTCCTAAAGCAAGAGAAAAGCAAAGTGGAGACTGTGGTGGAAGATGGGTAGAGAGGAGAATTTAGTAAATCTGCTGCACTTACAAAATAAATGCGCTGAAAGCAAAATGTTTAAATGGTATTTTTGTAGCTCATTTTCATACATGCTAAGCCTTTCCTCCTTGCTTTTACATTGATATTTCACTCTTAATTGTTCAAACTGGCTAAATGGCATATCAGGATTCTTCCAGATAGTTTAACATATTACAAAACCAGGAAGGTAAACAGTGCTAGAAGGTGAAGTATTTAACAGAGTTAACACATTTTCCCAACCTAAAGCATACTAAAGGCAATAAACCTGTATTTCTTAAAACATCATTACTCTGTGTTTTCTATCAGCATAAACAAACAGAAGGTACAAAGAATAGGGTTAAAATGAGATGGCTTTGGTGAGAATTAATATTTAAGTGACTCTGTATCTTGCCATCAGAAATCCCAGGCTGAGGCCAGAGACAAGCTCACGGCCTTGAAATCTAAACAACATAGAAACATAAGCCTTCAACTATCTCCTATTAGTTATTTAAGATCTACTATTATAACATTAAAATATCAACTACATATTGATTTTTAAGAAAAGCCTTATTTAATTTGGATGAAAAGGAGTTAAAATCAGTAATATATTATGTACATGAAAATTTTTTCTCACCGAAAAATAACTCCAATTTAGTTCAAAACTCGTATCAAGCTTCTCAAGACATTTTAGCCATGTAATAACCCCTATACAAAATACATTTCCAATCACTCAGCTTACCCCACAAAATCTCAAAAAGCCTCACCTCCCATTTTCTTCCCATAGAATCTTACCAGTCAAGCCAGTCCAGACTACTTATAACAAGGAGCTTTAAAATTCACTTCCTTGCCTTTACTCTCCCTTTCTAATATTCAAAGTTTAGTTCAATTCTCACCTCTCTAAAAAGACACTTCCAGAAAAAAAAAAAAGTACTGTTTCCCTACTCTGAACTGTTAACAGCTTTGTCACATTGCAAAGCATGCAGTTCACACTTAATTGCTTTATTGCTAGTTATCATTTTTTATATAAACCAGAATGTATACTATTTTAATTCAAGTTAGTTAACATACAGTGTAGTCTTGGCTTCAGATGTTAAACCCAGTGCTTCATCTCTTACATATGACAGCCAGTGCTCTCCAGAAAAGTGCCCTCCTTAATGCCCATTACCTATTTAACCCATCCTCCCACCGACCTCCCCTCCAGCCACCCTCAGTTTGTTCTCTGTATTTAAGTATCTCTTATGGTTTGCCTCCCTCTGTTTTTATCTTATTTTTCCTTCCCCTCCCCTATGTTCATCTGTTGAGTTTCTCAAATTCCACATATAAGTGAAATCATGATATTTGTATTTCTCTGACTTATTTCACTTAGCAAAATACCCTCTAGTTCCATTCACGTGGTTGCAAATGGCAAGATTTCAATCTTTCATTGCCGAGTAGTATTCCATTGTATATAGATAATATACCACATCTTCTTTATCCATTCATCAGTCAATGGACATCTATCTGCATGACTCTGGTTTCCATCAGACTGTAAGCACTTAAGAAGGAAAACTGTAGAAGGAACTACATGTCAGACATTATTCTCAAAGATTCTAACAATCCTACGAGGTTGTTAGAAAATTCCCTAAATTTTCCAGACACAGGAACTACATCAGAAAGTTTATACAACTTGCCCAAGAACCTAAAAAGTGATGCAGTTAAACAAGTTTGTCTGATTCCATGCAAGATACTGTCTTTCAAAACAAAACTGTCATAAAGCTCTATGGTATTTAGCACATTTTCAAAGTATGCTCACATATTTCAACTTGGTACAACCCTTAAAGTTGACCACCTTTCTCTGGCAAGCATGCTTTCATAATTCCATTCCTCTGGTTCTATGGGGGAACTCTCAACTGACTTGATACAGTTCTGGTAGGGATGTCAATTAGTGGTGCCCAATTTCACAGAATGACGTGAGACGCAGGTTTGACAATCATAATATCACATACCGTCAGATACACTATTTCAGTGGTAGCGTTGTGATTTAAGTCAGGCCAATCAGAGTTCTGCAGGGGTCTGAGCCTCTTTATGATGTTATCCCTGAACAACTGGTCTACCTACCTCATCCAGGCTATGTTCATTTGCCCCAACTCAATACAACACAAATTTTATAAACTTTAATAATCCAAAGGGAGTATTTGACACAAAGGTGACAATCCTGAAATATACCTGATTCCTCCTGTATTACTAAAATCTGTATTTAAAGAATGTCAGGAGCACCTGGCTGGCTCAGTCAGTACAGCATGCAACTCTCAATCTTAGGGTCATGAATTCAAGCCCCACGTTGGGTGTGGAGCTTACTTAAAAAAAAAAAAAAAAAAAAATTGAAGCAAGCCAAAGAACTAGTAGAATGCTTTCAGTTTAGAGAAACTACATGACAAAATTCCACTCTCTTCCTAATCGTAATATTAACTGAAATTTATTAAGCAAACAAGCTACAGCAGTTGAAAAATTAAGAGCTCTAACTTCTTCTACCATTTTACAAGGGTTACTAGATTGCCCCAAAGAGGTAAGGGGAAAGAATGTGCACACTACAAAAAACAAATGAATATATTAAATGGTAGCCCACAAACAGACTGGAAAGAATATATAAATGTGATCAAAGATGAGCAACATATTTATATCATTCTGGCACAATGTACCTTTGTACCATTATAATTACTGAGAAAATAATTAGAAAATATTTATAGATTCTCCTACAAGAACTTATATAACATCAATACTACAAAAATGAAACAAATCACAACCATCTCATGTGCATTTAAAGTAGTATGTATAAAACCAGCCTGTGCAATAGCTTTAAAAAGTCAGGCTTATACTAAAGGCTTGATTATAAAACTTTTTTTTTAATTTCAGATTTTGTACATATATCTTAGAAACTTAGCATATGGTTTAAACAAACAAAAACAATATTTAAGTCAGTACTCAAATAGCTTCAACAAATAATAGGGTAACGGCTAAAAAAATGGCTCTCCATGACAAATACAAAATAAACACACAGAAGAGTTATACAGAAGCAAACTCTGGAACCGGGGAAAAAATAAAACGATATATCAGTAATTAACAAAGTGAATCAGATGTTGAGAATAGATTTGGCAACTCTGAAAATAACATAAATTAACCCTTTTTTGTATTTAATAACATTTTCTATTAAAAAAAAAGCCAAAAGAGGGGTGCCTGGGTGGCTCAGTCGGTTAAGTAGCCAACTTCGGCTCAGGTCATGATCACAGGTTGTGAGTTCAAGCCCCACATCAGGCTCTGTGCTGACAGCTCAGAGACTGGAGCCTGCTTTAGATTCTGTGTCTCCCTCTCTCTCTGCTCCACCTCTGCTTGTACTCTGTCTCTGTCTCTCAAAAATGAATGAACATTAAAAAAAATTTTTTAAAGCCAAAAGAAACACTAAAAATTTACATTTCCTCTAACATTGCATTTTTATAAATAAAAATGTTTCCCATTCAAAGAAAAACAAGTACTTTAATAAAACATTTTTGCTAGTTTCTCTGGCTCCTCATGTAAAATAAAAGTTCATTTTCTTAAAACAATCAAGTGAAATATACTATTTTGACTACCTGATACCAAATAATTCAGTTATTTCCTACCTGAAATTTCATCCAATAGCAATACACTCTCACTGTAGTGCAGTGTCACATTCTCTCTTGGTTCAGATTACATGGCCTTACATTCAGTAAATTAATAGTTTAATCAAGTATCTTCTTATAGTGTTAAAGACTGGCAAACTTAGAGGATAAAAATTGCAATTTTAAAATATGTATCAATAATTCATCTTGTTATCAAGTCTAATCTTTTTGTTCTACATTAATACTTCAAAAGAAGCAAAATATATAAAATTAATAATTTTTATAATGTAAAAACCTCTAATAATTCTGTTCTCATAACTATATGATGAAACATAAAAGATGTCTAAATAAAAATTTGTGTCAATCTTTTGCCAAGTAAGCTATTACTCAATTCTCCTTAAAGAAAACAATTCTTCATTCTGAAAAGTGGAAAACAAGGGTAAAGAATTAAGCATTTAGGGGCACCCGGGTGGCTCAGTCAGTTGAGCATCCAATTCTTGATTTAAGCTCGGTTCATGATCCCACGGTCATGGGATGGAGCCCTGAGACAGGCTCCACCCTGAGTGTGGAGCCTGCTTGGGATTCTCTCACTCACACTGGGTGTTCTATGTAAGTGATTAATCACTGAGTTCTACTGAAACCAACATGATATAGTATGTTAACTAACTTGAACTCAAATAAAAGAAAATTTAAACAAAACATTCTCTCATTCTCTCCCTCTTCCCTCCACCTTCCCCCACTCATTCTCTCTCTCTCTCTCTCTCTCTCTCTCTCTCTCTCTCAAATAAAAAAAAAAAAAAGAATCAAGCATTTATCCTCTTTTCCTGGAGGTAACCCAAATTGTTGATTTTATAAAGCTCTTCATTATAGAAAACTCCAGCTAATGAATGCAGAAAACAATAGACTTATTTTTTTCAAGTTTTATTTGAGAGAGAGAAAGAAAGAGAGAGCAGGGGAGGGGCAGAGGGAGAGGGAGAGAATCCCAACCAGGCTCTGCACCAGCAGCACTAAGCCCAACATGGGGCTCCAACTCACGAACTGTAAGATTATGACCTAAGCCAAAACCAAAAGTCAGATGTTCAGCCAACTGAGCCACCCAGGTGCCCCCAGAAAAGTAGTGATTTAAAACATCATCAGGGCACCTGAGTGGCTCAATCAGGTGAGCATCTGACTCTTGGTTTTGGCTCAGGTCATGATCTCACGGTTCACAGGATCAAGCCCCACATCAGGTTCTGCAGTGACAGCACAGAGCTGGCTTGGGATTCTCTCTCTCCTTCTCTCTCTGCCCTTCCCCCAATTGTGCTGTCTCAATCTCTCTCAAAAAAATAAACTTAAAAAAAAAAAACATTAAAAAAATAGTCCTTAACTTTTAAAGATACACACTGAAGTATTTAGAAATTAAAAGAGGGAGGGGCACCTGGGTGGCTCAGTCAGTTGAGCATCGGAGTCTTGATTTCAGCTCAGGTCATGATCCCAGGGTTGTGGGATCGAGCCCTGCGTTGGGCTCTGCACTGAGCATGGACCCTGCTTAAGGTATTCTCTCTTGCTCTCTCTATCTCTCCCCCTGACCTTCTCCCTCACTCTCTATGAAAAAAGTAAAAAAATAAATTTTAAAAATGTGCATTTCAACTATTAAAAAAGTGGTGGGGGGGGGGGGGGATAGAGGGTGCCTAGCTGGTTCAGTCAGTAAAGCATGGGACTTTTGATCTCAGGGTTATGAGTTCAAGCCCCACATTGGGTGTAAAGATCACTTAAAGATAAAACCTGAGGTGCCTGGGTGGCTCAGTCAGTTAAGTTTCTAATTCTTGGTTTCAGCTCAGGTCATGATCACAGTTTGTGACTTAGAGCCCCGTGTTGGGCTCTGCACTATTAGTCCAGAGACAGCTTGGGATTCTCTTCTACCTCTCTCTCTGTCCCTTCCCTGCTCACACACACACTCTCTCTCAAAATAAACAAACAAAAAATTTAAATAAAACCTTTAAAAAGTAAAATAAAAAGGGGAGAAGGAAAAACTCTTGCATTACTGAATTAGATATGGTTATACACTTTGTTAATTAAGATGTGTAAATACAAAAGCAGATAATAAAATCAACGAAAGCCCTTATATTTATATTTATCATTTTTAAGTTACTATAAAAAGGATTATTGTTTAGGGGCGCCTGGGTGGGTCAGTTAAGCATCCAACTTTGGTTCAGGTCATGATCTCACAGTTTGGGAATTCAAGCTTCGTGTTGGGCTCTGTGCTCACAGCCTGGAGACTGCTTGGGATTCAGCGTCTCCCTCTCGCTCTGCCCCTCCTCTGCTCACACTCTGTGTGTGTGTGTGTCTCTCTCTCAAAAATAAACATTAAAAAAATTTTAAAGAAGTATTGTTTAAAATATTAATATTAATGAAGCTTATGCTTACAAGTTATAACATACAATCCTCTAAAACTGAATTTAAAACTTCATTATCAAAAATGAGAGTAGTAACTACATTTATCCTGCCCACACAGAAATCTGACAGCTTCGATCAATCCTCAATAGCTCTAAATTAAAAATTAACCAGATATGCTTTTAAGCATCAGCAATGAATAAAAGGTTAGAAGAACAGAATACAAAAATGGATCACTCCAAATTAATCTATCAACAATCAATAATCAAGCAGCAACTATGCACTTCATCAAATATTAAGATGCACTTGTTGGTTAGAGATATTATTCATGTTCTATGGACAAAATTAACAATGAGATCTATGCAAAGTACTACAAAAAAACCTCATAAGAACCAAAAGCATACACCTTATTCCTCATAATAAGGCAGTAGCATAAATTTTTAGTGTCTTGAGTACCAACCTGAAAAAGCTGAAGACAATTTTGTATTCTCTGCATCTACTTGGATGTAATGGATGATCAAAAGAAGATAGTTGAGGGGCACCTGGTGGCTCAGTCGGTTACGCATCCGACTCTAATTTCTGCTCAGGTCATGATCTCATGGCTCTGCTTGGGATCCTCTCCCTCTTTCTCTGCCCCTCCCCTGCTCACTCACACGTGCGTGCGCTCTCTCCCTCTCTCTCTCTCTCTCTCAAAATAAATAAACTTTATTTATTTATAAATAAAATAAAATAAAATGAAGATATTCTTGAATAAGCGTATATATGCATGCAATGGTACAATAAAATTGTTATTCCAACATGAGCATACGTATTAATAGAAGCCTTCTGGAATGAAATGTAGCTATAAAAGCCTCTGAACCCTTAATGAAACAGTCACACCACTTGATCCAGCAATTGAACTTATTCTTTTAAGTTTATTTATGTATTTTGAGAGGGGTGGGGGAGAGAGAGAGTGCGCAAATCTCACAAACCGTGAGATCATGACCTGAACTGAAACTAAGAGTCGGACACTTAACCAAATGAACCACCCAGGCACCCCCAGCAACTGAATTTCTAAAATTCTATCCTAATAAGCCAAATATTTAAAGCACTTTACGTAGCACCACTGCCCCACCTATCCCTATGTTTTCTTTCATCTTCTCATAATTCTAGGCCAGATATGTGTGCTATGTATCATGACAAAGACACCCATCTCCTAACAGGACACTCACCATCAAGGTCAGAAACAACAAGCAAGCCCTGACACAGGTTTTAGTCTGTCCTTATGGATGCCAACTTGTACTTGTGGGCTCCAGCTTATTCTTGCTCTCCTGTACTTTGCATCCATCTTCTCTTCCTGACCACTTGCCTCATGAACTTCAAACTCCAGAATCACACACAAAGACAGCCTTACAGATACTGGTAAACCAGCTCCTACAATTAGATACCATAAAATCTCTTCAACAAATCCTGAAGGTATTTGTGAGTGAAGCTTTTGTTTAGCAGCGTAAACCCCATGAAAATTAATGAGAAAAACTCACAAAGTTTTTTTAAAAGGCATATGTATAGAAACACTGCCAGGATGGACTGAGGAAACTAGAGACAGGACAGATGAAGAAAGGCCTTTGGACCCCCAGAATTCTAGCGGCAGGAAACAAGCTGAGACTTCACCTCAGTTGTAAAGATATGTCATCTTTCTGGAAAAGGGAACATGATTCAGATGGCAGAACAAGGAACTTAGAGGGCAAACCAAGAGCCATGGAAAATTATTCCCAGTGAGAAACCAAGCCAAGGAACTTTCAACATTTGCTCAGCTGGATTTCAGACCTACTATAGAGGGGTTCCTGTGTGTTCCCCCTTTTTCAAACAGGAACATGTATAGCAGTTATTCTGCTAGGGACCAATGCTACTACACCATTATATGTTGGAGTAGGGTGGGCAGATAACTTGTCTCTGGTCTAACACATCTAAAGAGCCAGAAGGGCACCTGTCCGGCTCAGCAGGAAGAGCATGTGACTCTTGATCTCGAAGTCCTGAGTTTGAACCTCATGAGGGGAGTAAAGATTATTTTAAAAAATAAAATTTAACTTAAAAAAATAAAAAAGAACTAGAGAAACAGTCCATAAAGAGTTTCACTTAAGGAACTATACCTAAGGAGTCTTACCCATACTTGGATTTGAACTTAGATGATGAGATTCTGGACTTGTTGAGATCCTATACGAGTATGAGATACCATGTATTGTTTTAAGCCTCCAAATTTTGCATTGTTATGCAGCACAGATTTGTTTAATGTGTTGCTACATTAAAAAATAACTGGATAACACATCTCCCACTCCCACAGTATTTAATCCCTCACCATAAACAACTGAAAAACTAAACAAAATAGATAAAGCAACTATTTTCAAACACTGGACTACAGAAGAAACTGGAGTGAGATCCCTGTGAGAAGGGAAATAAATGTGTCAAGACTGCCTTCAACTTTGTGCCTAGAGGTATTTTTTAAACCACTATCGAGGGAAGAAGAATCGCAGCAGAACACAACCATCTCAAAGAATTAAAAGATGGCAGTCTCGCTGAATTCAAAAAACAAGACTCAGAAGCTGAGTAAACACAGATGAGATTTCAGGGAGACTGAGGTGGCTGGATTTCAAGGAGCAGAGTGCCAAGGGAAGTTACCTGAGAAATTGCTCCAGGAATCTAAATAGTGGTTCCCTGGAGTATTTGGATGAGCACCAGGCTTCACAGGCATAGGGTGAGACTCAGAACAGCACCAAAGGAACAACTACTGGGGAGCTGTAAGTTGAAAAATTCTCACAGATCACCAGAGCTGGGAGAAGTTTGAATTGTGCCCAAAGAAGAAAGATCTTGAACATCTAAGGCTTTGAGGAGATGCTCCTCCAAAAGGATTGCAAGCCATAGCAGTAGGGTTAAACTAATCCTACAGTAAAAGCTACTCTTTATCTACCATAGATATGTTTAAAAACAAGACCAGACTCTGCCTTGAGGGCTGCATAGCAGAGCAATGGAAGTGACTAAACACAGATAAAAATCCTGTCTTACAAGTCAGACAAACCAGCAATAGATTGCAAAGGGGTAGAAGAGTCATGGGGAGGAGAAGTTCTCTATGATCCCACATAAGTCGCAGACTCATTCCTGAGCTAGGCACATGACAGACCCAACAGGACAAAGAAAAAGCTTTGAGAATTTAACTAAACAAGTCTAAAACTGCTGAGTGGCACATGCACAGGACAGACCCAAAGAAGCAAGGCAAAGGTCTTGAAAACTGGAATGATATTGAAACCACCAATACGAGATCAGGATTAAGATGGTAAAGTAGAAAGATCCTGTAAGTGTCTCCTCCCACAGATACTCTAAGACTCCAACTACATTTAGAGCAACTCTGAGAATGACCTAAAGACTAGCAGAACAATTCTTCCACAGCTTAAGATGTAAAGAAAAGGCCACATCAAGAAGGGCAGAGAGGGCAGAGATGCAGTCTAATTGGGACTCACAACACTAGCACAGAACCCCACAACTGGAAGGAATATCGAAGGCACAAAAGTACTCTCTGAGGAAGGGTTCAAACCCCACACAGAGCACCTGCTCCACACACACCTATGTCAAGGAGATGAGCCCCTGTAATCTTTGAAAAATCAGCAGGGCTTAACTCCAGGAACTTTCAAAGTCATTGAGGCTTAATTTCAGAAGAATAGGAGGGCTACTAAAAAAGCAGGACTCTTTGTTTTAAAAAGCACACACACAGACTCACTGCTCCAAGTGGCATCACAGAGGCAGCAGTTTGAGAGGCGCCTGAGCTATACCTTTAAAAGCTTTGTTGACTAGAGGCATCTAGGTGGCTCAGTTGGTTAAGCATCCAACTCTTGACTTCTGCTCAAGTCATGATATCACGGTTCATGGATTCAAGCACCACCACATCAGGCTCTGCAATGACAGCACAGAGCCTGCTTGGGAGTCTTTCTCTCTCCCTCTCTCTTTGCTCCTCCCTCGCTTTCTCTCCTAAAGGAAAACAAAACCAGTAAACTCTTGGATACTGGTCTTAGCAATACTTTTTGGATCTATCTCCTCAGGCAAGGGCAACAAAAGCAAAAATAAAACTATTAGGGTTATATCAAGCTAATGTTTTTGCATAGCAGAAGAAACCATCAACAAAACAAAAAGGCAACCTAAGGAATAGGAGAAGATATTTCCAAATGAAATATCTGACAAAGGTTAATATCTAAAATATATTTAAAGAACTCATACAACTCATTATCAAAAAAAAAAAAAAAAAAAAAAACATTCTAGGGGTACCTGGGTGGCTCAGCTCATGATCTTATGGTATGTGAATTTGATCCCAATGTCGGGCTCTGTGCTAACAGCTAAGAGCCTGGAGCCTGCTTTGGATTCTATGTCTCCCTCTCCCTCTGCCCTTCCCCCACTCATGCTCTGTCTCTCTCTGCCCCAAAAATAAATTAACATTTAAAAAATAAAATTTTGAAAAAATAAACTTTTGTAAAAAAAACAAATAAAACCAATCATTCAAAAGAAAAAATAAAAACCAACAACAGCCAAAATGTGGAAGCCAAGTATCCATCCATAGATGAATGGATAAAGATGATGTTGTTAATAAATGCAATGGAGTATTACTCAGCCATAAAAAAAGAATGAAATCTTGCCAATTGCAACAACATGCACGCATCTGTGGGGTATACTACTAAGTGAAACAAGTCTATCAGAGAAAGACAAATACCATATAATTTCACTTATATGTGGAATTTGAGAAACAAGACAAAAAAAGAAACCAAAAACAATCTTAAATATAGAGAACAAACTGGTGGTTACCAGAGGGGAGGTAGGTGGGTGACAGCTAAAACATATGAAGAGTACATTTAGAGTACATTAAGAGTATATTTATCATGATGAGCACCAAGTAATGTATAGAACTGTCAAATCACTATATAGTACACCTGAAATTAATGTAACATGTACATTAATTATACAAGAATTTTAAAATAAGTTAATTTTGTTAATTAAAAATAGAACTACTATATTATCCAGCAATTGATAATCCGGTTATTGATCCAGAGAAAACAAAACCACTAAACTGAAAAGATAAATGCACCTTTATGATCACTACAGGATAATTACAATAGCCAAGATATGGAAGCAATGTAAGTATCCACTAATAGATGAATGGATAAAGTAAATGCAGCACATGTGTGTGCATGCACATGCATGCATGCATACACACACACACACACACACACACACACACACCACCCTGGAATATTACTCAGCCAAAAAAAAAAAAGAATGAAATCTTGCCATTTATAATAACATGGATGGATCTAGAAGATATTATGCTAAGTGAAATAAGTAACACAGAAAAGACAAATACTGCATGATTTCACTTATATGTGGAATCTAAAACACAAATGAGTAAACGAAACAAAACACAAACAGAATCTAAATACAGAGAACAAACTGGTAGTTGCCAGAAAGAAAGGAATATGGACTGAGCAAAATAACTGAAGGAGATTAAGAGGTACAAACTTTCAGTTATAAAATAAGTCACTGGGTTTATATAAAGTACATCGAGCAAATATAGTCAATAATACTTTAACAATCTCGTATGGTGACAGATGATAACTAGACTTTTCATGGTGAGCACTTCATAATGTATACAAATATCAAATCACTATGCTGTATACCCATAACTAAAATAGTATTGTATGTCAGCAATACTTTAATTAAAAAGAAAAAAGGAAAAAAGCTAACCACCACACACAGAAAGCAATGCAGAACTTGTGATCTGACCCTCACCAAATTGATAACCTGCTTAAAAAAAAAAAAAAAAATTTACCTTTCTCCAGGGAACATAACAGGGATCACGGTCTAACAAGATAACATTCACAAAATCTGGGATAGAAACCAAAACTACAAGAGTCAGTAAAATGTGATGAACTTCAATAAAAATGACAATAAACATGTTACAAGTAGATTACTCAGATGCAGAAGTTATCAAAGATTTTAATGCAACTATTATAAGTAAGGTTCAGGAGGTAAAGGTAAATAAACATGAAATAGGGGCGCCTGGGTGGCTCAGTTGGTTAAGCGTCCGACTTCGTCTCAAGTCATGATCTCACGGTTCATGGGTTCGAGCCCCGCATCGGGCTCTGCGCTGACAGCTCACAGTCTGGAGCCTGCTTCGGATTCTGGGTCTCCCTCTCTCTCTGCCCCTCCCCTACTTGTGCTCTGTCTCTCAAATATAAAATAAAATGTAAAAAATAATAATAATAATTAAAAAAAAAGAAACATGAAATAAATGGTAAGATAGAAGTTCCAGTAGAGAAACTATAGAAGTGAAAGATATATTGAAAAATACACTAAGCCTGGACAGGCTCATTATTAGAATGGAGATGACAGAGGAAATACTCAGTAATTATGAAGATAAATCAATATAAATTATATCCAATCTGAAAAACAGAGTAGGACTGGAAAAAAAAATGTGGGAGTATCAAAAATCTAACACAGTGTCATTGGAGGCACAGAATAGGAGAGTAAAAAGAGACTGAGGCAGAAAAATATTTGAATAAGCTGGACAAATTTGGAGCAACATGTAAATTACTTTGAATATAGCATCACTGTGTGCTCAAATTTTACATGACCTAACTGAATAGTGGTCCTCCAAGCAAAAACACTTCAATAATGATACAGAGTACAAATGTCCCCCAAAACATCAGATGATAATAATCTGGATTAATGACCTCTAAACCTCAGATTACACACTCTTATCAGTCAAAAATTAAATACTCAGATCACAGACATATTAATGCATAAATTATGCATGGACTACTAAATACTAATCTAATATATGTTATAAAAATAAGAGGGGAACCTGGGTGGCTCAGTCGATTAAGCATCCAACTTGGCTCAGGTCATGATCTCAGGGTTCATGGGTTCAAGTCTTGCGTCAGGCTCTGTGCTGACAGCTCAGAGCCTGGAGTCTGCTTCAGATTCTGTGTCCCCCTCTCTCTCTGCCCCTCCCCCGCTCAAGCTGTCTGTCTGTCTCTCTCTCTCTCTCTCTCAAAAATAAGACATTAAAAAAATTTACTTAATAAGAAAAAGAAATTAAGTAAGGTAAAGAGATAAGTAATTTTATAAATTTTTATACTGATATAAAAATCGATTTGCAATCTCTATTGCCTTTATTAAAAAGGCATGTGAATAAACATCCATTTTTTTCATCTTGGCTTAAACGATGATACAGCAATTAGGTCTAATCTTAGTTTTAATGTCAAAAAATTAGAACAGGAAAACACAAATATATGTAAATCCAACTGTAAGATGAGATTCGTTGGCTTTGCTGAAATTCAGTTATAATTTTCCAGTTTTTCTTACAAATTTATTACAAGTGTTTTGTTTTTGAAATATAAGTTCAAAATTTATAACTTATTTGAAGAAACTAGATTAGAATTTTGTTGCTGTGTTTTTCACGGTATAACTTTTACAACACATCCTTTTCAGCAACAAAGTGTAAAAATAATGTAAATATTTCCAAACACATCCATTTTCACAGAATAAATTTCATCCAAAGAGAAGTTACTGGGTGCCTGGCTGTTTCAGTAAGTAGAGCATCCAACTCCTGATCTGGATTCAAGCCCCACTTTGGGTGCAGAGCTGACTTAAAAAAAATTATTTTTTAAAGAAGTTCTTTGTCACTCAAAGCTAAAAGGCTACTTTTAAACACCAAAGGACAGACTGTGTTTATATTTATAAAAATACCACTGAAAGTTACTCAAATTAAGAAAATTCATCTGTAAAAGAAAAATGTCTATCTCATCTTTAAACTTAAGGTGTAAAAACTCTTATGCTGTTAACTACTGAAACTCTATTAAAAGATTTTTATAATCACTCCTCATACAAAATTGTGCTAAACGTCTACTATTTAATTTTTCTTAATGTTTTTATTTATTTTTGAGACAGAGAGAAACAAAGTATGAACAGGGGAGGGCCAGACAGAGACAGAGACACAGAATCCGAAGCAGGCTCCAGGTTCTGAGCTGTCAGCACAGAGCCCAATGTGGGGCTCGAACTCATGGACCACGAGATCATGACCTGAGCTGAAGTCAGATGCCTAACCAACTAAGCCACCAAGGTGCCCCTAAAAGTCTACTGTTTAAAATCTTTATCCACTTACTCAGGCACAAGTAAACACATCACAATAAACTGAAAGGAAATACATAGGTGAGGTTTGGATTATCACCCCTCCAGGCTTCCTCAAGATGCCACACAAGCTATAAATCTCATCTGAACAAATGAAAGACACCGCTTTGAAACTAAATATGTATCTCATTTTTTATTACTTTATTACCCATTAAGAGATGAATATAAATTCTAATACTTTTTTCATCTACATTAATGAGTCATCTTAAGCATTCCACTTTGAATACTGTTTTTTATCAGAAAAAAATTTTTTATTAAAAAATTGTTTCTGTTTGAAATTATAATCCAAGTTTTACCAAGTCTTAGCCTTCCAAGGGGAAATTACACAGATGGCTTGGGTACCTTTCTCAAAATTAAGCATAAATACATTAATTTTATCTAAAAGTAGATGAAACTTTTTCTGGAAAATAGTGTTCCCCTTTTACTGACAGGATTTCACTTAATGTTAGCAACACTGAAAGGTAGATATTAATATTTACTTCTTAGGGTGGGCAACTGAGTAGCTCAGTTGGTTAAGCATCTGACTCAATTTCAGCTCAGGTCATGATCTCATGGTTTGTGAGCTCAAGCTCCACACTGGGCTCCATGCTGATATCACGGAGCCTACTTGGGATTCTCTCTCTTCCTCTCTCTCTCTGCCCCTCTCTCCCCTCTCAAAAATAAATAAATAAATTTTAAAAAAGAATTTACTTTTTTTTCTTAGTCAAGTTGCATTTGCTTTATTTCCAATAGCAGAATAACACTGATTTTTAGAAGTTTGTTGTCCATTCCCAAGTTTCAAAGTCAGCATTTACATCAAACATTTTTCTTCTTTCAAAAAAAAAAACAAACAAAAAAAATGCATTCAAGACAAAGAGACCAAGAGAGAAAGGAAGGAAGAAAATATTAACATGGATATGACTTAGTAACATCCATTCATAACTACCTTTTTTATTTTAGGAATAGAAAAAAGTACCCTTCCTAATTTTATTTGCCCTTTTTATTTTCAGCACTTCCCCCACATACTAATAATAATACACATAATAAGAAATGCAAAATTTCATGGCTCCCTAAAAGGATAAAAGAATAAAGTTTTTTTGACAGCAAAGAGTCATTCATTAGTTGTATCATTACTATTCTCTAGAAAATCAAACACTAATTTTTTTATTCTGTCCTCCATATTGTTAACATTCTCAGTTGTCACTTCCACTACCATTAAATAAGCCAAAATCACCCTCAAGATCTTTCTAGTGTATTATTTCAAATGTGCTAAGAAAGCTAGACAATTTTAAAAATTAAGTGTTAAATATGAGTCAATAGTAGAGATGTTAAGTAGACTAATGGCTGCCAGGCTAGAGGGATTCTGTGTCTCTCCCTCTCTCTCTCTGCTCCTCCATGGTTCTCAGTGTCTCTCAAAAATAAACATTAAAAAATTTTTTTAAATAAATAAATAAAATGCTGAGTCAATAAAGCCTTTTTTTTTTTTTTTTTTTTTTTGATAAAGCACTTCCACGAGCGCGCACAAAAGAGAGGAGGAGAGGGACAGAGGGAGAGGGAAAGAATCTTAGGCAGGCTTCATGCTCAGCGTGGAACCCAAAGCAGGGCTCGATCTCACAACCATGAGATCCTGACCTGAGATGAAATCAAGAGTCGGACGCTTAACCAACTGAGCCCCCCGGGCAGCCCAGCCACTTCTTGGGATGTTTGAATACAGCTATCACTTTCCAGTTTGGGACCAGTGCAGTTATATAGTGGCAAGATCTGGAACATTCAAGGGCAGGGGTTGCTGGAGATGATGATGGCTGGACATCTCTCTTTTATAGTTTCAGAGCCTCTCTATATATCTCCCTCACAACTTGGTAGTCTCAAATTGAACTTCTGTTCAAGGTTCCAAGCACAAGCATTCTGCCTAGCCTTAAAAGTTGCATCATCTCATTTCTCCCATACTCTCTAAGTTGAAAGCCACAAAACGCTTCTGGTTTCAAGAGGAGGGACATCAATTCTATTCACACTGTAGGAAGAACATGAGATGTAAGATACTGTTGCATTCATCTTTGGAAAATACTATCTGACTCAGGGCTGATTTTTCAGTAATCAAGGTTGCCCAAAGTCTGACCTCTACATCAGTGGTATATCACTAATATAGTGTATACTACTTTACTAATATAGTATATAATTTAAACATACACACTAAAACTGAACTTTAAGAAGACAAATTTTTAAATCTAGACAGAAGCTATTATTTCCTTCCTTCATCCACTTTAACAATCACTCTTATCAGGGATGAAATTTCAATTCCTACAAAATTCAATCAAATAAACCACAGTTTTTGAAGACAAAACTCCCAAATAAAAATATAGATAGGGCACCTGGATGGCTCAGTCAGTTAAGTGTCTGCCTATGCTCGGCTAGGTCATGATCTCACGGCTTGTGAAGTCTGAGCCCCGTGTCAGGCTCTGTGCTGACCATGCAGGAATTTGTTTGGGATTCTCTCTCCCTCTCTATCTCTACCCTTCCTCCTCTTGTGCTCTCTCTCAAAATAAATAAGCATTTTAAAAAATACAGAGAGAGAGAAAGAGACAAGGAAAAATAAGACCAGATACTGTATTTCATCAATTCTAAGGCTCTTTTAATATTTATATTTTAAGTATCTCTGAGAATGCATACAACATATACAGGTACCTCTGTTAGCCAAGCAGTAGTCCTGTAGAAATTTGGTGTTTTTTCTAGTGGGAAGACTGGACAATGCAACCATTTTTGTCAAAAAACATTTAAGTATCATTTGAGAAAGGATTCGTGCTAGTTCTTTGTCTTAAAAAGCACCCATTAGTATTCTGATAAAATCAAGAAAGCCCAGCATCAAAATTTGCAAAACAGGTGAATGACTTGCAAGAAAATCCCACAGAGGGGTTGCGGGTGGCTCAGTCAGTTAAGCGTCTGACTTCGGCTCAGGTCATGATCTCACAGTTTATGAGTTTGAGCCCCACATCAGGCCCTGCACTGACAGCTCAGAGCCTGGAGCCTGCTTCGGATTCTGTGTCTCCCTATCTGCTTCTCTCTCAAAATTAAATAAAAATAAACTTTTTTTAAAAATATGATTTAGGAGTGCCTGGGTGGCTCAGTCAGTTAAGCATCCAACTTCGGCTCAGGTCGTGATCTCACAATTCACCAGTTCGAGCCCTGTGTCGGACTCTGTGCTGACTGCTTGAAGCCTGGAACCTGCTTTGATTTGCGTCTCCCTCTCTCTCTCTCTGCCCCTCCCCAACTTGCACTCTTGTCTCTCTCTTTCAAAACTAAATAAACATTTAAAAAACATTTTTTAGGGGTGCCTGGGTGGCTCAGTCAGTTAAGCGTGATCTCGTTGGTTCCTGAGTTTAAGCCTCGTGTGAGACTCTTCACTGACACTGCAGAGCCTCCTTGGGATTCGCTCTCTCCCCCATTCTTTCTATCCCCTTCCCCCACTCTTGCTCTAACTCAAAATAAATAAACATTTTAAAAAATTTTTAAGTGATTTAGGGTTGCCTGGGTGGCTCAGTCAGTTGAGCATCCAACTCTTGATTTCAGTTCCAGTTATTATCCCAGGATCATGGGATTGAGCCTCTTGTCTGGTTTCTCACTGAGCATGGAGCCTGCTTAAGATGTTCTCTCTCTCTCTCTCTCTCTCTCTCTCTCTCTCCCCCCCGCCCCCTCTGTCCCTCTCCCCCACCCACGTGCTCTCTCTCTAAAACAAAAATAACAAAAATTTTAAAAATAAATGTTTTTAAAAAATGATTTAGAAGATTTGGACTATGAATAAACAGTTTTAGATATATCTTAGTTTATTTTTCTTATACTTGTCTTTACATGTATGCTAAGAAATGATATACGGTAAAAAATTTCACTCCAAATAAGGGTGTTTTTAGTAACTAAAGAATAGAATATCTCACTGAAAACAAGTAACAACCAGTTACAAGATATAATGGGTGAGAACACTCCATTTATAATAGCAACATAAAAGAGAAAATTAATTAAGAGTAAACTTAACAAAAAATCTATATGAAGAAAATAATAAACTTTCCTGAAAGGAATAAAAGTAGACTTGAACAAATGGAAAGACATCCCATGCTCTAGGTTAAAATGCCTCAATATAATTCTACCTAATATATTTAATAAATGCAATGTATTCCCAATAAAAATACCAATGAGGTTTTTTTGTTGTTGTTTTGAAAGATAGAGAGAAATAGATAGAGAGTGAGTGGGACAGAAGCAGAGAGAGAGGGAGAC
The DNA here is from genome assembly GCA_028646485.1 of Cryptoprocta ferox. Lineage (NCBI taxonomy): Eukaryota > Metazoa > Chordata > Mammalia > Carnivora > Eupleridae > Cryptoprocta > Cryptoprocta ferox. The sequence continues at coordinate 71,201,313 of CM053567.1, read as the reverse complement.
GCAGAATTCAAAGCAGGCTCCAGGCTCCAAGCAGGGCTCCAAGCCCAAAGCAGGGCTCAAACCCATGAACCATGAGATCATGACCTGAGCTGAAGTCAGACGCTTAACCAACTGAGCCACCCAGATGCCCCTCCAATGAGTTTTATAATGAAACTGGACAAGTTGATACTAATATTAATACAGAAAAATAAATTTCCAAGATTCAGCTAGGAAAACATTCAAAAAAGAGCTATGAAGATAGACTAACTCTACCAGATACTAAAATATACTACAAAACCCCTAAAATAAACAGAAAAGTTCAGAAACAGACCAACAATATAAAACATTGGGTATATGAAAAAGGTGATATCCTAAATCATCTGGGTGAAGTTGGTCTTTAGTACTGGGATAAGCAGTCACTTGGAAAAAAGATAAATTAGATCCATTCTTCATACCACACATAAGAATGGATTAGAAACTTCCATGTAAAAAATGAAACTATATAATAGGAAAAAATGGGCAAGTTTCTATATAAGCTGAATTCAGGGAAAGGCTTTCTAATTAATATTAAAAATACAACCGTAAAAAGGAAAATATTAAATTTAACTAAGTATTAAAATAAAATAGTTTGATGGCAAAATACCATAAACAAAGCTAAAAGGCAAAGAGCACACTAGGAGAAAGTATGTGCAAGACAAAGCTAAGACAGAAGGCCAGTATCCCTCATATGCAAAAATATTTTTTAATTGAAGAAAAAAAAACAAAAATTCTATTTAGAAAAATGGATTAAAGACATAAACATAAATAAATTTACAAAAAGATATAAAAATGGCCCTTAAACATGTGAAAAGACATTAAAAACTCACAATAAGAGAAATAAAAATTGAAAACTACACTGAAATAAGGTTTCTCACCTATTAGACTAACAAAAATATAAGCAGCTTGACAATATACGCTGTCAGTAAACAGGTAATTACATATATTACTTACCTTACATATATTGCTAGTGGGAATGAAAATGGTTCAATCCACATGAGGGTGAATATTATCTACTATCTAACGAAACTACAAATGCATTTACCCATCTATTCCACTTCTAAGAATATATCTTAGAGATATATCTCCACAATACAAAACCTGATTTGAACAATTTCTCATAGCATTGTTTGAACATATTGGAAACTACCTAAATGTCCAAGTATAGGAGTTTTGTTTAATAAACAATGGCATATACACACAAAAGAAAACCATGCACCTATAAAAAATGAGGAAGACCCTAAGGAATAATACAGAGTGATTTCCATGAGCAACTGTTAAGTGAAAACAGCGAAATTCAAAAAAATGTATGCTGGGTGCCAAGACCATTCAAAGGGGAAAGGACAGTCTTCTCAACAAACAATTCTGAGAAAACTGTATATCCACATGCCAAAGAATGAACTTAGACCCTAACCTTACACCATATACAAAAATTAACTCAAAATGGATCAAATATCTAAATGTCAGACCTAAAACTGTAGAAAACTTAAAACAAGGCAAAAGCTTCACAACGCTGGATTTGGCAATGATTTCTTGAATATGACAATAAAAGCACAGGAAACATAAGAAAAAATACACAAACTGGGCTTCGTGAAAATTTTAAAAATTCTGTGCATCAATAAAGACACTATCAAGAGAGTAAAATTGCAGGGTGCCTGGGTGGCTTACTTGGTTGAGTATCTGACTTCACCACAGGTCTCACAGTTAGTGAGTTCGAGCCCTGCATCAGACTTGCTGCTGTCAGCACAGAGCCAGCTTCAGATGCTCTGTCCATCTGTCTGTCTGTCTGTCTGTCTCTCTCTCTTGTCCTCACCCTCTCATGCTCGCTCGCTCTCAAAAATAAACATTTAAAAAGAGAGAGTGAGTTGGGGCACCTGGGTGGCTCAGTGGTTAAGCGTCTGACTTCGGCCCAGGTCATGATATCACAGTCCATGGGTTCGAGCCCCACGTCAGGCTCTGCTGACAGTTCAGAGCCTGGAGAGCATGCTTTGGATTCTGTCTCTCTGCACCTCCTCTGCTAATTCTCTCTCTCTCTCTCTCTCTCTCTCTCTCTCAAAAATAAATAAACATTTTTAAAAAAATTTTTAATAAATAAAAGAGTAAAATGGCAACCCACAGAATGGGAGAAAATATTTGCATTTCGCATATCTGATAAGGGGTTATTAATAGCTAGAATCTATACAGAACTCCTAAAACTGTATAAAAATGAACCCAATTCAAAAATGGGCAAAGGACTTGAATAAATATTTCTCCAAAGAATATATAAATAGCCAATAATCACATGAAAAGATGCCCAACATCACATAATCATTAGGGAAATAGGGAAATACAAATCAAAATTACAAAATTATACCCATCGGGATAGTTAGAAAAGAAAAGAAAAAAGAAAAGAAAAGAAAAGAAACAGAAAATAAGAAGTGTAGGCAAGGATGTGAAGAAATTGGAACCCCTGTACAGTGCTGAGGAGGATGTAAAATGGCATAGCCACTATAGAAACCAGTATGGCAGTTTGAAAAACTTAAAAATAGAATTACCAGCAATTCCACTTCTGGGTATATACCCAAAAGAAATGAAAGCAAGGCCCTGAAGAGAAATTTGTGCACTCATGTTCACAGCAACATTATTTATAAGAGCCAAAATGTATCCATCAACAGATGAATGGATAAGCAAAATGTGGTACATATATACAAAAAAATTATTCAACTTCAAAAGGAAAGGAAATCCTGCAATATATGACAAGATAGACAAATCCTGAGGCCATTATGCTAAGTGAAATAAGCCAGTTACAAAAAAGCAAATACTGTGTGATTCCACTTATGTAAGGTTGAAGTAGTCAGAATCATAGAGACAGAGAAGAGAATGGTGGTTGTCAGTAGCTGGGGGAAAAGGGAAATGTGTAGTTATTGTTTAATGGGTATAGAATTTCAGCTTTACAAAATGAAAACAGTTCTAGAGATGGATGGTGGTAATGGCTGCACAATATGAATGTACTTAATACTACTGAACTCAAAAATTATTAAGATTTTAAATTTCATGCCCCAAATATTTTGCCATAATAAAAACTGTTGGGGGTAAAAAAAAGTATACGCTATTTCATATCTACATATATATATATTTATATATAAATCTTATACACACATGAATTTCTTTATATATATCTATATAGACACAGAATCTAATCAGCAATTAGATATTAGAGAAATAGAAATATATAGATATGTACCTATTAGACAAATATAAATATATCTATATGAATATATAAAACTTTATATGTATCTATGCATAGATATATATATGATACATATATAGTTTCTTTATACATGTAGTTTCTGATCCATTCTTCTGTGTTGTATGAAGAATAAATCTAACTTTATCTTTTTTCCAAGGGGCTACTTATAAATATAGATATATAGGTATCCAAATCTATATAGATATCTGCTTTATTTAACAAAAACAAACTAAAGGCAAATCAGAAAACAACAAAGCTGGTTACCTATGAGAGAAGGAAATATGTCGCATATATTCAATAAAAGTTTTTATTAAATCAAGAAAGATGGGGGGGCACTAAAATCAAAACCAAGAATTCAACTGCAGTTCATATTAATTACCACAGTCATGCAGAAGGGAGAAATTCCAGTAATTTATGAACACAGTATTCCACTAAATATATACCCTCTGTCTTGGATGGAGGAGGGGTTGAACAGCAAACAAACTTTGATTCCTTTTAGTAAGTAGGCTTTCTCTGTGTGCGGTAGTGGTATACAGTGCTAGCAATCCTGTAACTATTTTAGAAGTATTTTACAACTGAGCAAATGAGATATGTAGATACTTTTGGAAGCCAGAGGTCTCACTGTGGAGGGGAAGGCAGACAAAGGAAACAGTGGAAGACAAGCAAGAATCCTATAGGGTTGGAATGGATTTGGAGAGATCAGTGTGAACTTAAAAATTCTAAAATGCGTAGGTGTGCATACATGTAAGCATGTCCAAAATTAAATATGTACATGTGTGCATATAAGTATAGATACATATGTGTTTGTATATATATGCTCATATTTACATCTGAATATATGTGTATCTTCCTTTATCCGTCTACTGAAATAACGCACAAGCAAAGATGCCTCCAGAATAATGATAACACCTAGCACCCAAATCCTTGTCTCTAAGACTATTCCCCCACAAAGGAACCTAAGCTCCTCAGAAAAGTGATTCATTCCAAGATATGTAAAAAAAAAAAAAAAAAAAAAGGAAAAAAAATAGCCTGGAATATCTTATTATGTCAGAAAAGATGGAAGTATATCAGAATTTCAGCATCAAAGTATTTTAGGGCAGTAATACATTATAATCAACTAGAAAATACAGGAATCTAAAAGTTTTTATCTATAATAAATAGCTAAATAAATACGTAAATGTGGGAGAAGAGAGGATTCTTGCTTTCTGTAAAATGCCAAGGCTGACCAGTAAATGTGAAGGAAATGCTAGAGTTGAAAAATTATCATTTTCCAACTATCATTATAAAGATTTGTCTAGGCAATAATCATCCATGCTTGCTAACAGGAGGGAGAAATTCTGGTAAGTAACAAGATAACTACATTGTTTTAAAGTATATCCTGGGTGGCTCAATCAGTAAAGTGTCCAACTTTGGCTCAGGTCATGATCTCATGGTTCCTGAGTTCAAGCCCCCCATCAGCCATCAGGCTCTCTGCTGTCAGCCTCTCTGCTTCAGAACCTCTATCTTCCTCTCATTCTGCCCCTCCCGTTTTCTCTTTCTCTCTCAAAAATAAATAAATAAATATATATATATATATATATATATATATATTTTTTTTTTTTTACTGAAGTAAAATAAAATAAAGTGTATCCTCACATATTGCTTATTAATTGCAAGGGTAAAAATAATAGCTCTACACAGTAGAGAAATAAGACAACACCTCGAGCAAGTAATAAAAATTATCATCACCAATGAAGACCAAATGACTATGGTATGACTACAGATTTGATGCCCTGAGAGAAGAACATCATCACTATGTAGAATTTTTATCAAGAATTTATAACCTGGGGGCGCCTGGGTGGCTCAGTCGGTTAAGCATCCAAATTCAGCTCAGGTCATGATCTCACAGTTCATGGGTTCGAGCCCTGCATCGGGCTCTGTGCTGATACCTCAGGGCCTGGAGCCTGCTTTGGAGCCTGCTCTGGATTCTGCGTCTCCCTCTCTCTCTCTGCCCCTCTCCTGCACGCATGCGCGCGCTCGCTCTCTCTCTCTCAAAAATAAAAACATTTTTTAAAAAATTTTTTTTAGAATTTTAATCATAAGCAATTATCAGAAAAATCCAAAATGATAAATGCCCTATCTTTAAAAAAAAAAAAAGACTGTATTATTCAACTTATCAACATCATAAAAGACAAAGTCTGTGGAACTATCCCAGATTAAAAGAAACTGAAGAGATGGGGTGTCTAGGTGGCTCAGTCAGCTAGGTGTCCAACTTTGACTCAGGTCATAATCTCAGGATCCATGAGTGAGAGCCCTGCATCACGCTCTGTGCTGACAGCTCAGAGCCTGAGTTTGCTTTGGATTCTGTGTCTCCCTCTCTCTCTGCCTGTCCCATGCTTGTGCACTGGCTTGCTCTCTCTCTCTCTCTCTCTCTGTCTCAAAAATAAAAAGGAAGGAAGGGCGGGAAGGAGGGAGGGAGGGAGGGAGGGAGGAAAAAACTGAAGAGAGACAACAAATAAATTCATTACCTGACCGTACAATGGATCCTGAAGGAAAGGGAGGGGAGAAGTATAGGATTTTATTAGAACTGACAGAAATGAAGGATAAGTGGTATATTAAAAATACTATAGAGGTAGTTAAGCATCATACTTTGGCTCAGGTTACGATCTCACAGTTCATGAGTTTAAGCCCTGCATTGGGTGAGCTGGAGCCCCGCACAGGGTGAGCCCCCTTCTCTCCCCGTCCCCCCGCCTCTCATGGGATTCTCTCTCCCTCTCTGCTCCTTCACTCACTTGCGCCTTCTCTCTCAAAAAAAAAAAAAAAAAAAAGTGAAACACTTATCTTTAAAAAAAATAAAATAAAATCTTTAACAGGGTCACTTGTGTGGCTCAATTGGTTGAGCACTTGACTCTTGATTTCTGCTCAGGTCATCATCTCACAGTTCATGAGTTAGAGCCCTGCATCTGGCTCTGCACTGGCAGCACAGAGCCTGCTTGGGATTCTTTCTTTCTTTCTCTTTCTCCCACCCCCACCCCTCCCCTGCTCACAGGTGTTCTCCCTCTCTCAAAATAAATAAATAAACATTAAATAAAGTCAAAATGCCTATTTAAAAAAAGTACTATAACAGAAGTGCCTAAGTGGTTCAGTCAGTTAAACTTATTTTTTACACTAATAAAATACAAAGTGGAGAAAAATAGCTTTACATTACTGCAGATTTCAATTTTTGGCATGTACCATATGTACAATGTTTTGTATGTACCATGTGTGACAATGTTATTTCAGTTCTCTTTCTACATAAATGCATTTAAAACAAAGTGTTGACTGAATTCACATTTGGTAGGTATAAGTTGGAATGGAAAGTTTTAAAGAAAGTGGAAAAATCGTCAGTGCATAATTCTTAGGAAGTTATTTAGTAGATAGTTCTTTTTCTCCCACTTCCTACTTCTGCACCTGTCATATCTGTAAATGCACAGGTCACAATGTGGATTTTCAGATTTTTTTCCTCAGCTCAGTGAATTGCCTAAATATGTTCCATTACAACCATAGTCTCCCAATTCACTTGGTTATACTGATAAGCATCGCCCTACACTCTGTGGCTTCTTTGTTCATGGTCTGTCATCTGTGGTCATTTATTTGACTAACCTTAGAAATTTGGTGGTAAAAATCATGCAAATTACACAGATGGGATAAGGAAGGAAAAAAAAGATGGAATAAGTAATGCTGATTTTAGAGGAGGAATTAAAAGATCAGTAAGGAAGAGGTAGTAGAGTAGCAAGTCTACAAGATGGCTACCAGTCACTCTCACTCCCTGGTGTTCACACCCTTGTATATTCAACTCTTACAAACCGATGGTGGGAAAATGATACAACCGATTTGGAAAACAGATTCTTTTTTTTTTTTTTGAGAGAATGAGTGAGGAAAGGAGGAGCAGAGAGGGAGGGGGAAAGAGGATCTGAAGTGGGCCCCGTGCTGACAGTAGACAGCCCAACATGGGGCTTTCAAACCCAAAAATCTGTGAAATCATGACCTGAGCCAAAATTGAACACTTAACCAACTGAGCCACCCTGACACTCTGAAAACAGACAGATTCTTAAAACATTATACATATATCTACCATTTGATCCAGCCATCCCACTTCTAGGTATTTATCTAAGAAAAATGAAAGTTTGTGTCCAAAGACATGTATACCAATGTGCATTGTAGCTTTATTTGCAATAGCCAAAAAATAGAAACAATCGAGACACTTGTTTTTCAACAAGTGAATGGATAAAAAATTTATGATATATCCACACAATGAAATATTAATCAGCAATTAAGAACATGAAATACTGAGGGGTACCTGGATGGCTCAGTCAGTTGAGTGTCTGACTTTTGTTCAGGTCATGATCTCAAGGTTCATGAAGTCAAGCCCCGCATCGGACTCTGCCATCAGTGCAGAGCCTGCTTCAGATCCTCTGTGTCACTCTCTCTCTACCCCTACCCCCTTGTGCTCTCTCAAAAATAAAATAAACATTAAAAAAATACTGATATAAAAATGGATGAATTTCAAAACAATATTGCTAAGTGAAACAAGACATTATTTCTTGTCTATTTCTACATATAAAGTTTATATAAAATTCTAGAAAATGCAAACTAATGTAATTATTCTGACATAAAAGGAAACTATTCAACTAATACTGTAAGAATTTAGATATTCTTTCAAGCAAAAAATACACTTGGTTCTACTTTACTTTTTCTCTCTGAATTTGCCTGTTTTTAACCACTTCTAATTTCCAGGAACAGAAATTTTGGCCTGTTTTTATTCTCTAATATATCCCCAACACTAATAATGACAAGCATGTAGCTGATACTCATTAATTACTACTTAACAAATTCCTCCTGCTAATCTTATTCCCTTTCCTCTGTCCCATGCCTACCTACAATTCTCTCCCTTAACACTACCCTCATGCCCTTAATTTCTCGCCTTCCCACATTTTTAGTTCTCAAATTTAGCCTTTTAATGATTAATGAAATAAGCAATAAAAAAGTCCACTGTTATTCATTTAAAGATACAAACATATGTGAAGAACCTTATCTGCTAGATGATAAGTAACTAAAATAAGGGCAGTGATTTCTCTAAAACCAATCACATAGTATATTAGTATACATTTATATACATATATACATATATATGGCACATGTGTGAACATTTCTGTACCAGATTGGTACACTGAAAACCAAACAAGAACAAAACTCTACCTTCCACATATTAAGCTGTATATACTTAATGTAAATTACACTGAGAACTGCTACAACTAGTAATCATGTTACCTAAATTTGGTAAACATGACCTTATCTATACAGGTGATTGTATTAAGTAGTTCAGGGAGGAGACTAGGAACCCCACACAAAAGATGATACATGTAGCCAATTTAAAACAAGTAAGAATCTGGGGAGCCTGGTTGGCTCAGCTGATTGAGCCTCAGATTCTTGATTTTGGCTCGGGTCATGATCCCAGGGTTGTGGGATGGAGCCCCCGCTGGGCTCTGTGCTGAGCTTGGAGTCTGCTTCAGATTCTCCCTCTCTCTTCCTCTGTCCTTCTCCCCTGCTCATGCTCTCTCTAAAATAAAATAAAACAAGTAAGAATTTATAGGGGAAAATGTGCCCTCAATTTGGAACCATGCCTCCATTTGAATTGTGGCTTCGCCTCTTAGCTGTGTTTTGAGACACATATAGTGGGGCTAGTTAGGAAAACTACTTTATGGGATTTGAAGACTGAATGCACATAAAGTGCTTAAAAGTGCTTAAAAATATGCCTATTATAAATGTTATTCAATAAATGTTAGCAACTATTGAATTTTATAAATATATGAATTTAAAATTTAAGAAATTAGTTTTGTTGAAATAATTTATCAATTACATACCTAGAAATAAACATTTTCTTTTTAAATAACAATTTTTTAAACCTGCATTAACTATCGGAGTCTCTCAAAAACACACATGAAGGGGCACCTGGGTGGTTCAGTCAGTTAAGCATCTGACTTCAGCTTAGGTCATGTTCTCATGGTCCCAAATGGGGTCCACATGGGGCTCTATGCTCACAGCTCAGAACCTGGAGCCTGCTTTGGATTCTGTCTCCCTCTCTCTCTGCCCCTACCCCACTCGTACTCTGTCTCTCTCCCTCTCAAAAATAAATAAACATTAAAAATAATTTTTTAGTGGGGTGCCTGGGTGGCTCAGTCAGTTAAGTGTCTGACTTCAGCTCAGGTCAGGATCTCACAATTCGTGAGTTTAAGCCCCACATTGGGCTCTGTGCTGACAGCTCAGAGCCTAGAGCCTGCTTCACATTCTGTGTCCCCCCCCCCTCAAAAATAAATAGTAAAAAATTTTTTTTCATTTTAATAAAAAAATTAAAATTAAAAAAACACACAAAAAAATCATAAGACCTATTTCTACCATAAACTTAGTAAGAGATTATAAAGTAAGATTTTAATTATTCAGTGCACCTAAAATAACTTGTTATGTAAAATGCAATGAAGCAATAAAGACAATGACAGACCAAAAAATAAATAAAATAAAATAAAATAAAATGAGTTGATATGTTAGTATAATTTAATTTAAATACAATTTTTGGGGGCACCTGGGTGGCTCAGTCAACCAGTTAAGTGCCTGGCTCTTGGTTTTGGCTCGGGTCATGATCTCATGGTTTTTGAGTTCAAGCCTCGCATCTGCGATGACAGTGCAAAGTCTGCTGGGGATTCTCTCTCTCTCTCCCTCTCTCTCTCTGTCCCTCCCTGCCTCTTTCTCTCTGTGAAAATAAAGTTAAAAATAAAATGAATATAGGTATATTAGGACTAAAATCAAGGATTTATATTAGTGTCACCTAAAAATCTAGGTATCTTTTAACATGATACATCATGTTTACATCATTTTTTTAGCAAATCAAATTTGTTTTCTTACATGAAATTAAGAAATGATTACTTTTTAACAATTACAATTTTTCTAGAATCAAAAGTAGTATGTATAAATGCTTTACCAAAAAATTAACAAGAAACGTACAACAAAATTCATATTAAAACATGCAAATGATTAAATTCAGTCATCATTTAAAAAAGATACCCACTTCATGAAAATGAAAAATAACTATGCTCATAATATAAGAATAGCTATATATTTGCATTTGTTAGATGGGCCTTATCCAATTCAGGTATACTTCAAAACCCAAGGCCATGAAGTGTAAACATAGCTAAGCAAAGTAAATAAGTGCAAATACAAGAATCCTCCAGCTTTTAAGATCAAAGCATATACAGTGAATTACAAAAAGGCATCTTCTTTGGGCTGAAAAACTGCCAAAATATACTCCCTCTAGGAGAAGTAACTGCAAAAAGCATCTCTTTTTTCTCCTGCACCAAGATAGTGGTCTGGATTTCAACCACCACTAGCAATTCTTTGGCCAGGCACAACTACTACTTGAAAACCCCAAATAAAGAGGGTAGCTTCTATGGACTAAATGTTTATGACCCCTCAAAATTCTAATGCTGAAGTTCTAATCCCCAATGTAATGATATATGAAGGTGGGGCCTTTGGGAGGTAATTAGGGTTGAATTAAATCATGAGGGGAAGGGAAGGGAAAGGAAGGGAAGGGAAGGGAGGGGAGGGGAGGGGAGGGGAGGGGAGGGGAGGGGAGGAGAGGGAAGGGAAGGGAAGGGAAGGGAAGGGAAGGGAAGAAAAAAAAATTGCAGGGAGAGCCCATATGATGGGACTAATGCCCTTAGAAGAGAAAAAGCTTTTTCTCTACCAAGTAGAGATGTAGAAGAGGGCTACTTCATTCTCCATGTAACTTACAATTTTTAAAAATGCTTTACATACATTATCTCATCTGACCCTCCTCACACAATGATAGAGGTCACTCCAACAAATTTATTATCACTATTTACAAATGAGGAGATTGAGAGTGATTAAGTGATTGGGATGAGGTCACATCCAGTTTGGAAGTGGCAGAATTAGGTTTAAAACCAGTTCTTTCTCCACTGTGTAAAGGTTTTGGTTTTTTGGGGGAGTTTGTTGTTTTTTTTAATGTTTATTTATATATGAGAGAGAGACAGCATGAGCAGGGGAGGGGCAAAGAGAGGGAGACATAGAATCTGAAGCAAGCTCCAGGCTCTGAGCTGTCAGCACAGAGTCCGAAGCGAGGCTCAAACCCACCAACCGGGATATCATGACCTGAGCCAAAGTCAGAAGCTTAACCAAATGAACCACCCAGGCATCCCTACATAAAGGTTTTAATAAAATGTATTAATATCAAGTATTTGAAATTCTGTTAACTGGATGATACAAAACATTCCATTAAACAACAGTCCCTAATAATTTTGTGCTGCAATACTATAGTCAGCAAACTATAGGCATGTGGGAATATTTTCCCCAGGACATTCATTCAGATGATGGTTCTTCTTACTCTCAATTTATTGCTGGGATTCTCAAAGAGTTACAAATGGCTGATGGGTAAGAATTTGAGACTAGTTATCATGTGAATACTCAAGATACTTACTTGAAAAGTAAACAGTATGTGATCATACCCATCTCTCTACCAAAAATACCCTGAAATGTTTTCTTTCATCCATGCATCCATTTATTTAACAAATACTTTATTTAGTCTCTTTTATGCTATACTCTTTCCAACCTCTGGAGAAAACATCTTAACACAAGCCACAAGCCTCACTTTCATACTGCTCACTGACATAACTCAAAGGCAGCTCAAATTTTCCTGAACCAGGAAAGTGTACCACAGAGAATCACACTAAAGCCCGCCCATAAAACTAGCTAATTACATGCAACCTGCTAAAATCCAGTAAGAGAGGGGCGCCTGGGTGGCTCAGTCAGTTGAGCGTCCAGCTTCGGCTCAGGTCATGATCTCCTGGTTGGTGGGTTCGAGCCCCACGTCAGGCTCTGTGCTGATAGATAGCTCAGAGCCAGGAGCCTGTCTTCAGATTCTGTGTCTCCCCCTCTCTCTCTGACCCTCCCCTGCTCAAGCTGTCTCTCTTTCTCTCTCTCTCAAAAATAAATAAAACATTAAAAAAAAGTTTTTTAATCCAGTAAGAGAGAAAAATGAACCACACATAAGAAAATTTTTGCAATCTAAATTTAAAAGGATTTGCTATATTTAATCTAATATTCCAAACTAAATAGGCAATTTCTCCAAAACTCAATCAAAAAGAAATAGAAAATATGAACAAACAAAAAAAAAGGGGGAGGAGGGCGGTGAGGAGCGTCTGGGTAGCTCAGTCAGCTCAGTGTCTGACTCTTGATTTCAGCTCAAGTCATTATCCCAGGGTGGTGGGATCAAGCCTTGCATCGAGCTCTGTGCTGAGCACGAAGCCTGCTTAAGATCATCTCTCTCTCTCTCTCTCTCTCTCTCTCTCTCTTTCTCTCTCCCTCCCCCCCTTGTCCCTCTCTCCCACATATCCTCTCAATCTCTCTTTCTAAAATTAAAAAAAAAAGAAAAGAAATTTGAACAAACCAATTACCAGCAATAAAACTGAATTACTAATCAAAAAAACCCCAACAAAGAAAGGACAAAATGGGTTCACAAGTGAATTCTACCAAACATTTAAAGAATAGATAATACCTATTCTTCTCAAACTATTCCAAAAAAATACAAAAGGAAAGAAAACTTCCAAATTCATTCCATGAGGCCAGCATTACCCTGATTACAAAACCGGATAAAGACACTGCAAAAAGGAGAAATACAGGCAAAGATAGATGTAAAAATCCTCAACAAAATATTAGCAAACCAAATCCAACAATATATTAAAAAAATCATTCACCACAGGGCAACTGGCTGGCTCAGCAGGTTAAGCATCTGACTTCGCTCAGGTCATGATCTCACAGTTCATGAGTTCAAGCCCAGCATCAGGCTCTGCATTAACAGTACGGAGCCTGCTTGTGATTCTCTCTCCCCACGTCTCTCTATCCCTCCTCTGCTCATGCTCACGCATGCACTCTCACTCCCTCAAAAATAAATAAACTTAAAAAAAAATCATTCACCACAACCAAGTGGGCTTTATTCCCAGAATGCAAGGGTGGTTCAATATTCACAAATTAATCAAAGTGATGTATCACATCAACCAGAGAGAGGATAAAGACCATATGATGATTTCAATAAATACAGAAAACGCATTTGACAAAGTAAAACACCCATGCATGATAAAAAAAAAAAAAAAAAAAAAAAAGCCCTCCACGAGGGCACCTTGGGTGGCTCAATTAAGCATCCAACACTTGATTTCAGCTGTCATGATCTCACAAACTATGACATCGAACCATGACATTGAGCCCCATGTCAGGCTTTGCCACTGAAAGCACAGAGCCTGCTTGGGATTCTCTCTCTCCGCCCCTCCCCTTCATGCAAACGTGCGCTCACTCACGCTCTCTGTTTCTCTCTCAAAAATAAATAAATAAGCATTAAAAAAACAAAACCCTCAACACAGTAGGTTTAGAGGGAACATACCTCAACATAATAAAGGCCCACAGCCACCATATGAAAAATTCACATCATACTCAGTGGGGAAAAATGAGAGCTTTTCCCCTAAGGTCAGGAACAAGACAAGGATGTCCACTCTCACCACTTGTATTCAACATAGTACTGGAAGTCCTAGCCACAGCAATCAGACAACAAGAAGAAATAAAAGGCATCAAATTGGTAATAAAGAAGTAAAACTTTCACTATTTACAGATGACATGATACACCATATAAAAAACACGAAAAGACTCCATCAAAAAATTACTACAACTGATAAATGAATTCAGTAAGGTCACAGGATACAAAATCAAGGTATAGAAATCTGTTGCACTTCTAAACACTAATAATGAAGCAGCAGCAAAAGAAATTAAGAAAGCAATCCTACTTACGATTGCACCAAAAAGACCTAAATATCTAGGAATAAAGTTAACCAAGAAGGTGAAAGACTTGTACTCTGAAAACTATAAAACATCAGTGAAAGAAATAGAACACGACCCAAGGAAATGAAAAGATATTCCACGTTCATAGATTGGAAGAACAAATACTCTTAAAATGTCCACACTACACAAAGAAATCTATAGGTGTAATGCAATCCCTATCAAAATATCAACAGCATTTTTCACAGAACTAGAACAATCATAAAATTTGTATGGAACCACAAAAGACCCTGAATAGCCAAAACAATCTTGACAAAGATAAAGTTGAAAGTATCAAAATTCCAGAGTTCAGGTTATATTACAAAGCTGTAGTAATCAAAACAGTATAGTACTACCACAAAAACAGGCACATATATCAATGGAACATGACAGAAAGCCCAGAAAGAAGCCCATGATTATGTGGTCAGTTAATCTTCATCAAAAGGGGCAAGAATATGCAATGGGAAAAACTTCAACAAATGGTGTTGGAAAAACTGTACAGCGGGATGCAAAAGAATGAAACTGGACTTTCTTACAACATATACAAAAATAAATTCAAAATGGATTATTAAAGACCTAAATGTGAGACATGAAATCATAATAATCCTAGAACAGAGCACAGGCAGTCATTTCTCTGACACTGGTCATGGTAACTTCTTTCTGAACATGTCTCCTGAGGCAAGGGAAATAAAAGCAAAACTAAACTACTAAGACTACATCAAAATGAAAAGCTTCTGTATAGCAAAGGAAACCATCAACAAAACTAAAAGGCAACCCACAGAATGGGAAAAGATATTTGCAAATGACATATCTGATACAGGGTTAGTATCCAAAAAATATGAAGAACATATACAACACCCAAAACACAATCCAACTGAAAAAATACAGAAGACATATACAGACATTTCTCCAAAGGAGGCATTCAGATGGCCAACAAAGACATGAAAAGATGTTCAACATCACTTATCAGGGAAATGCAAATCAAAACTACAATGAGGCATCATCTCACACCTGTCAGAATGGCTAAAATCAAAACCACAAGAAACAAGTGTTGACAAGGATGTGGAGAAAAAGGAACCTCTACCACTGTTGGTGGGAATGCAAACTGGTGTAACTGCTGTGGAAAAGATTATGGAGTTTCTCAAAAAATTTAAAAATAGGGGTGCATGGGTGGCTCAGTCAGTTAACATCTGACTTTGGCTCAGGTCATGATTTCACAGTTCATGAGTTCAAGCCCCACATCGGGCTCTCTGCTGTCAGCACAGAGCCCACTTCAGATCCTCTGTCCCTCTCACTCTCTGCCCCTCCTCCACTTGTGCTCTCGCTCAAAAAATTAAAAATAGAACTACCTTGGAGCAAGGCACATGGGTGGCTCAGTTAAGCATCCAACTCTTGATTTCTGCCAAAGTCATGATGATCTCATAGTTCGTGGGTTCAAGCCCCAGGATGGCTCTGTGCTGACAGCAGAGAGCCTGCTTGGGATTCTCCCTCTCTCTCTGCCCCTCCCCTGCTCATTCATGCACACTGTCTCTAATAAACAAACATTTATTTTTTAATTTTTTTAATACTTATTCTTGAGAGAGAGAGAGACAGAGAGAGAGACAGAGTGAGAGCGAGAGGAAGACAGAGAAACCGAAGCAAGCTCCAGGCTCTGAGCTGTCAGCATAGAGCCTAATGCAGGGCTGGAAACCACCAAGCGGGAGATCATGACCTGAGCCAAAGTTGGGACACTTAACCAACTGGGCCACCCAGGTACTTCTAAATAAACATGGGGGGAAAAAAGAGAGAGAGAGAGAGAGAGAGAGAGAGAGAGAACTGCCCTGGGGCACCTGGTTGGCTCACTAGGTATAGCATGTAACTCTTAATCTCAGGGTCATGAGTTCAAGCCCCAGGTTGGCCAAAGTTTACTTAAAAAGAAAAAAAAAATTAAAATTAATAAAATGAATTAAAAAAGAACTACCCTAGGATCCAGTATTCATACATCTGAGTATTTATCCTAAAAAAACAAAAACACTAATTCGAAAAGATAAAAGCACTCTTATGTATATTTCAGCATTATTTATAGTAACCAAACTACAGAAGCAGCCCATGTGTTGAATGGATAAAGAAAATGCAGTATATATAAAATGGAATATTATTCATCTGTAAAAAAAAAAAAAAAAAAAATCTTGCCATTTGCAACAACATGGATGGAGCCACAGAGAAAGACAAATACCATATGATTCCATTCATATGTGGAATTTAAGAAACAAATGAACAAAGGGAAAGAAAGAGAGAAACCAAGAAACAGACTCAAGTATAGATAACAAATTAATTGTTACCAGAGAAGAGGTGGGTGGGGGAATGGGTGAAACAGGAGATGGTGATTAAGAAGTACACTTATCACTACGAGCACTGAGGAATATATAGAACTGCTGAATCACTATGTTGTATACCTAAAACTAATACAACACTCCATGTTAACTATAATGGAATTAAAATAAACAATAAAAAATTTTAAAAAGGCAATTTCTTACCTGACATACCATCTTCCACTAAAAATTAAAACAGTAATGTGCTATTAATCTTCATCCTAAATAGTGTGTGTATAAGTAACAGAGAAAGACAAAAAAATTTTTGAAGTTTTTATTTTAATGTACAAAAATTTTAATAGGGAAAATGCAGAAGTAGCAAAAGGAAGGAAAAAGAAAATGAAATCATAAAAGTGGTGGCATAACTATTATATACACATTATAATGCCATCCTTGCTAGTAGCATCAAATTTTTTTAACACTCATTTGTGTACCTACCTTAGTCTTCACAAAGTAAACTAATTTTTTAAAAAAAGTCTAAAAAAGTTTATGTTTTAAACTAAAGTGTTTTGTTTTTAATATTTATTTTGAGAGAGTGTGAGCAGGGAGAAGGGCAGAGAGAGAGAGGGAGAAAGACTCCCAAGCAGGCTCTGTGGGGCTCAATCTTATGAATCATGCAATCATGACGTGAGTCAAAATCAAGAATTGGATGCTTAACCGAATGAGTCACTCAGACGCCCCTAAACTAAAGGTTTTATAACAAACTCATGTTTACTTCCAAAATAAATCCTGTGAGATAAGTTCCACTATGGAACCACTACAATCAAAATAACTATTTTAGGTGAGTTGGGTCTATGTAAATCGTGCTTTAAAATATTTTTATTTAGGATTTTAGCCAAGAGAAAAAATTATTTAAATACATGTTGAAATCTAGAATTCCACATATTTTTTTTTAATGTTTACTATTTATTTCTGAAAGAGAGAGAGCACGAGCTGGGGAGGGCAGAGAGAGTGGGAGACAGAATCTAAAGTAGGCTCCAGGCTCTGAGCTGTCAGCACAGAGCTTGATGTGGGACTCGAATCCACAAACTGTGAGATCGTGACCTGAGCTGAAATTGGACACTTAACCAACTGAGCCACCCAGGTACCGCCACATAATTTTAATGGATATATTTCTATGTCTTCCTGTTGGAGGAGAAAATGAGATACTCAAAACTGAGAGCGAAAAGTACAAATTACTCTTCACTAATGCAATCCCTAAACCAACATCAAATTTCTTCCAGTATATCAAATACATACATTTTATAACTAAGTATATTTTAAATATATAAAAGAACACTTTCTACTGTCACACAGGCATATTTACCTATTTACTTACAATATGGAACTGAACATTGTCTGTTAAAAGTGCTTTCAGAAAGCCAGAACCCAGGAGTGTCTGGGTGGCTCAGCTGATTAAGCATCCAACTTCAGCCCAGGTCATGATCTCACAGTTCTTGAGTTTGAGCCCCAGGTCAGGCTCTGTGTGGACAACTCAGAGCCTGAAGTCTGCTTTGGATTCTGTCTCCCTCTCTCTCTGCCCTCCCCCACTCATGCTCTCTCTCTAAAATAAACATTTTTTTTAAGTTTAAAAAAAAAAAAAAAAGCCAGAATACATTATAGTACTTTCAAGGAACTTAAGTGGGTTAAATTTAATATAAGATAAAAGATATCAAGGAAACATTCCACTATTTCAAATTTACTTCAGAAGTAATTATAAATGCAGGATGCCTAGATGGCTCAGTCGGTTAACCAACTTTTGATTTCGGCTCAGGTCGTGATCTCACAGTTTGTGAGTTGGAGCCAGAGCCCCAACTCAGGATCTGCGCTGGCAGCACAAAGCCTGCTTGGGATTCTCTCTCTCTCCCTCTCTCTCTCTCTACCCCTCCCTCACTTGTGCATGCTCATGCATACCTGTTCTCTTTCTCTCCTCCCCCTCTCTCTCAAAAATATTTAAAAAAAAAAAAAGTTAATGTAAAAAAACACCAAATAACACTTCACACTTAGAAAATACCACTTCCATCAAGATTTGACTCAAACTCTAAGAACTGAAATTGGTATCATATATTCACAGGCTTCACAAAAATCAAATCAATCAAATCAATCAAATCAATTTTACCAATTTTTTTTGGATAGTTTTGATAAATACATGTATGAGTGTACATGTGTGTATTTAGCTGACCAGCAGCATGGCAGAAATGGAATTTCTATAACATCGGGTATGTTGGAACTAGAATAAATTCACAAATATATAGACACAGAAATAATTACAGGTTTTCAAATGCAATTGTATTTATCTGGTGGTTTTTTTCCTTGAATACCTGTCATTGAATAATTTTACAAGCACCTTTTAACTTGTAGAGTTTCTAAAAATTGTATTTCTCAAATTTTGTCTTTTGTGTATTAGTGCAATTGTGGGGTTTTTTTCCCCTTTGACTATCCTATTGCCTTCCTTTTTTTTTTCCCCCTTCCCTCCTTCTCTTTCTCAATCCCTTCTTTGGTTGTGAATATCAGTTAAACTCCTTTGTGATCTTGGGCAAGAAAATTTACCCCTCTAATTCTCAATTTTCTTTTATGTAAAACAGTGCTGATTCTATCTCATAGGGTTTATTGTATATTAAAACACTAACAAGCACTTAATGCTAGTTATCTTGGATTTTTCTCCCCGTAATTTACAAACATCTAAAAAGAAAACTCATTTTTTGATGTTTCAACTTGACCTACTGTCAACCAATAAAAATTAAAAATATCAGGGAAATTCCAAATTTCCACAAAATCATAAGAGAACTCCTATACACCCCACCAGCCAACTTCAATCATTATCAACATTCTTCCCACATGACATTTTAACTAATAATATATGGCTTCTATATGATTGTTTTGAGTCTCTACAATTTGCTCTTTGGAATTCTAATACTTTAAGATTACTAAACATGGGAGAGTAGTTTTCTAGGAATTTGAAGAGTGCTACCAAAATCTATATGAAATTGATGAGACAGTATATATGGTATGTTGAATGTCATACTACTGTACTCAAGAACAGGATCCAAAGTGTGCTATACTGTGTTCTTTTTTGATAGCAGTGTCACTTTGCTTCTTTGCCTCCTCAAATGATTTTTGGATTCAAAATTGTAGGGACGCCTAGGTCGTTCAGTCGGTTGAGCATCCAGAAATTTTTATGTCAAAAGCTATCTTGTCAATTTAAGACTAGTATCCAAGAAATTAACAAATGGTTATCATTTGACTCACTTATAACTATTTTGTTTCAAAAATTCATCCTTGGGCAAATGAAAATGTTAAAAATAATAAAACTGTAAAGCTCCCTATCAATACAAATAAGATTTCTATGCAGCTTATTAGCATTCCATCTAAATGACCAGGAAGTTATTATGAACTAAGACTCAAAGAACGATAATATATTTTTTT
>CM053567.1:71154447-71180923 GCA_028646485.1 Cryptoprocta ferox | reverse complement strand
ACCTGGCATTCTTAATAAATCTTAGATATTGTTATTCTCTATTATAACTCAAAATATTTTTTTTAATTTTAAAGAGAGAGCAAAAGAGCATGAACAGGGGAAAGTGGAAGAGGGCAAGGAAGAGAGAAAATCTTAAGTAGGCTCTGTGCTAAGCCATCCAAGCACCTCAAAGAACAAATTAATTTCAACTCAAAAGCATACCAGGTATCAATATATGTGTCCCCTACCTCAAGGGTCATAAATCACCTTTTCATTACAGAAAATAAAAACTAAACCCCAAAAAACCTTAGAAAATAAAGAACCATAAATAAACCAAATGTTTTAGTAAACTATCTAAATCACCCACTCACACTTCTGGCCACTGGCACTGCCTTACCAATCCACTGACAACTACAGTAAGGAAAATTATTCTGAAATGCTTTGGATTTTGTGTCTGCTGGATATCTATTAATTTCACAGCAATTTGATCTAATAAAATGAGTTGGTGAGGAGTACCTGGGTGGCTCAGTCGGCTGACTATTGAACTCAGCTAAGGTCATCATCCCAGGATCCTGGGATCAAGCTCCATGTCAGGCTCTGTGCTCAGTGTGCAGCCTGCTTGGGATTCTCTCTCTCCCTCTCCCTCCCCCTCCACCCCTCCCTCGCACTCACGCATGTGCACACGCGCACACACACACACACACACATACACTCTCTCTCTCTCTCTCTCTCAAATAAAAACTAAAAAAAATTTTTAATGAGTTGGTAATAATGTTAATGATCATTTTATAATACCTTTATATAATTTTCTTTAATAATTAATATTTCTCTATTGTAGATACCAATGAGCCTCTTTATATTAGTGCCTACTTTGTTTTTAGAAAAGATTTGTTGACACTCATTTGAAACTGATTATCATATTACTATTAGGCTATTTTTTTAATTTCATGTATTAAAACCAACACTTTTTTAAATGCTTTGTGTCAAAATTTTTTTACATATATATGTAGTTATAACCTCTTAGATATAATAATTACTTTTACTCAAGATATTGAAGTCCCAAGATCATAAAGACTGGATTCAACTAGATACTATACATGGGATTTAAGATAACATATTTGTATTACTTCACAAGAAACAAATTTTTACTAGAAACAACAAAATTCAAACATTTCATCGAGTTCCAATTACTTCAAATTCTCATAGCTTTAAAAGATTTACTATAGCTTATAAATAAAAACACCACATCAATCAAGTTATTACTCATTAACAAAGATCTTGTTAGGCAAGAATATCTTTTTTAGTTCCCAAGCAAGAGATTTATTTCTAACAAACCATAATTGAGACCTCATCAGTTTTTCATCTTTCACTAAGAATATACATAAAAAAATCCAGCCCCTCACTTCTAGAACTGCAATTTTTGTATAACATAAATCACTGAAAGATTGATGACATAAGTCTGGTCAAAAAATGTCTGGGAAATAAACGCAAACACCCAGGTGCAATAGAAATAACAAAACTTGGGGAATCTGGGTGGCTCAGTCAAACTTCTGACTTCAGCTCAGGCCACGCTCTCACAGCTCATGAGTTGAAGCCCCGCATAGACCTGATGCCGACAGCTCAGAACCAGGAGGCGCCTGTTGGGATTCTGTGTCTCCCTCTCTCTCTGCCCCTCCCCCGCTCATGCTCTATCTGTCTCCTCTCTCTCTCAAAAATAAATAAACATTAAAAAAAAAAAAAGGAAGAAAAGAAATAACAAAACTTAGAGCATGACGATCAGATAGTTATATAACCTTAGAAGTCATTCGGTATACAGGGCGCCTGGGTGGCTCAGTTGGTTGAGTGTCTGACTTTGGCTCAGGTCATGAGTTCAAGCCCCATGTCAGGCTCTGTCCTGACCGCTCAGAGCCTGGAGACTGCTTCACATTCTGTGTCTCCCTCTCTCTCTGTCCCTCCCCTGCTCACACTCTGTCTCTCCCTCAAAAATAAACAAACATTAAAAAAAATTTTTTAATTAAAAAAAAAAAAGTCATTTGGTATCCAACTTCCTACCCAAAGTACAAAATCCCCAATATGCAGTCCTCCACAACCTCCAGCAACAAGAAATTTGGTACTTCACAAGCACATTTCAGGGACATACATTACTCTTGGACAAATCCAATTAAATCTTTGAAGAATCAGAAAAGATACCAAAAAACACACAAAATATCTTAAAAATCTAAAACTGTGAGTTTTATGATATTAGTTTAGCAAATTAGAAAGAATTCATGTACGCTCAACAGCTTTTTTTTACTGTTTTCTTTTGATTTTTTTTTTTTACTTTGTATATTGTCTGTCCCAACAGCTTTTAAGCCAAAGACTCACTAGAAAGACTCACTACATACAAGCAGGTTTCTGAATATCCCATTCCATGAAATAATACCAGAGAAAAGGAAAAAATCTACTTTAAGAGCAGGTTGTAAGAGACTAATCTGAAAATAAATTAACAAAATTGCTCCTTGGGGTAAAACAGATACTAAGCTAACTCAAAACTATATAATGAAAAACACAAGCTACCTAATAATCTTCGTAAGAAATGTCAGAAAATAGTAAAAGAAATACAACATTAAGGTCTTAACATTATCTTTTGCAGAAATAAACAATGAAACTAGGCAAACTTTTCTGCCCATGGACGCCCCGAGTAAGCATTGTTAAATCTCCCCTCCCATCGCCATCATGTCTGAGTCTCCCAAAGAGCCTGAACAACTACAGAAGCTTTTCATCTGAGGTTTGAGCTTTGAAACAACCGAGGAGAGTCTGAGGAGCCATTCTGACCAATGGGGAACGCTTACAGACTGAGAGATCCAAACACCAAGCCCTTCAAAGGCTTTGGGTTTGTCACATACGCCACTGTGAAGGAGGTGGAGGCAGCCATGAATGCAAGGCCACACAAGGTGGACAGAAGAGCTGTGGAACCAAAGAGGGCTGTCTCAAGAGAAATTCTCAAAGACCTGGTGCCCACTTAATTGTGAAAAAGATTTTTGTCCGGGGCATTAAAGAAGACACTGAAGAACATCATCTAAGATGTTATTTTGAACAGAATGGGAAAATGGAAGTGACTGAAATCATGACTGACTGAGGCAGTGGCAAAAAGAGAGGCTTTGCTTTTGTAACCTTTGATGACCATGACAAGATTGTCATTTAAAAATACCATACTGTGAATGGCCACAACTGTGGAGTAAGGAGAGCTCTATCTAAGCAAGAGATGGCTTAGTGCTTCATCCAGCCAAAGAGGTCAAAGTGGTTCTGGAAATTTTGGTGGTAGTCATGGAAGTGGTTTTGGTGGGAATGACAACTTCGGTCATGGAGGAAACTAGAGTGGGCGAGGTGGCTTTGGTGGCAGTCGAGGTGGTGGTGGATATGGTGGCAGCAGGGATGGCTATAATGGATTTGGTAACGATGGAAGCAACTTTGAAGGTGGTGGAAGCTGTAATGATTTTGGCAATCCAACAATCTTCAAATTTTGGACCCATGACAGGAGAACATTTTGGAGGTAGAAGCTCTGGCCCCTATGGCCGTGGAGGCCAATATTTTGCCAAACCATGAAACCAAGGTGGTTATGGAGGTTCCAGGAGCAGCAGTAGCTATGGCAGTGGCAGAAGGTTTTAATTACTGTCAGGAAACAAAGCTTAGCAGGTGAGGAGAGTTAGAGAAGTGACAGGGAAGCTACAGGTTACAAAAGATTTGTGAACTCGGCCAAGCACAGTGGTGGCAGGGCCTAGCTGCTACAAAGAAGGCATGTTTTAGACAACACTCATGTGCATAGGCAAAAAACCCAAGGACTGTATTTGTGACTAACTGTATAACAGATTATTTTAGTTTCTGTTCTGTGGAAAGTGTAAAGCATTCTAACTGTTTTAATGTAGTTTTTTTTTTTTTTTGCACCCATGCTGTTGATTGCTAAATATAAAAGTCTGATCATGACACTAAATAAATGTGTCTTTAAAAAAAAATTTAGGACATTTCTATTTAATTTAACAAACACCTCTGAAGTACCAAGCACTGTAAAAAGTTCTAGAGGTACAAAGACAAATGAAACAATTTATTACCTAAGTAAGCACTATGAAACAGAAATCCATTCTGGACATTTTTCTTTCACATATACAAAAACTATTAAAAATATCTTAAAGAATGTATGTCTGAAAAGAGATACTTTATAATATAAAAAATATACTAGATTAGCTTGGTCAGCATGAGAAATAAAAAGCTTTCTCTTTTAATTCAGAAACAGAAAAAATTCTTATTTTTTGGTTTCTCAAATGTTTTCTCAGTTTAAAATGAACCAATTTAAATGGAAACAAGACAGTATACCAGCAGAGGCCTAAATGATCGATTCTATTAACACCAAGAAACTATAAAGTTTTTAAAATTCATCAATTCATCCACATTTCTTTTATTTATCAACATCAATAAACAATCTAACAATATCTACTCATGATCCATATAAATGTTCATATACTTTGAACCATTTATTCCACTTCTGGAAATTTCAATGCACAGAGCTACCTAAAGAAGCATTTCAACAGCAAAAAAAAGAAAAAAAAGAAATTTCATCATTTCCTCTTACACTGAAAACTACAAAACATTGATTAAAGAAATTAAGAAAGACCTAAATGGAAAGATAGTCCAAATGCATGGAATGGAAAACTCAATATTCCCTAAAGTTATCTATTGCTTCAACACCTCCCCATCAAACTCCCAGGCCTGCTTTTTCACAAAAACTGACAAGCTGATTTTACATTTAATACAGAAATGCAAAGAATCTAAAATAGCCAAAACAATCTTGAAAAATAAAAAAACGAAGTAAGAGGACATGTATCCCTATTTCAAAATTTACTACAACGCCTCAGTAATCAAGACAGTGTGGCAGTGGCGAAGAATAGACATACAGATCAAAGGAAAAAAGTCCAGATAAATTCTTACACTTACAGTCAACTGATTTTTGACAAAGATGCAAAGGTAATTCAATGGGAAAGAATACCCATTTCAACAAAGAGCAGTGAAATTCACATACAAAAAGATGAATTTAGAATGGGTGATGGGCACTGAGAAGGCCACTTGTTGGGATTAGCACTGTGTGTTGTATTTAAGCCAATTTGACAATAAACTATATTTTTTTAAAAAATAAAAGAAAAAAAAGATGAATTTACCCCCTATCTTATCATTGTCTCACATCACACGAAAATCAACTCAAAATGGATCATAACCCTAAATGCAAGAGCCAGAACTATGAAACATCTCAAACACAGGATGTAAATGTTCTAAAATTAGACTGTGGTAATGCCTGCATAGCTCTGTAAACTTAATGAAAATCACTAAATTGCATACTTAAATTAGGTGAATTTTATGGTATATAAATTACACCTCAACGAGGGTGTTTAAAAACAAGTCATCTCTAAAATATCACATGGCTATTAAATAAATTCCAAAAGAACTACATAGCATATAAGGCTAGTAATAGCTACATACAAACAAAAAATTATAAGGTTGGAATATGATGACTTATCTAAAATTACAAATATTAAAATAATAGCAAATACTTTTAACAGTACTCAATGTGCCACACATTATTTTAAGTGATTTACAAGTTTTTCTTCATTTAATCCTTGCTACAGTGTAGTTTCCCCATTGTACAGAGGAAAAACTATGGCACAAAGAGGTTAAAAAACTTGCTCAAGATCACAATAGGGTGTTGGGTTAATGAATGATTTTTCCCCCTTTCACAAATATCTTTTATATTACTATCATTATGCATTTGAAAAGAATAGTGAATATCATTGGCTGCCTGTCCACTATCCAATTACCTTTTCAATTTCTTACCCAGATTTTTATTTGTGTATCCACCTCTCCCCATACAGCCCATGTACTTTGGAGAAAATTAACCCATCCTTAGGTATAGTACTTGGCCCTGGTTTGCTTAAGCCAATCAGCCATTTCAATGACCACAGTCACCAGTTCAGTAGTCCAGTCAGGACTCTTGTTTGAAATGTTAGGACAGTGAGGCTCTCTCTCCTAAGAGATGTGAACAAAACGTATGGCCCAACCATAACTAGCAGCCATCCTACAACCATGGGAGGAACAGCAACAAATTGAAGAAAGCAGAAGAGAAACGGAAAGAAACTGGTCTTTAATATTACTGTGTTACTATACTATAATCTTTCCCTACCTTTGGACTTGGAGATAAATTAGCCTATAAATCCTTTTTGTTGTGTTTAAAACAGGTTCAAGTTTTCTATTACTCATAACATCATGTACCAATTTAATGGGGGCAGAGGGGGAGCACATTAACACGTATGTTACATGATTATCTTGCTAATGAAGGTTCATATAAAGGCTTGAAAAATAACTACCTGTAATTTTATATGTCTCACACAGCAGTTTGTAATATTTAATTGGAAATTTTAAAATGTTGTTTTTTAAAATCTAGATTTCCAATTCTTCCTGAAAAATCAAAAGGTATGACACCATTGGACCCCTGTTACTGCAGTATAACAACCAAGGAAAATAGCAGCTGCCCCTTTAAGTCTACAAGAACCCTCTCTAAACACAGTCAATAGTAATGGAGCCTCTGTGTGATATGGTCAGCTCCTATAGGTACTACAAGTTTGCACCATTAATAGTTAGCAGGACCTGTATCAAATGACGTATGAGTCATGAAAAATTATATTCTACCTTTTAAGCTTTAACATTTTAATTAAAATCATATACTTTTTAAACAAATTTCATGAAAATATATATTTGTCACCAGCCCATGGGAAACACTATTCTTGAATTGAATACCTTTAAATACCTGATGGAAGCCTTAAACTCAGCAGCAAGTTCTTGGAAACATACCAATACATTAATTACTCTGGGTCAAGGCTCTGACGATATTTTTTAACACAGAGATGAAAACAAAATGAAACGGTTTTAAGTTGCAACAAGAAAAATGTAAAAGTTGACTACAAGTTTGAAACACTTGAATACACAAGTGTACTATTAATCAAAACTTACCTATAAAACAGATTTGCAAAAGAAATTACAAGAACAGTGGTAAATTTCAAAGGAATTTATAAGAAAGTAAGCCCAAGCTACATTAGCAAAGTTAGGAGGCAGCACTTTGTAAAGACCTCTGGATGTATGGCTCTACCACTAATTTGGACAACTCTAGGGGAAGGGAAGTTGTTTAATTTTAACACCACAAATATTATTGCTTAAAGTAGCTAACATATAATCAGTAAAAAAGAATCAATATGACATAATCTGTTTTAACAAAATGCCTGGAAAAATAGCAAAAAGTTATTACAGCTATAAATAATAGTTTAAACTTACTAATGAAAAATCCAGTGAAGATAGGTTAAAAGAGGTACACACATAAGGATTCAGTGACATTGGTAATAAGCTAGTTCTTTTTTTTTTTTTTAGTTTTTTATTTATTTTGAGAGAGTGAGAGCATGCATGTGCACAAGAAGGGGAGGGGGATAGAGGGAAAAAGAATCCCAAGCAGGATCCACACTGAGTGCAGAGCCTGACGCACTGACGAGGGGCTTGGGCTTGATCTCACGACCCGGAGATCATGACCAGAGCCAAAATCAAGAGTGGAACACTTAACTGACTGAACCACCCCGGTGCCCCTATACTGGTTAAGTTACATGGATGGTTCACATTAAAACATTAAACATTAAAATATTAAACATAAAACATTAAAGTTATTTCATTACTTACACATACTATATATTCTTCTGTCTGTATTCTATTTTTCACAATTTTTTAAATTTTAACCCAACATACTGGCTATAAAAAAAGTTAATGATAGACTTTCCCCATCCACATGCCAAGTAAAAATACTGAATGACCAGAAACATGTTTTTGCTTTTAAGCAATTTTTTGTTGTTGTTTTTTTACTATTTAATGCAGTTATTTGAACGTTAAAGAGGAATAAATCAATTCTACTGATGGAAATTTCATCAATATTTATTTAGCAGGACCAATGATTTTTGTGTGCTTATATTGGGGAAAGTTATGCCTCATCTATACCTACCTACCTGCTCAGAGAAGCAAACAATTCTACATTAACTCAAGAGACAGACATATTCCTGGAAACGTTGCCATTCTACACAAATTGTAGGCAATCTATTTAACATTTCAGTCTGAGTCTCATCTATAAAATGAGATATATATTAAATAGTTGTTCAAAGAAAAATTTGAAAACATATGTAAAGCACCTGGCCCACTGCCTGCCACACAGTAAACAGCATAACTTTTGTAAAATCACAACTTTCAATGTAATTTCCTTCTCTGAGCAAAATTAAGATTAAGGCTGATAACTTACCAGTTAGGAAATATTTAGGTGCTTTAGTATTAACGACACTGAAATGGGACTAGCTTACCAGATTCCCAAAATGTCAGTTCTCAAGATTTTCTAAAGCCTGGCCAAGATCCTACATATCCATGAAGGAACATGAAAAGTACTGTAAGGGAGAATGGAAAAGGGGGGAACTAATCTAATCCTCTGCTCTACATGAAAAGAGAATGACGGTGAAGAGGAGGTGTAACTCAACAGATTTTCCCTCTCCTTTTACCAGACACCTTTTACTCTGCAAACATGCAGCTATGCATGATTTAACCAATCATCTTAAAATCTCTACCAGGCCCACAATTCTAGGTGGCATATAAACAGACCATTACTACAGAATTTGGATATTCCTTAATAAAATGCAGGTGACTTATCGTAGGTTATCCACCTCCACACAGGGCATTCAAAAGAACAAAGGAAGTTCAGGGCACCTTGGTGGCTCAGTCGGTTAAGCACCTAACTTCAGCTCAGGTCAGGATCTCAGTTAGTGAGTTCAAGTCCCACGTCAAGTTCTGTGCTGACAGCTCAGAGCCTGGAACCTGCTTCAGAGCCTGTCTCTCAATCTCTCTTCCCTGATTGTGCTCTCTCAAAAATAAATAATTTTTTAAAAACTGTGTACATGTGTATTTATATATAAGCTTCCAGCACAACAAAATGGTAAAGAAATAACCTGTTGTTCAAAGTTTGTATACTCCAAAAGTAAGTGATTTCATCTAGCTCCTTTCTCATTCTAGAAGTTGTACTGTAAGTGACCAGACTATTGGTACAGGTCTAGTGAAGGAAATAATTAACCGCCCTGGAATAAAACAAGCCTAACCTTGAAAACACAGTGGCAAAAGGGAAGGGTGCTCAACAGTTATTACAGCTATTCTATATATTCGTATTTGTTCCTGACTGTTATCTTCTAACACAAGTAGAAGAGGTGGGAGTATTTTTAAGGCCAAATTTACTTTTTATTGAGTTGATGGGCAACAGAAGCTGGAGTAAAGAAATTTAAAAAGTCCCCATTAGAAATAACCATTTCTAAGAATGGAGTAGAGAAAAAGGAAAGTATTGCATATCCACCTTTCAAAAATAACATTCATAGTTCATAGTAGAAGCAGCAACTGCCAATGACCAAATATGCTTTGCCGCTAGACATGCATTTACAAAAGAAATAAAGATCATACTCCATCTGCCACAATCCTTTTTCAAATCGCCAATTTTCACAAGATGTAACCCTAAATACATTCCAAAATTTAATTTGTTAGCTATGTCTAAAAATAAAACCAGTCAAAATATAAAATACTAACTTTGCAGCAAATTCATCTTTCATCAGCCCCGTGAACAAAACTTTTGTGTTCAAAACTTAAAACATAACCTAGGCAGACTCAAAAGGGTAAGCAGTATATAGAGCATTTACATTATTTCTCAAGACCCAAAGAAAGTCACAAAAATTTATTTAAAATGTTAAAGAGGAATGCAGACTTACTTACGTACCCCAAGAAAAAAAGTGTTTATATAATAAAACTGCACCACTGGAGCCCCACAAAATACTTCCAAACGACAATTATTTCCTTAGCACAAAAGTCATCTGTTTACTTTCACAAAACCTGGAGCACCTAAATCTACGTAATTCCCCTTAAACTGAAAAATACAAAAAATTCTTTCATTTAGGTCAGTAGAATTTTGTGCTTCTATCCATGGAAAAAGCCAGCATCTGTATGAGTCAAGCACATGGCTCCAGCTTAACGTCTAGTTCCCTAACCCACTGAAAAGAATATATGCTTATAAAATAGATATCTACTTACCAGGTTAAAGACAGTTTCTACAATATCCCTATTGGATACTTCTCCAACTTCAACCAACCCCGTCAACACGGCAAATTTCATTCTGATGCCCCTGATGGGGAGCCCTGGTTTCAGGGACAATGCACCCTCTTCAGCAGAGGTTTCTTCTTTCCCTCCACCTCCCCCGTCATCACCTGTTGGTGGCGGGGAAGGGACATTGTCTTCACTAGCCATTGCTAGTTCACGAGAAAGGACAACTCGGAGTCACTATGGGACAGCAAATGCTGCACTAGCAGTAAGCACACACACGCAACACAAAACGAAAAAGGTCACTCTTCCAAGTTGCGGAGAAACCCCAAAAGCAGTTGATGGGTAAAGTCCTTGGCGTCACCCTCTTCCTCTTGGAGAATATTTGTCCAATCTCTCTCCCCGAGGCTGACAACAACGCCAAACCCTATTGGAAGATTAGATAAATGTTAAATACGCTAGGTTTTGTTTCAGGGTTTTGTGGGGGGTAGAGGGGAATAGTTATTGCCCGTGAAATAAGTTACTAAAGGGACCCCCACTACCCGACACCCGCTACCCCCTGGCTCCAAGAGAGAGGTTCTGACTGAAGGCGGGTTCAAGAGGCCCCTGAACAGGTTCACTCCTCCCCCACACTCTGGCAGGTTCCAGGCGCAGAGCTACCTCTCCTCACAGGTGCACGGAAAGAGAAACTGTCGCTGGAAAATGAAGGGTCCGAGGAAAGGAGGGGGTCCCCAAGCTACCACAGAAGTAGAAAGTTCCTCCTCACCCAGATACCCCGGACTCGTCCTCACCCCCCGCCAGGGAGCTTCGAGACGGAGGTGGCGGCGGAGATCCAGGGCAGGAAAAGGCGGGGGAAGGGGGCGGTGATTATTCTCAACGCTCGGCCCAAGGGGAGGAGTGGAGCACTCAGGCACCTGAGGTTCGATGGCGAGAGGCGGGGAGGTGTGTGTTGTGGCCAGAAGGGAGGGGAGGCCGGGCGGCGACCGCGAGGAAGGGAGGGAGAAGAGAGAAGTCAGTGCACCTGGTCGCAGCCTCCAAGTTTCCCTATTCCGCTCCCCCTGAGTCCGCGGCTGCACAGAACTCCATGGCTTCCTGGCCCGCCCGACCCCTGCGCTCAGCCTTTGCAAAAACAGCCCCTGCTGGCGCTATGGACGCCGCGGCTGAGGCTGCTGGTGGTGGTGAGGTTGCTACTGCCACAGCTAGCCCCGCCACGGCTCGCGTGAATGTCCCTATGCCCACTGAAACTACTCGCCGCCATGACAGCGCCGAGAGCTGCCGGGCGCGGCGTGCGCGTGCGCGAGCGCGCGGGACGGTGGGGCGGGCGGGCGCGAAGGCGGAGGCAACTGTGCGGCAGCGTGGGGCCGCGCGGGCGGCCTAGGGGGCCGCGAGAGGGTGGGGGTGTTGGGCAGGGCTTGCTGGCAGGACTACGTGTGAGGGTGGGCACCCTAGCGGGAGCGTTGCTCACACAACACAAGAAGTGTCCCGGCCCGGCAAGAAGAGATATTTCCTATCAGGAGCTGACTCTACCCACACGCACCTCTCCCCGCTATCACCCCTCACCTCCCACCCCCGACCTGAGAAGGTGCTTTGACGAAGAACTGAGAAGGTGATTCTGAGCTTCCTCCGTCGTTAAGTTACCGTAGGGTCTCCTAGCGCGGAGAGAACCCGCCCCACGTTGCCAAGGTGTCTTCTTGGACTTGGAGAAAGACACCTGAGGGACCGCTAAGAGCCAGAGAAGTGGCAGCGCTGGAGCCAGCGAGGCTGCAAGTCCACGTCTAAAGGGAGCAGAGTCCCCACCCCTGACTGCTTTCAGCTGCTGCCCGCCCGCGGCGCTCCGCAGACTTGGGGAAAGATTTCCACTGGGATGCTCCAGCAGCTGCCACCGCTTGGAAGTGGATGGGGCGGGTATGCGGGGGGACGTATCCACGAGGAATGGGAAAGATTCCTTCCTTTGCAGCTGCCGCCCCACCAAACCTCTCCCACATTCTAAGGAAGGGAGGATTCCTGAGACAGCTGCTCCAAACAGCGTGGAGGCGGGGTTAATTTTGCTTGTAGATCTCAGGGGTTTTTTTCCTTTCGTAATTTTCCAATGTGAAAGTTAAGTTCGCCTCATTCTCAGATTAGTTTAAAAGATATATTACATTCGGATTGAAAGTAGCACAGGTCATCGTAATGTGTCCTTCCCCTCCACCATTAACAATAAAGCATTCTTCCTGATGCACCACTGAAAAACAAGTATCATTAAAGAAAGTAAGTGGTTTTTCACCCTTACTCTTTGAAGCCGTAAGACCTTAAAAAATAATAATGTTTAATATAATTGTAGTTAGCAAAAATGAAAGTGAAGCAAAAAGGTCAAACAAAAGTTAGGAAGTACCATGGAGAGTCAGAAGAAAAAATTATATTGGTTTGAGAGAGGAAATAATTGCCTAAAGAAAGGGTTATTTGAGATGGGCTTGAAAAAGTAAACTGAATTTCAACTATCACATGGAAATTTCGAGGGAGGTAACATGAGAAAAGAAGCACAGGAGTATCTTCTTTAGACAAGTGTTACACCTTTTAAAAATTCAACTGCATCAAATCGCATATGGTTGCAAATACTTGTTAAAGATTTGTTTTCTATAAGTGGATTTAAATTTTTTTTTTTTTTTTGAGAGAGAGAGAGAGAGAGAGAGACAGCGTGAGCAGGGGAGGGTCAGAGAGAGGGAGACACAGATTCCGAAGACAGGCTCCAGGCTCTGCGCTAGCCATCAGCACAGAGCCTGACGCGGGGCTCGAACCCACAACCTATGGGATCATGACCTGAGCCAAAGCTGGACTTTCAACCGACTGAGCCACCCAGGCGCCCCGATTTAAATTTTTTTTAACATGTATTTATTTTTGAGAGACAGAGATCATGAGCAGGAGAGTGGCAGAGAGAGGGACACACAGAATTGGAAGCAGGCTCCAGGCTCTGAGCTGTCAGCACAGAGCCTGAGGCAGGGCTGGAACCCACGAACTGTGAGATCATGACCTGAGCCAAAGTCAGACACTTAAGGAACTGGGCCACCCAGGCACCCCTGTATAAGTGGATTTAAATATGCCAAAGATGAGGCAGACATTTTCCTCATGATCTGAATTGGTGATTCGTGTATTGCTACGTCAAAGGCTTGCCTTTCTTTAAATCCCTGAAAAACTAAACACCTCAGATTTCTATTTCAGATTGTTAAATGAAAAAGTCTGGAATAAGAGGGAGTGGGTTATGCCTGAGGAGAGAGACAACTTTCACTTGACCTTTAATACAGCTGTAGGGAAGGAGACAGGGAGGCACATTTGAGATAGAGGCATTAAACAATTAAAGGTTTCTAATATAGCATTTTGCGTCCCCAGATTTGGGCAAATAGTCTCACCTTGAATATGTTACTATATCTAGCAGATAATTGCTAGTATTTGCTAAATAAATGTCTGCCATTAAGAAGGAACAGATGACAATATGTCCTAAACACTGTGGTCACAATTGTTCGATCTAAATGTCTACGGCTAAGGTTTGTCTGTCATGGATTTGCCATCTCACTGTTAACACTGTTCTACTGGTGAAACAAAAGGGAACATAAGACATTTATCCAAATATCTCCGCAAAAATTATCAACTGTATTTTACAATTTTTCAGAATTATTCAACCTCCTGCTTCACTTTGCCCCTACTTACAGTAAAATACTTGGCAAAAATTGGAGTTTCACTGCAGAAGAAAGCATACGGAAGGCAGAAGAGGAAACTTCACTTTTAGCCACAGTTAGAATACAATAGCTGTTGATTATTGTTTAGGATTAAAGAATACAATCATAGAGTGATTCAGGATGAACTATCTGTCCACCAACTATTAAGCTCCTTGTCAGCACAATAGTAACCATTGTAGGTACTCAATACATATTGTTTGGAATGAGTTAAAACTCTAAAGATTCTTGCTTTAGTTTTTCTAGCCTGTAAGTCTTTGCTTGAGTCTATCTATACCACCAGTTAGAGGGAGGAAGATCTTGGTATAAATGACTTAAGAGAGCAGTTTTAGAATTTGTTAAAAATGTTTATATTTTTGGTACTTTAACGGATGTTTTCTAGTCAAAAGCCTTCATATAAACTATCAGCAAATGAGTGTTTAGGACTACATTACTTGTATCCCTGTATTATATGTTCAAATACTACACTAAAAGGAAGAAAGATGGCGGGGGGGGGGGGTTGGGGGGGGAGGGGCGGAGATTACCACCTGTAAAGCCAGGCTCAAGTTTTATATTACCATCTAGTTTGTATTTCTCTGAAATCACTATCTTGACAGAATTAAGGACTAAAATTTTTCATTATTTTATTTGCCTTCAGCACACATTAAAACCATAGCAGGAGGGGTGCCTGGGTGGCCCAGTCAGTTAAGCTTCTGACTCTTAATTTCAGCTCAGGTCATGTCCTCACTTTTTGTGAGTTCGAGCCCTGCCTGGGGTTCTGCACTGGGAAATCTGCTTGGGATTCTCTCTCTCTCTCTCTCTCTCTCTGTCTCCCTCTCTCTCTGACTCTCTCTCTCTCTCTCTCTCTCTCTCTGCCCCTCCCACATGCTTTATTTCTCTCAAATTAAATAAAATTTAGGGGGGAAAAAAGCAGGAAAAAGAAAATCATAGCAGGAAAAAAAAAAACCAGATTCAAAACAGAAAGCCTGTGCATAACTCAGAGGAACTCAAGCAAAGAGAATGTAATTTCATGGTGAAATCAAGAAGATTATTGATCTATAAACCCTTACCTATATACAAAGAAACTTTTAATTGCAAAGATGGGATGGAATTTTCTTTCTACCAGAAAGAACACCCAACCCACCCAGTTGTAACTTACTGGCATTCTGCTAGGGTACAGATGAAATGATAACTTAGGAGAAATGTAACACTCACATGATTTGCTATGAACCTGAATGTGTACCTCTGGATTTGGAGTTTTCTTCAAATTGTTATTCCTAATAGCTTATGATCTCATAGGCTGAAAAATCGTGGTCCTGGCTTCCAGTGTCCTCCTTGTGAGAAAGTCAAACATTCATTAAATCTTAGTAATGTTAAATAAAA
This sequence comes from Cryptoprocta ferox, assembly GCA_028646485.1. Lineage (NCBI taxonomy): Eukaryota > Metazoa > Chordata > Mammalia > Carnivora > Eupleridae > Cryptoprocta > Cryptoprocta ferox. The sequence goes on along the minus strand of CM053567.1, from coordinate 71,165,702 downwards.
CTTCTATGTTAGAAGTTAATTGATAATATTTTATTGGGCATTACTTTCTGGGAAAAATTTAAATTTAAAAGGAAAAGATATCACCTACTTAACAGTTGGAAACTCTAAGATTAAAAAGTTTATGTGATTGATTATTCAATATCTAGAAGTTCAAAATGATGCACATCAAGTTACTACATTTGGGGCATTTTAAAATTCTTTTTCGTCTTGTGTGTGTTACACAAGAGGTAGAGACTTTGAAAAGGTAGAGGGCAACTCTACTTTCAAGAAGTATGTCAGCCAAGGCCTACTTTTTAAGACATAAAATATTAATGCAGTAGTAGAATAATAATTGTCATGATACTACAATACAATACTACCACCACTCCATCCCACTTTCTATCTATGTAAGTGCATATCCCTAGAATGACTATTAGTATTGTTAGCTAAATTCTTAATTTTTGTCCAGGTGAGGTCTCTGAGAGGTCAATGTGTCCCCTGAAAGTGGTATGTTACCATTTCAGTCATCAAAATAGAAATGGGGATTCACATCAGAAATGAAATACCAGGAGAATGACTTCAAGCAGATAGAAGAAATTACTTTTTCTAGCTGCCACTCTTGGGTTTGAACTTTGAATTGCTTGCTAGTACACCAACTGAAGGGAGAAAGATGACTTCTGTCATGTGGAGGCATGCTTGGAGCATTCCTACTTAGAACCCAAGCCACATGGAGAAACTATGTAAAGAATAATTATTGGCACCTCGGTGGCTCAGCTGGTCCAACTCTTGATTTCATGCTTAGGTCATGATCCCAGTGTCATGGGATGGAGCCCTGAGTCAGGCTCTGCACTGAGCATAGAACCTGCTAAAGGTGGTCTCTCTCTCCCTCTGCTCCTCTCCCCCACTCATGTGTGCACTCCCTCTTTCTCTCTCTAAAAAACAACAACAACAACAAAAACAATCAAGGCCCTTCAGTCAACAGCCTCAGCTGAGCTCCCAGGCAACAACCAGGCCTGCCATGAGAGTGAACCATCTTGGATATTCCAGCCAGGTGGTTAAATCTTCAGATGACTGCAGCACTGCCAAAAACACATGGTACAGAATAACACAGATCCAGTTAACCCACACCAAAATTGTAAGATACAATAAGTACTTGTCGATTTATGCCACTGAGTTCTGGGGCAGTTTATTATATAGCGATAGAACAACAACATGAGGTAAAACATGTTATGTAGTTTTGGGTTACTCCCTGACCATTATATTTTTGTTTGTTCAAAGTATAAACTTTTTAAACAATTCCAACCTAGGGGCACCTCAGGGACTCGGTTGGTTAAGCATCTGACTTTGGCTCAGGTCGTGATCTCACAGTTCATGAGTTCAAGCCCTGCATCAGGCTCTGTGCTGACAGCTCAGAGCCTGGAGCCTTCTTGGGATTCTGTGACTCCCTCTGTCTCTGCCCCTCCCCTGCTCATGCTCTCTTTCTCTCAAAAATAAAATAAACATTAAAATGAGACAAAATAAAATAAAATATTCCAACCTAGTCACAGCTGTGCTGTAACTTAGAGTCCCCATAAGAGGATGGTAGCCCTATATTTAGCCAGAAATCCTCAATGGAAAAGGAAATTGTGTGGGATCAATTTGGAGTTATAAGGTCCACAAGAAATTTTCCAGGGAGGTTTTCTCTTTATTGATAAGTGAGAAGATCTAGATTTAATTTTATTATAGAAAGCACCCATTTCCTTACAGACACTCCAAATTATTTTCTCTGTAGAGAAATGTGCAGCCACATGTAAGCAAACCTCTAAAAATGCAGGGAAGGGGCACCTGGGTGGCTCATCTGACTCTTGATTTGGGCTCAAGTCATGATCTCACAATTCGTGAGATTGAACCTGATTTAGGCTCTACGCTGACAACACTGAGCCTGCCTGGAATTCTCTATCCCTCTCTTTCTGTCCCTTTCCCACTCATTCTCTCTATCTCTCAAAATAAATAAACTTTAAAAAATACAGAGGAAAAAAGGGTTCAAATCCACTAATAATGAAAGAAATGAAATTAATACAGTATTGAGGTAACATTTTTTTACCTCTCTCATTGCAAATATTTATAGAACCCAGTGTTGGCAAAGGAAAGATGTGCACTCTCATTTACTGCAAATGTATAAATAACATCACTGAGAGGCAGTTTAGCAATATGCTGCTCTTCCACTCAAGAATGTATTCTAACCTAAACATAACCAGGTAGACCAGAGGCAGAGTTAAAATCATGTTCATTTTAGTAGTATTTATAATTTCAAAAACTTAGAATTTACATATCTAACACAAAAAGAACAGTTGGTTAGATAAATTATCCTTCTTCCAAGCAGTGCAATTCTTTGCAGCCATTAAAAATGGCATTGGAGGGGCACCTGGTTGGCTCACTTGGTTAAGGGTCTGGTTCTTGATTTCAATTCAGGTCATGACCTTGAGGTTCACGGGATCGAGCCCCTAGTTGAGCTCTGTGCTGACAGTGTGAAGCCTGCTTGGGCTTCTACTCCTCTCCTTCTCGCTGCCCCTCCACCCCAAAAATAAATGTTAAAAAAATGGCATTGGAGATCGTTAATAGACATAGAATATTTTCATGATATATTAAGTCAGGAGACTCTTTACTTTTTTGAATCATGTATCACTGATGATGTTGTACCAATTAGATCCAAAAGATATTTAAAGCAAGAAGAAATTCACTCATTAATTAAAATCATTCCCAAAAACACATGTATTGAGTGATCCTACATATTAAACACTGCATTAGACATTTAGGTAAAAAAAGAAAAATCCAGTCCCTGCCATGGGGACTCACAGTCTAATCATTGGGACAGACATTACAATGCAGTATGTTAAGCCTATGAAAACCTAAAAGAAAAAAAAAAAAAACTAAAAGAGACTTCCAAGAAAAAGGTGATACCAGAGCTGAGTATTAAAGAATAAATAGGGGAACGTGTATGTGGCTAAGTCAGTTAAGTGTCCGACTCTTGATTTTGGCTCAGGTCATGATCTTGCAGTTCCTGGGATTGAGCCCCATGTCTGGCTCCTAATCAGCTCTGAGCCTGGTTGGGATTCTCTCTCTCTCTCTCTCTCTCTGCCCCTCTCCCCAACTCGCATGCACTCATTATCTTTCTCTCTCTCTCAAAATAAATAAACATTTAAAAATAAATAATATTTTTAAATAAAAATTTAAAAATAAAGAATAAATAGGAGCAAGCCAGATGAAAACATCAAGGAAGATTATTCCACAATATGAAAAGTCTCCAGAAAGGTTGGACATTTTGAACTGAGAATATAACTGAGTCCAACTGTCACTCTTAAATAATTAGATTTTTTCTTCTGGATAGAGCTATAGAGGACTAGTAAGGTTACTCTGTAAATATATATTTAAAAATGCATTCTACCACCTACCCTTTGATCACACCGTCTTTCTAGATACACTTTATGTATGAGGAATCCAAGTGTAACTTAGATTAGTTATTAAGCGTAACTCCCTTTGTACACAAAGGGAGAAATGGAATTGACTCTGTTTACACAACAGGCTTGAGAAGGGCAAATGAATAGATTACAATACATTCTTTGTTTTTTTAATTTTTTTTAACATTTATTCATTTTTGAGAGACAGAGATAGAGCATGAGTGGGAGAGGGGCAGAGAGAAAGGGAGACGGAATCTGACGCAGGCTCCAGGCTCTGAGCTGTCAGCACAGAGCCCTATGCGGGGCTCAAACCCATAGACGCGAGATTATGACCTGAGCTGAAGTCGGATGTTTAACTGACTTAGCCACCCAGGCGCCCCTACATTCTTGGTTTTATTATGAATGAAAATTAGGTTAGCATAACCAAGACCCCCATGCCTAAATTATAACTGTTACAAAAAAATGGTAAGTCTGGGAAAAGCAAGTAGGTTGTTGATAGGAAGTTGACTAGAGATGAAGCTAGAGAGGTGGAGTGGACCCAGGTAAACCAGGCTAAGGACTGAGCTCTAATCTGCAGGGAACCTGTTGCCTCTAGAAGATTTCACGTTATAAAGTGATAGGATTTCACTAGCCTCTTAAAAAAATCACTAGCAGCTACCCAACCTCATTTCATATTTATTTGGATGGAATCATCCATTATACAGCATTGGTGGAATACCGTGTTTATATTATCTTATAATAATTTGAATTTATAAAGTCGCAAAATTGTATGGGATATTGAGATGATCAACATATCCATTGAAGGATTGTACATTGTGCTACGCATTTCCCTCAAAATATTGAGAAACTGAAGATGAAGTTAAGATGTCTCCATAGTTATACTATCTTTGATGAGGAGCTATGGAAGTTTATAAATATTATTTAGCTGTTAAGCAAATACTTGAAACATATTTAGAAGGTTGAATTTCTTGAGTGTGGCATACACTCCTAGGAAAATATATTGCCACTGGTAAGTACATGAAAAATAAAAGTGGACCTCTATCTCACATCACAAAAACTAACTCAGGGGCACCTGGGTGGCTCAGTAGGTTAAGCATCCAACTCCTCATTTCAGCTCATGTCGTGATCTCATGTTTGTGAGTTTGAGACAAGCATCTGGCTCTGTGCTTAGCACGAGACTTGCTTGGGATTCTCTCTCTTTCTCTGCCTGTCCTCCACTTGCACACACACACTCCCCCCCCCCAAAAGTAAGTACATAAACTGGGGCACCTGGGTGGCTCAGTCAGTCGAGCATCTACTCTTGATTTCAGCTTAGGTCATGATCTTATGGTCATGGGACTGAGCCCCACATCAGTTTCCATGCTGAGCCTGGATCCTGTTTGGGATTCTCTCTCTTTCTCCCCCCCCCCCTTGCCTGCTCTCTCTCTCTCTCTCTCTCTCTCTCTCAAATTAAAAAAAAACAATAATAAATACACTTTAAAAATGAACTCATAATGGATTAAAATCTTTTTTAATGTTTATTTATTTTTGAGAGGGAGAGAGCATGAGTGGGGAAGAGGCAGAGAAAGACAGAGACAGAGGATCTCAAGTGGGCTCTGTGCTGTCACAGGGTTTGAACTCACAAAACAAGATCATGACCTGAGCCAAAGCCGAACATTTAACCAACTGAGCCACCCAGGTGCCCCTGGATTAAAGTCTTAAACCTAAGACCTGATACTATAAAATGCCTAGAAGAAAACATAAAAGAAGCTCCTTGACATTGATCTTGGTGATTTTTTTGGATATGACACCAAAAGCACAAGCAGCAAAAGTAAAAGTCAACAAGTGGTACAACATCAAACTAAAAAGCTTCTTTGCCCGTACACAAAACAACAACAACAACAACATGAAAAGGCAAAGCTGAAGAATGGGAGAAAAGATTTGCAAACCATATGTTGGATAACAGATTCATATCCAAAATATACAAAGAACTCGTATAGCTCAATAACAAGAACAACAAAAACAACAACAAACAACCTGACTTAAAAATGAGCAAACTAAATAGACATTTTCCTGAAGAAGATATCAAAATGGCCAATAGGGGGGGTGCCTGGCTAGCTGAGTCAGTGGAACACACAACTCTTAATCTCAAGGCTGTGAGTTCAAATCCCACGTTTGATGTAGAGGTTACTTAAAAATAAAATCTTTAAAAAATGGCCAATAGGTACAATAAAAAGATGCTTAACATCACTAATCATGAGAGAAAGGTAAATCAAAACCACAGTATGTCACCTCACACCTGTTCGCATGGCTACCATTAAGCAAAGATAGCAAGTGTTACTGAGGATGTGAAGAAAAGGGAACCCTTATACACTGTTGGTGGGAATGCAAACTGGTGCAGCCACTTATAGAAAGCCATATGGAGGTTCCTTAAAAAATTAAAAATAGAACCACCATATGATCTAGTAATTTCATATATAGGTATATAACCAAAAGAAATGAAAGCAGGGTACCAAAGACATCTGCACTTTCATTTTTATTGCAGCATTACTCACAATGCCCAAGCTACAAAACAACCTAAGTTCCTATCAGTGGATGAATGGATAAAGAAGATATGATATGTAATGGAATATTATTCAGCCATGAGAATCCTGCCATTTGCAACAACAGGGATACACCTGGAGGGCATTATGCTAAGTGAGATAAGTCAAAGAAAAATAGTGTATGATATCACCTATATGTGGCATCTAAAAAAATATTGTACTCATAAAAACAGAAAATAAGATGGTGGTTAACAGCAGCTGGAGATGGGGGGGGATGTTGTTTAAGGGTACAAACTTGCATCTAGTAGGTAAATAAATTATAGAGATCTAATGCACAACATAGTGGTTACAGCCAATAATACTGTATTATAAACTTCAAAACTGCTAAGAGATTAGATCTTAACTGTTCTTAGCACAAAAAAAGAAACGGTAATTATACATTGTGATAGAAGTGTTAGCTGAAGCTCGGATGGTAATTATATTACAATTTATAAATGTATCAATGGGTTGTACATCTAAAATTTACACAATGTTATCTGTCAATTATATCTTGATTAAAAGAAAAGAAAAGCCTCCTGGAGGAAGGTACACATGCTTTGAATTTTCAAGGACAAAGAAGAGGGGTGCCTGGGTGGCTCAGTTGGTTAAATGTTCGGCTTTGGCTCAGGTCATGATCTCACAGTTTGTGAATTGGAGCCCTGAGTTGGGCTTTGAGCTAAGCATGCAGGGCCTGCTTGGGATTCTCTCTCCCCCTCTCTCTCTCGGCCTTCCCCCATTTGTGCGCACCTTCTCAAAATAAATAAATACATTTGAAAAAAAATAAAGGACAAAGAAGATAGTGTGACTTTAAAAAAAAAAAAAAAGAGAGAAAAGGTGTTTAAACCAAGATAGCAAAGTGTGCAAAGACCTTAAGGTGAGAAATAGCATGGGTTCCAGCGACTGTGGGACATTAAGGGGAGATGTCCAGTGAATATTTGCAGCTGTAGTTGTAGATAGAAATGTGGCATCATCAGTGATCTCATGGTTCATGGATTGGAGCCCCACGGTGGGCTCTGTGCTGACAGTATGGAAACTGCTTGGAATTCTTTCTCTCCCTCTCTCTCTCCCCCTCTCCTCACTCATTCTCTCTGTCTCTGTCTCTGTCTCTCTCTCTCTCTCTGTCTCTGTCTGTCTCTCTCTCTCTCAGTGAATAAATAGTTTTAAAAAAATTAAAAAAAAAAGAAATAGGGCATCATCCACTAGAATGAGTAAGATCACCAAGCAGAGTGTGTAACATTCGGAGGGAAAACCACTACAGACTACGGGCTTGTGGTGGGCAGTAGAATAGCCTTTCAAAGATGTCTGAGTCCTAACCTCTGGGACCGGTGCATTTTTACCTCACGTGGAAAAAGACTTTACAGATGATTAAGTTAAGGATCATGAGGATCTATAACTCTGGATTATATAGGTGGGCCCATTGTAATCACAAGGGTCCTTATAATAAGTGAAAGAGGGAGACAGAAAGGTTAGAGTCAGTGAGAGATTCGAAGACCCTACAATGATGTCTTTGAAAAGAGAGGAAGGGGTCACAGGCCAAGGAATTCAGGTAGCTTCTAGAAGCTAGAAAAGGTAGGGAAACAGATACTCACCTGTAGTCTCCAGAAGGAATGCAGCCCTGCAAATATCTTGATTTTAGCCCGGTGAAACCCATTTTGGACTTCTGATCTCTGAATTGTAAGATTATAAATCTCTATTGTTTTAAAACACATTTAAAAAAAAAAAGTGGGGCTGGGGAGAAGCCTGGCTGGCTCAGTCGGTGGAACATGTGACTCTTGATCTCTGGGTTGTGAGTCCAAGCCCCACATTGGGTGTAGAGAGTACTTAAAACAGATAAAAATCTTTTTTAAAAAGAGGGGGCACTGGGAGGAATAATATTGACTTCTAGGAGCTGTAATTGCAAAATTCTGTGGCTCTTAACCTTGGCCATGTTTTGGAATCACCTAGAACCTTTTATAAATCCCAATCCCCAGGCCAAATAAATCAGAATCTTGATCAGGACCCAGACATCAGCATTTTTTACATCTTCCCAGGTAATTCCAATGTGGAGCCAAATTTTATAACCACTGAACTTATTTTTTATTTCATAATACTCCTTTGAGGACATGTATAATAAGTTTGATGTTAATTAAAAATAACTTGTATAAAGATTTTAGTATCACTCATTTAGATTATTATTTCTATTCTAAAAGCAATGGTCTTATAAATCAGAAAGGAGAAGAATTGAGAGTTCTGTGTATAAAAGAGAAACTAACAGTTGCTAGATTTCATGTTAAAAGTGACACAGAAATAGTATCAACTTCAAAATACTTTTTTTAAATTTTATTTTTAAGCCATCTCTGCACCCAAAGTGGGGCTTGAACTCACAACCCCAAGATCAAGAGTCACACACTCCACTGACTGAGACAGCCAGGTGCCACCAAAATAATTTCTTTTTTTTTAAGTTTTTTTTAAATTTATTTTTATTTTTTAACGTTTATTTATTTTTGAGAGACAGATCAAGAGCAGGAGAGGGGCAGAGAGAGAGGGAGACACAGAATCTGAAGCAGACTCCAGGCTCTGAGCTGTCCGAACAGAGCCTGATGCAGGGCTCGAACACTCGAACTGTGAGATCATGACCTGAGCCTAAGATGCTTACCTGACTGAGCCACCCAGGCACCCCCAAAATAGTTTATTTCTAAAGCAAAATGTGGTTAGTAAACAAAAAATTACCATTTAGGAAAATGTACTCCAATTTCCAGGATCTAAATAAGATTATAAGAAGTTCTATAATTAGCAACTATAAAAGAAATAGCTAGAGGAAATTATTTTATGTTGTGTAAAAAATTAGAAAGTCTTTATTCCTCTGCTAAATCCAACGACTCTTAATGGAAGTTTGTTAGACAGCTTAACTTTGTGTTTAAGCTTTAGAAGAACAAAATTGTTTTGCTTATATCAATTTTAACCAGTTGAGAAAAATCTAATACAGAAAGTAGCACATAGCAGTATACTGATCTAGTTCTGGTTCCATGAGTCATAGCTGGAGAAGCTTAGAAGGCCAAAAAAAAAAAAAAAAGAAGAATAAGAAGAAGAAGCAGGAACAGCAGCTATTGAATGAATTGAAGACCTGGAAAAATGAGGTAAGACTAACTTAAGTGGAAATAAGTTTGGTAAGCCACCCCAGACTACAATACATTTTTATTTCAACATTTCTGGTTTGTTCTTTACAGATGGATGAGAATTAAGAATAAAATATATAATTTTCCTTTTTTCCAGCCCCCCCCAACCATTGTTAACCAAAGTGGTTGTGTACAAAGTGAACAGAACAAATGAACAAATAATTTTTTCAGGTTCCTCCAAATTTGGTAAGAAACCAAAGTGAACGCATTTTTTCTGTACTCTTAAATTAATTCTGAATTGTGATAATTCAGACAAGCTAGGTAACTTTTCAGTAGAAAAAAATGAAAGGAGACTAGGGTCACATCTTCAAATTCAAAATTGAATTTCACATTTTCAATTTCAAATCCAGAGATTAGTACGACTGACTGTGTGTGAAGAATGGATGGTGGTTAAACAAAGATAAAAGCAAAGAGATAATTTTAGGATAAAAACTAGCCTAAGCAAAATGGAGGCTGAGAAGGGAAAGGACAGGACTCAAGCTAAATTTCAAAAATCGAATCAATAGGATTTGTTGTTATATTGTATATGAGAGGGTAAAAATAAGGAAAGGGAGCAATGAAAAATGTCATTTAGGTTTTTGACTTGGGCAACTGATGGATATGCTATTAACTGAGGTGGGAATAACTGGAGTTGAGCTATAGGAAGAGTTGGCAGTGACATCAAGGACTTACTTCACTCATTTGTTAAAGACCAGGCTCCTAAAGGCATTGAAATGTACATTTATATTTTTCCTCTGAAATGGGTAGTGAAGAGGTGACCCAAGGCCACGGGTTCTTTGAAATGAAGGGGAGGTGAGGAGAGGAAAAAGAACTAGCAAAAGAGATTGAAAAAAGGGAAGGCCAGTGAGGTAGATGGAAAGTAGGAGCAGGCAGTCACGGAAGCCAGGGGAGGAAAGCAATTCAAAAAGGAGGAAAATGATTAGGATAGGATTGTGCTTACTCATGACCCTGGTTAGTATGATATCAGCTCATGGAAAATTAAGACACATATCTGCTCTGGTGGCTATACCTATGAAAGAGCATGCACTTGTGCCACAGCCACATTCATATATGTTCAGTTCTCCCCACCCTTCTTTCCCCACAGAATTTCCGTTATCTGTCATGAAATGGAGGATGGTATTTGTTACTCCTCTTACTAATTTCTCCCTTCTACCTTAAATAACATTGAAGGGTCTTACAGAATTCAAAACATAATGCATGTTAATTGTAGAGAGTTTGGAAAATGTAGAAAAGTTCAAAAATTAAAAAAAAAAAAACCATAATTGCAACACCCAGAGATACTATCTCTAACATTTGGTGTAGGTAAGCATTCCAATCACATAATGTGTATTACAGGGGCACCTGGGTGGCTCAGCCCATTGAGTGTCTGACTTCAGCCTGCATTGGGACCTCTACTGTCAACACAGAGCCACATCAGATCCTCTATCCCCCTCTTTCTCTGCCCCGCCCTTGCTTCCTTGCTTGCATTCTCTCTCTCTCTCTCTCTCTCTCTCTCTCTCTCTCTCAAAAAATAAATAAACATTGGAGCACCTGGGTGGCTCAGTTTATTAAGCAGATCTCTCTGTTTGTGACTTCGAACCCTGTGCTGACAGCTCAGAGCCTGGAGCCTCCTTCGGATTCTGTGTCTCCTTCTCTCTCTGCCCTCCCCCACTCATGCTCTGTGTCTCTCTCTTTCAAAAATAAATAAACATTTTTTTAAAAATTTTATAAATAAATAAACATTAAAAATGTTTAATGTGTATTACAAAATCGAGATCATGTTAAATATACTGCTTGTAACCTACTTTTTTTTCACTTAGAAACATATTATTAACATTTTCCATATCACCAAATAGTCTTTTAAGCATCACCTTAATAACTGTATTATTACATTATTGACTAGACCATAATTTAACCAATTTTCCATTGTTAAATTCTTTTTTTTTCCACTTTCCTGAACTTTATTAAAGAAAAAGCAATGATGGTAAATCTTAAGAACAGAGTCAATTTTCTAGGATTCTTCCCTCGAAAATGTGACATTTGATTTCCAAACACATGCCAGAGCGTACATGGTTCCCAATTGTACTAAGTAGGTGAGAAGCTGAAATCCTACAACGTTCATCTTCCAACTTTCCCCAGTCTGT
>CM053567.1:71005878-71153947 GCA_028646485.1 Cryptoprocta ferox | reverse complement strand
TCCACTTTCCTGAACTTTATTAAAGAAAAAGCAATGATGGTAAATCTTAAGAACAGAGTCAATTTTCTAGGATTCTTCCCTCGAAAATGTGACATTTGATTTCCAAACACATGCCAGAGCGTACATGGTTCCCAATTGTACTAAGTAGGTGAGAAGCTGAAATCCTACAACGTTCATCTTCCAACTTTCCCCAGTCTGTGGTCTGTCTTTGGATCAGCAATAATTGCCTGAACAGCTACTATGGCTTCATTAATTTTTGTCTGTAGCTCTCTGAGCTCTTCTATATGCAGCAATTGCAGAATTTGAGCAGCTTCATTAAGAACTGCATCTCCTGTGTCAAAACCAAGAATGTGTTTGTCTAAAGCAACAGGCAACCCCTCTTTTGTTTGATTTGCTTTAGCAACTGCATCCTGAGTCAGGCGCTCCTGAACCAAAATGCGAATTGCCTTAAGCATTACCAGGTAATCATCATGACGCTGAATCTGAAGAAGGTTAGCCAAAGCCATCACACCAGCCTTAAAATCTGGATTATTTACATCCAAATTGATCAATGGCTCTGCGTTTTTAGCTGCGTTGTCAGCATTTTTCGTATTATCAGGTACCAAGTCTTTGTATTTTTCAGCATTATCTCCATATTCGAGTCTAACAGCTAATCCAAGAAGCCAGTCAATTGCTTCCTGTCGATCTTGAATCTTGAAAGGACAGTTAACATCTCTGAGATACTTTTCAAAGAACTTGGGCCAGTCACTGCTGTGGATGTTTCTTAAATTACCTCTGTCTTCAATCTTGTAGTGTCTGATTTTCTGGTCTTCAAGCCAAACAATGAAGTTTCTAAATTCTGTTTCATCTTTGCAGTTGAAGCCAGCCGGGTTGTGGTAGTCAAGGGCCGTCAGCTTGCGTCGGAACATGGTCCCCGCGTCCCGCTCTGGTCCCCAGGGTTTCAGCCGGGAGAAGAGAGGAGAGGAGGACCGGGCAGCACAGGCACCGGCGACGCGGTGAGAGTCCATTGTTAAATTCAATTTGCTCCCAATGTTTTGCCATTACAAACATCATAAAAATATAAAATCTAGTTAAGAGTATAGACTTTTACACCTAACACAGCTGGTTTAAATGCTACATCCATGGCTTACTGGCTATGTGTTCTTGAGAAATTGCTGAACAAATTAGTTAAGTTTGTTTCCTCATTTATAAAATGACTATAATTATAGTACCCATTTTAAGGATTACAGTTAAAGGACTTAGCATGTTTCCCCCAAAGCAATTAATGTTTAATAAATGTAAATTACTACAATAATTATAGAATGTGTTGTTAAATTACTGTATTTTTAATTTTTTGAAAAAATTATAAAACCTTTCCTTATCAAATTAGCTATTTACCATACTGTTTATCAGCTAGTCTGGTTAGCATTTGGGATATCCATATCATCTCTGATTCAGTCACAAATTCCCTTAGTATCTTGGACCAAAAGAGGTAACTTTTTTTTAATGTTTATTTATTTTTGAGAGAAAGAGAGAGAGAGAGAGAGCACAAGTTGGGGAGGGGCAGAAAGTGAGGGAGACACAGAATCAGAAGCAGGCTCCATGCTCTGAGCTGCCAGTGCAGAGCCTGACATGGAGCTCAAACTCACAAACCGTGGGATCATGACTTGAGGGGAAGTCAGACATCCAACCAACTGAGCCACCAGGCACCCCTAAAGGAAATAACTCTTGACAATGGGTTCTTCTTTGCTCATTCAGACCATTAGGAATCTATTAAGCAAAACAATTTAAATTATTTTTTTTTCAGAATCAAAATCTTATCAATTCTTCCAGATCTCATAAAGAGTACCAATCTGTGAAAAACATACCAAAAAATACCTAGGACTGGCACAACAAACTGGTACAAACTCTTGCTCTGCCTGCTCAGCTCCCAGTGTTGCCTACTTCTTCTCTGCCACTTTTTTGTAGGTAGTGTAAGGAGAGAAGGCTAAGCAAAGTTCATGTTGTATCTAGGAAGGAGAATAGAGGTATTGAATTCCATCCTGCCTATTGCAACACACCTCGGCTTTCCCAGACTCTCCTCTAGCACTCCCCCAACTGCTCATAGACTACACACTGCACCAGGTTTCCAAACTTACCAAATCCTTTTGCTTATATGTCAGTAAAGAATTATTTTTACTTCCTTTGTAGTAAACTGAGTTGTTACTTTATTATTTTATTATCTTGGTCACTCTTTTATTACTGAAAATTCTTCAGGGTTCCTAGCATGTAAGCTACTTGAATCAAAATTTTGGAGAGAGGATTTTTTAGACAAAAGCAGGGGCAGCCAGACAAAATTTCCACTCCACTTCCACCTCTCAAACCATCTCTGTTTTGTGGCTTGTGGGTTGTCTACTGTGATCTTTTTCTGCTGTGCTCCTAGTATGTCATGGAAACTAGAGAAAGTACAGGTACTATGTTTACACAGGCTTCATTTCTATTTACTAAATCTCTTCTGTGGAATTTGTAGTTTCCCCTCGTCTCACCCCCCCCCCACCTGTTGCACCTGTTGTTCTAACTCTAATCGTCAAATGAGCACTAAGGTCTGAAGCCAGTTTCTGATGGGGGAAGTAGGGAGGGTACCCATCAAACTGGTTTTACTGCCTGAAGATGACTGATCACCCTAGTTTTAGAAAAAAAAAAAATGGAACATACAAAATAACACCAGTCCTTGGATTTGCCAGCACTAAAATTGAATCAAGGGCTGTAAACACAAGGGCTACTAACAAATAGGCCTTATTTTTTAACTATTTTAGGACTGGCATATAGACTCAACTTTAGAGAGCTGCATTGCTGCGACCAACACTATAGACTGGATTGTACCCACCTGAACTGTGTTAGGTCCCCAAGTACCTAACTGATTGCGGGGTCATTTTGACAATGAAGAAAATGAATGTCCTGGGTTAAATAAAAGGTACTGAATCTAGAGGCCTGTGAGTCCATTCAGATTTAGTGCTGGCATTTAACTTCTCAATTTTGTAAAAGCCAAAAGGAATATACATAAATTTCCTTAATGAAGAAAAGAATTTAATTCTATTTGAGGCCAGTTTCCTATATTTTTATTTAACTTCTGAGTCTCACTTTCTTTATCTCACCAAATAAAATTGTTCTGAGGATCAAGCTAGAAAAGGATTACCACTAGACATAGTAATCACTTTAAACAGGAAGTTTTAATATTTGTAATATAATGAACCAATAATGCAGGAGGAAAAACAATTTTTCTTAAAGAACCACACAGACTTTGGGGGTGCCTAGGTGGCCATGATGACTATGATCTCATGATCCTGGGGTTGAGCCCTGCATTGGGCTCCACGGTGAGCATGGGGCCAGCTTGGGAAACATTCTCTCTCTCTGACCCATTCATGTTCTCTCTTTCTTAAAATAAATAACTAAACATTTAAAAAAAAATCACACAAACTTTATAACTTAGTTTTTTCTTTTTTTTTTAAGTTTATTTATTTATTTTGAGAGAGAGAGAACATGCATACAGAGGGAAAAAAAGAGAGTCCCAAGCAGGCTCCCTGCTCTCAGTGCAGAGACCAATGCAGGATTGATCTTATTAACCATGAGATCATGACCTGAGAGAAAACAAGAGTTGGGCACTTAACTGATTGAGCCACCCAGACGCCCCTAGTTTTTTTGTTTTTTTCCTTAACCAATAGAGCATTGGCAATAAATGCCCTCATACTTATACAGATATGAATAATTCTTTTCTTCAAGATCACTTTTAATTGCTCCTCCTTTTTACATCTACAGAATCTACTTATGCTTAACAACAATTACCTTTTTCTCCTTTGAGTTTTAATTCCTTCTTTATCAATCTCTTTCCTCCATTGGACATTCCAGGGGTCTTTTCCCCCTTACAGTAGCTGGCATGTTATCCATAAGTTTGTGTTGAAATAAAAGAAGTTGAATGTAGAATCTGTGTAGGGCTTCATTGTTTCCCGTTGAAGGTATGTCCTGATTAGAGCCCATTTTTGTTATCTGTCAACGGAAAAGGGATCAGAGGAAGGGATATCGATAGTATCAGAATGAGTTACAGAGGAAAAGATTTTAATAAAGAAAGAAGATGAAATTGTTGCATGCCACAGATAGGTAGAGAAGGAGGAGGATCAAAGTTCATTGTTTTTTTCTGGTGGTTAGAAACGACCTTTAATAAAACTGTCTCAGTTAAGAGATAAGGGAAAGTCAGATTACTATAGGCTTGAAAGTGATTGTGTGGTGACAAATGGCCAGAAGAAATGTATTTATATTTCTGAGAAATGTATTCCTTCAGGGTTGAGCTCCAGTCCAGCCTGGCACATAAGCATCTTCCACAGTTTTATGCTCCAGGTACACACTTTCTTCACAGTTGGTGATTTCCCATCTCCAGGATTTTGTTCTTGGTCTTCCCATATGATCTAAGAATCCATTGTCAACTACTCTGAAACCCTGAGGTCTTTTCCGAATTACTCCTACTTAATGTGTTCTGTTTTGCCCTGAAGCTAGTAAAATGTAAGTTGTAACTTTATGTCTGTTTGTTTTTTAAGAGAGAGAGACAGACAGCAGGGGAGGGGCAGGGGGAGAGAGAATCTTAAGCAGGCTCTCTACTCAGCGCAGAGTCCAACACAGGGCTCAATCCAACAACCCTGGGATCTTGACCTGAGCTGAAATCAAGAGTCAGATACTTAACCAACTGAGACACTGAGTCACCTGTAAATTTTAACTTTCTTATGTCACTTAACACATTCAGCCTAGTATTACAGTTAGATAAACATATGATTTCCTTATTAATTTGTAAGGGATAAGTAAACTTTGACAAATACTAAAACCACTTTTCATATTAAGATACTACCTATTCAAATGGATAATAGTTGTGTAGATCCAGACAAAGAATTTTGTCAGAAAAATTAAATCAAGAGATTTTAGAGTTTCAGCTTAAGGTGACAAACACTTATTGAATGCCTTTTATGTGCAAAATACTGTGCTCTCAAGGAATTTAAGATCTAATGTAGGGGTCAACAAACATTTTTTAACAAACAGCCAGTAAATATTTTAGACTTTGTGGACAACATGGTCTCTGTCACATCTACTCAATTCTGCAATTATAGCAGGAAAGCAGTCACACACATTACTAAACTAATGAGGGGGGCTGTATTCCAATAAAACTTGTTTATGAACGCAGAAATTTGAATTTCATATCATTTTCACATGTCACATGTCACAGTCTTCTTTTATTTTTTCTCAATGATCTAGAAATATAAAAACCCATATTTAGCTTGTGGACCATACAAAAACAGAAGGCAGACCAGACTTCGCCCGAGGGCCATAGTTTGCTGACCCCTGATCCAATGAATGGACAGACAGTTCACTCAAAAACACTTTGAAGTTCTAGCTTTAACACCAAAATAATCTACCACGTTGCTGCCATTTTGACAAGATTTGCAACTGATTTATTATAGACAAGGTAGATTTTCACTATTCACCAATATTTCCTCAGTGCCTACCTTATTCTAAGCATTGTGCCAAGCACTGAAGATATAACTATGAAGAGGTCAGAAAAGATGATTATCCTTAGAAAAATCACCATTTTGCAACTAATACTGCAAAATAATTATCAAAGGATGCTAAAACCAAAGGGTGAATGATTGCTTAGGAGCTAAATATTCACATATTCTTGACATATAAGATTAACTATCAAGGAGGAAAGGTATTTTTACAATGAAGCAATCTGATAAACCCCATCTTATCCAAGTGATTCCTATGAAATTCATATTCCAGTAGGAAAACCAGGCAATATACCACTTACAAAAAAGTAATATAAAACCACTGAGAGATTGTAAATCCAGTGGAGAAAATGAGTACTGTGATATGACAGAAAGTAGCTGGGTAGATGGGTGGGCTATTTTGGATACAGTGTTCAGAAAAAACTTCTCTGAAGAGGGAGGTATCATTTTGATCTTGAACCTCAAGATCAACCAGCCATGTCAAATGCAAGTAGAAAAAGTATTCCAGGATTCTAGGGTAAGGAAATAGCAATTGCAATGGCAAATGTGTCATGAAATAATTGGAAAGATGCAGACGGGACCAGATCATACAAAACTATAGGCCATTGTTAAGAGTCTGGATTTTATTTAAAATCCAATGAGATAGAGAACAAACTGATGGTTACCAGAAGGGGAGAAGGTGGAGGGGATGGGTGAAATAGGTGATGGGGATTAAGGAGTGCTCTTGCTGTGATGAGCACCAGGTGTTGTCTGGAAGTGTTGAGTCACTGTATTTCACACCTGAAGCTAATATTACAGTGTATGTTAACTAACTGAGATTTAACTAAAAACTTTAAAAAATAATAATAAAATAAATCCAATGAGAGATGTATGCACAACTTTGTGAAATGTGTTCTTTGAAAAGTATATTTATGGGGCACCTGGGTGGCTCAGTCAGTTAAGTGTCTGACTTCGGCTCAGGTCATGATCTCCTGGTTTGTGACTTCAAGCACCTAGCTAGGCTCTGTGCTAACAGCTCAGAACCTGGAGCCTGCTTCCGATTCTGTGTTTCCCTCTCTCTCTGCTCTTCCCCCACTCATGCTTTGTCTCTCTCTCTCTCTCTCTCAAATATAAAAAAAAATTTTAAAATTAAAAAAAAGAAAAGTGAATTTATGGTATGTGAATTGTATCCCAATAAAAATTTATTATATAAAATAAAAATAAAATTGAAAATCTATTAAAGATTTTTTTTTTGAGAGAGAGAGAGGGCGCAAGTGAGCAAGAGGCAGAGAGAGAGAGAGAGACAGAAAGAGAGAGAGAGAGAGAGAGAGAGAGAGAGAGAGAGAGAAGCGGAGCTCATCTGATGCAGGACTTGAGTGGAAGTCAGATGCTTAACGACTGAGCCACCCAGGCACCCAGAGAATCCATTAAAGATTTTAAGCAGGAACATGACACTACCTAATTTACCTTTAAAAAATTTACTCTGGTTAACTGCAGCTCTCTTTAGTCACATATCCCCTTAGTGGCTTGTATTAAGTTTCTTGATGTTTCTGATCTCCCCAATAATCTATAAGTGTCTGAGTCACGGAATTGGTGTCCAATACATCTTTATATTCCACAGAGTGTCAAACCCAGTGCCTTAATCATGTTTTATGTTCAGAAAATATTTGCTCTATTGATATAAAATACTTCAAGATAGTTCCATCCAGTCATGTGATTGTTTGTGGATAACTTTAATTTTATTTTTGTATATTTTGCCACATTTTTCAAGTTTCCTTCAAATGAGCTTGTAATAATTTTATGATCAGAACAAGTGGCTCTTTTAGCACCTTGAAATGTTCATCTCTTCTAGGCTACAAATAAAAATAAAAAAAGAAAATTTAGGATGGCTAATTTTAAAAAACCAGTGCACACAATCCGAGAATTATTCCTGCCCAAATTTCAGTCTCCGAAGCACTTTTCCTCACCCAGATGAGGCCACTCATTCATTCATTTGTTTATTCATCAATAAAATACTATCACGTGGGGGGGAGGACCATTCACTTAGAATACAGTGTGAATGGCACCCTCCAGAGTTGTGTAACACTTAGGCATTTAGCAAGTACTAGTCTGGGCACTTTGTAAGCCCTGGAGGTAAAAAAGTAAACAAAGCAGTTCTCACATTGTGTTATAATTACATGCTTAATTATCTGCCTACCCCAGTGTGATGTAAACCCTGTGAGGCCAGGAACCTTAAAGAGAAATCAGATTTCTGCAGAAAGGGATGACTAAGACTAAGGACTTTAGCAAGCAGAGAAGGGGTAGAGTCAAGGAAGAAGAGTCCTGTCAGAAAAAAAACAGTAAGTGGCAAGGCAACTGAAAATTGTGTTTGACAAATTATGTTTGACGAGGAAAGAGATCAAGAGTAAGGAGGTGGAAAGAGACCCATCCTGGAGGGATTTGTGAGTCACAATAAAGAATTTAGATTTAAGGGGTGCCTGGGTGGCTCAATCAGTTGAGCATCAGACTTGATATCTGCTCAGTTCACGACTCTAGTGTCATAGGATCGAGCCCCACATCAGGCTCTGTGCTGAGCATGGAGCCTGCTTAAGATTTTCTCTCCCTCTTCCTCTGCCCCTCTCCCCTACTCTTGCTCTCTCTCTCTAAACTAAAGTAAAATGAAAAACTGTTTAAGAATTTAGACTTAATCCTAAAGGTAAGGAGAACCCATGAAGAGTTTTAAGGAGGGAAATGGCTTGATCACATTTATGCATTCCCAAACCAGATGCTGGATTTGAGGCAAAAGATCTTACTAAAGGCAGGATACTTAAAAAATTTTTTTAAGTGTTTTTTAAGTTTAGTTATTTTGAGCGATAGCGACAGCATGATCAAGGGAGTGGCAGAGAGAGAGGGAGAAAGAATTCCAAGCAGGCTCCACACTCAGTGCAGAACCCGAGGCGGGACTTGATCTCATAACTGTGAAATCATTACCTGAGCCAAAATCAAGAGTCAGCCACTTAACTGACTGAGCCACCACCCAAGCACCCCTGTTTAGAAGTTAAACAGCCTACAGGCGTCTGGATGGCTCAGTCAGTTGAGTGTCTGGCTTCGGCTCAGGTCATGATCTCTCCGTTCGTGGATTCAAGCCCCAGATCCGGCTCTGTGCTGACAGCTCCCTCTCTCTCTGACCTTCCCCCTGCTCACAATGTCTTTCTCTCTCTCTCAAAGATAAATAAAACATTAAAAAATTAGAAAACAAGAAGTTAAACAGCCTAAAAACCAAGGGTTCATAAATTGGAACTTGTTGTGAAAGAAAAAAAAATCTATAAAAAAAAAAAGAGAGAGACAGTACAAGTGGGGGAGAGGCAGAGAGAGAGACACACACACAGAATCTGAAGCAGGCTCCAGGCTCCAAGCTGTCAGCACAAAGCCTGACTTGGGGCTCAAACCCATGAACCACAAGATCATGATCTGAACCAAGGTCAGATGCCCACTGACTGAGCCACCCAGGTGCCCAAAAAATCTGTTTTTTTAAACAAGAGAAAAACAAACAGAAGTGTATTAACATGTATAGATGGAGATACCCTGGGAAACTGAGTAACTAAAAAAAAAAATCTTTATTTTTACTGATCTCTAATTGAAATTTAGAAATTCCTCTAGTATGAACGTAAACTATAAACCACAGTACTATTAACAATGTCTGTGACTTTATGACCAATAGAAATCAGATATTTTTTAACAGATTCCAGTTGTTGGAGATATCTCAAAACATTGTTTATTTTTATCGCTACTGTAAAATTATAGTAGTTATTTTACACTGTTGGACCTTATTTTTAAGGGACTAATAAATACATGTGTTGCATTCATATTCTAAATAATCTGATAACTGTGCTGAAATATAATAGTTTCCAACTTTATACATTTAATAACTTTACTCTGGGAAGGGTTCATAGGCTTTACCAGATGAGCAAAGTCGGCTGTGGGTCAAAAAGGGCTTAAAATCCCTCTTCAGGCTCTAGTTACACTGAAATACCTGTGACTCCTCTAAAGCACCAGCCTCCCTTCTCTGGCCTCCACCTGCTTCCCCAATCTCTTCTGTTTTTTTTTTTTTTTTCAGGTTTATTTATTTTTGAGAGAGAGTCTGAGCGGGAGAGGAGCAGAGAAAAAGGGGGACAGAGGACCTCCGTAGCGGGCTCCATGCTGACAGTAGTGAGCCCAATGCTTGGCTCGAACTCTTGAGCCTCTGGATTATGACCTGAGCTGAAGTCCGTTGTCAATCAGCTGAGCTACCCAGGAACGCCAATCTCTTCTGCTTTAAATGCCAGTTCTTTTCTCCACCATCAGACTAACTCCTTCATATCTCACCTCAGGATTCCTTGCACTCACCCCTCTCCCCCACTCAGGTGTCCTGTTTATAGACCTTCATGACAACTTGTTTTTACTCTAAACATAGTATTTACCACATGGACCTGGCATCCCACAATTTAACATTTGAGGTTTTAAATATCACAAGTGGCCCTGAAACTCCAAGACATGTAGTAATTTGTCAGTCTGCTGAGGCATGAAATAGGATTGCTACCGCTGAGATAGAGTCACTGAGCCAGTCAGGAGCTTGGCTGCCCAGGGTCCACACTGCTACATGGTATAATTTAATATGCACAACAAAACTATAAATGAAGTCATATTTTCCCCATTTTACAGATGAATAATGTGATGAAATCATAAATTAGAGTAGAATCAGTGGATCTGGAGATTTTTCAATGCCTTCAGTTATAACTATTTAGACTACTGTTTTGTTTCTAACTCAACCATAAACCAGTGAGCAACCTAAAGGCCAGGACTATGTCTTGAATCTGGACACCCCCAGGGCATATACTGGGCCTGGTATTAGTAGGTACTCAGTACATGGTTTCCTGACTAATAAGAGCAAGAATCCTAAGAATTCTGCCTTCCCTCACTGAAAAGGAATTTCCTAGAGGTCCTGGCCTCCATTTTGATCCCACCTAATTCCCAGCTCCTAGAAAAGTGCCTGGCTGATAAAAACTAAAAGTATTTATTAATTGACTGCTTGTCTAACTCTACTTTAATCTGTGTTTGACACCTGACACACATTTTCTTTCATCGAGGTAAATCTATAAATGTCTTTGAACAGCAGAATATTGTACAAAAGTCTAAATAAGACCAATTTCATAGATAATTTTAATAAGTCCAGCTTTAAACTCTTCTATTCTTTGGAATAACTTGAACATCAGTCTCCTTGATTAGTACAGAAAACTTTTGCTTATAAAATATGGGGAGAGATATCTATGTTTTGTTTTGACTGTTGATCAGTACACACACAACTGGCACACGCAGGTTAAGTGTACTTTTATATAACTGAATTTTTCCTTAGATTAAAATAAAGCAAAAATAATAATACATAATTTCTTAGTTTTTTTGACTAATACTTTATCTTACAGAATGAAAAAAATTGAGGCAAAAATAAATATAATCAGGAAAAAAGTCTTAATGAAAACATTTGCTACGTTAAACTGTAGCGTTCAATTTAGGCTTCAGATTTGTTTTTGAGAGGATTGAAATTTTATGGTAGTATTAGATCAAAGAAAGAAGGGTACATCTTTTTTCCATGTGTAGAATGTATTAAGTATAAAAAGTGTCTTATCTCAAGATGCTTCCCTTCCTGAATGATCCAAAAATAGACACATAAAATTGAAATGTGAAATGTACAAATTTCTGCTTTCAGCTCCTTGCCCTTTTCTCTCATTAGCTTCATTTGAATTGAACTTGCTCAGATAGTCACTAATAACTATGTGCCCCGTGTATATTTAGAAGCCACCTTGCAGAGGCATTTGTCTTTGACTCTAATGCACAGTTTCAATAAGCAGTTCAGTTACTCTTTCTCACATATCACAAAAGCCCCAGCTCTGTAAAATTCAACACTTTCACTTTTTATAAAATAATGAATTTTCATGTAGTCAGAGATGACAAAAGCTTTCGATACTATTTCTTTACACGTTATGCAACAGAAGTAAATTACTATGGTTTTTAAAGTAATTTATGTAAAGATGGGGATAAATTATAATCAAGGAAAAACAATTTCAGCTTTTCTTTGTGAAATTTGGGGATGCATTAATAAATAGAAATGTTTCATTGAATCCTAGTATATTCTGAGTCTACATAGAAGTGACGTGATATAATAGGACCAGAATCATCTCCCCATCAGTATTCTACCACACCTAAAAAATCAACAATGGGATTAGCCATTAAAGGTTTTCTTAGCACACAAACAGTTAGCATACAAACAATTTTAACTGTAAGTCACTCTGTTAATTTTACCTGTGAATTCATTACTGTTCGTGTCATCTAGAGGACACCAGGGCCCTAAAGAAGTCATACATAAAATAGGCAAGTTTTTATGGAGAAAAATACTGTTAGAGAAAAGCTCACCTCTTAGTATACCAAAGTAGTAACCCTGTAGAGCCAGGAATTAATGCTTCACCATCTTTCTTTACAGCTAGTTCTGATCCCAAGGAATAGTGACTTTAAGTTGAGAAAGACGTAAAGAAATTTAGCAAATGGGGCATCTGGGTGGCTCGGTCAGTTAAACATTGGACTCTTGATTTGGGCCCACGTAATGATCTCACAGTTTGGGTTGTGGGTTCTAGCCCCGTATGGGGCTCTGTGCTGACAGCTCGGAGTCAGCTTGAGATTTTCTCTCCATTTCTCTCTCTGTCCGTCCCCCACTCACGTGCATGCATGCACACTCTCTCTTAAAATAAATAAACTTAAAATTTTAAAAATTTAGCAAACAGTATCAGTCAAACCTCACATATGTCTTGCTAAGTGATGATTCTAAAAGACAAATCCCTAAATTTCTCACCTCTAGCACAAAAGAGACAAAGATTTAGTACAAATCTAAAGTACAGTATAATTTTATAACTAAATGAGATTAAATGAATTAGGAAAACATTTCCTGGGGCACCTGGATGGCTCAGTTGTAAGAGCATGCAACTCTTGATCTCAGAGTTGTGAGTTCAAGTCCCATGTTAGGTGTAAAGGTTATTTAAAAATAAATAAACTAAAAAAAAGAGAGAGAGAGAAACAAAACACTTCCTAAATTTCTGAGTTAGAATGACAGATCAAACGGAGGCATTCATTTCAGTCTCCTTCCCAAATACCACTGAAACTAAGGAAGTAAAGGGAAAACAGCAGCATCAAATTTTGGAAGCTGAAATAGTAAAAGACCAATGGTAACTGACTTAGATCCAAGCAACCTAAATCCCCAGACATCAGTAGGGAAATTGAAATGCCTGGGTGGCTCATTTGGTCTGACTTTGGCCCAGGTCATGATCTTCCTGTCTGTAAGTTGGAGCCCGGGTTTGTGAGTTTGAGCCCACCTTTGGATTGCCTGTCCCCCTCTCTCTCTACCCCTCCCCAACTTGTGAGCATTCTCTCTCTCTCTCTCTCTCTCTCTCTCTCAAAAATAGGTAAACATTAAAAAAAAAGAAAACCAATTCAATTTATTCTACAGGAGCCTCAAAAGACACGGGAAGTGGTGGCAACGGGAACTTACAGTTAGAGTTAGGTCTCTCCTTTTCAACTAGGGAGCAACTGCTCTTTTCCAAGCCTGGGATAGATCAGACATTTATTCTCTGAAGAGAGTAAAAGTTAACATTTCCAGACTATGAAAGTGCCTGATAAATTTGAGGGGATAGGTCTTGTACCCTAACAGGTAGACTTACCAAACATGTATATTGAATACTACTTGCAGAGAACAACTACATTCCCTGGGCACTTACTTAGTGTCCAGAACACTAGCAACCAGGCACTTATCTACCTGGCAGGAAACTGGACAACTCTTTCCTGGTGAATCTAACCCGAGTTAAATTTGCCCACCCAAGTCACCCTACAGTAAAGTGTAGTCACTAAGCCCCATATTCAGCACATTTAATGAGTCTTTTAGTCCCTTATGCTTAATCATGGGGTCATGCAGTCAAGGATTACCAGTAATTGAGGGAATTTTCTTTTCTTTTTTTTTAAGTTTATTTAATTTTGAGAGAAAGCATGAGAAGGGGAAAGGCAGAGAGAGAATCTCCAGCAGGCTCCTTGCTGTCAGCACGGAGCCTGATGTGGGGCTCAAACTCATAAACCATGAGATCATGACCTGAGCCAAAATCAAATGTAGATGCTTAACCAACTGAGCTACCCAGGCACCCTGAGGGAACTTTCTAATGTGAAAGATATGGTGTACAAATACAAACAGGAAAAATAAAAATAAAAAAGCAATCAGGGGGGAGCAAACTTTCAAAGGAAAAAAATGTCATTAATTTTTGAGTTATTAAAAAAACATACAGCATTCATGAAACAAGAATAGGAATTCTCAGAGAACAAAAATGAGTCTTTAGGAATTAAAGCTTGATACAAAAACAAAAACAAAAAACACAAAAACCCTAAAAGATGGGTTAGAAGATAAAGTTGAAGAGAAAGCACTTTTGAAAGTAAAAGAGAAAAAACAGAGATGGGAAATAGTAGAAAAAAAGATAAGTGAAGAAAAATAAAAAGTAGAACAAAGGAAATAATCAAAATAATTCAAGAAAAATTACCAGAATTTACAGTCTTGGCTTCCAGATTTAAAATACCCACCAGGTGCCGAAGAAAACAGATGAAGATAGATTCATACCAAGTCACCCATTTTGAAATTTCAGGACACCTGGACAGAGAAAGAATTCTACTAGCTTTCAGGAGCAAACGTAAACAGATTGGTTATACACAAAGGATAAAGAGACGTAACAGCTTTGGACTTTTCCACAGCAGCAGTGGAAGCAAGACAATAGTCTTTCAAGACGCAAAAGAAATACATTCGAAATTCTGAACAAAACAATCTCCAACCTAGAATTCTGTCCTCAGAAATTATCAATCAAGAATGAGGATTGAATAAAAGTATTTTCCGACATTCAAAGTCTTTATTTCTTGTGTATTTTTTCCTAAAAAGCTACTAGAGGATGTTCTTCATCAATATGGGAGAATAAACCAAGAGAGAAGAAGACATGAAATATAGGGAGTAAGAGATCCAAAACAAGGGAAAGGGAATCCCAGATGACAACAGTGTCCCACACACATGAAGGTAACCAGTCTAGGTGGGGAAGTATGACTAAAGAATCAGACATGATATCAACACTGTCATCATCAAAATCCTCTGCCCTTTTACCCTCTTTTAGGGTTTGATAGAGTACCTGGGTGAGCCTGACTCACATTCTTCCCTGGATTTGGCTGGGGTTGACCATGTGTTGAAGTTTCTGCTCTCATTTCATCTAAGGACAATCATTTCAACTCAAAAGGATTTGAGCCTGACCTAGTGCTAAGACCTAGAGGTAGGCCATAGGAGTTAAAAGTTAAAACTACAGAGCAGTACTCTCTGATCAAGCTTCAGCGCTGTGACCAGTATCTGCCCCACACTACATTCATGTCAGATGGGTGGATTCTAATAAGCTCTCTGTTTAACCAAATGAGGCACTCAGGTACCCCTCAGATTTACTTTTTAAATTATGGCAATCTTAAGTAAATTTGCTTACCTTTGATTTAGAGACTAGTTGATGAAATACAATGGTATTTTGATGTCCCTGTTTTAGATTTTGGTTTGTTTTTATTTTATTTATTTATTTATTTGTTTATTTTTTATTTGAGAGAGAGAGAGCACAAGCGGGGGAGAGGGGCAGAGGGGTGGGGACAGAGAGAGAGAGAGAGAGAGAGAGAGAGAGAGAGTCTCAAGCAGGCTCCACGCTCAGCACATAGTCTGACACAGGACTTGATCCCATGACCCTGGAATCATGACCTGAGCTGAAATCAAGAGTCGGATGCTCAAGTGACTGAGCCACCCAGGCACCCCTGAATATATTTTGAAGATAGAGCAGATAAGTTTTAGATGAGGAATATGACAATAAGAGGGAACTTGAGAGTAATTCTAAACCAAACTACCAGAAGAGTTCAGTTGCCATTACTGAGATGTGGAAGACCACATTTTGCCATGAATGTGAGCCTATGAGTTGATAAATGTTCTGAATATATCTCTAAAGAATGTTTCACTATTTATCAAAGCATTTTATGGGTGAGAGATATTTATAACTAAAAAGCAACTTGAATCAGACTCTAATTATTTTTGTATTTCCAAGGATCTGATAAATGAAAAAACATTCATGATTGTTGTTTTAAAAGCACTTCTTATATAATTGTTAAGTGTAACTTACAATCTTTGCTCTAGTTGAGCTGCTTAAGTCCTTGTTGTCTTATTGTGGGTGTTAAAAGTGCTGGTGCTGTCTATACGGCACTTTAATTGTAGGAATTATCTCTTAGCCTACCCATCTCCTGATTTTTAATTACCTTTAGAAGGAATTATACATAGAAGTTCCACACTGATTACCCACTGTAATCAGTCCAACACTAGTAACTCCTAAACGTGTTGATTATGAAGTAAAAAGGACAAGAATTATGTTCTCTACTCCACTTTATAGCGTATATCTCACTGTAATGTCCCTTTCCATTTCTACAAATAATCCAAATCAAAGAATGTATGCTTTTTTCTTCTCTTCGTGTTTCTTGAAAGGCAACATTATTTGTTTTCATAGCTTTACTTTTATTTTGGCAATAGTTTCTGTGCCTGCATTTTATTCTGGTATTCTTTTTTTCTTTCTAACTGAAATACAGTTGACATACAATATTATATTAGTTTCAGATATACAACATAGTGATTTGAGAACTAATGCATTATGAAACATTCACCACAATAAGTTTAGTTACCATCTGTCATCTACAAAGTTATAATATTATTGGCTATATTTGCTATGCTGTACTTTTCATTATTCTGGTATTCTTTTTTTTTTTAATGTCTATTTATTTTTGAAAGAGAGAGTGAGTGCACGTGAGCAGGGGAGAGGCAGAAAAAGAGGAAGACAGAAGATCCAAAGCGGGCTCTGGGCTGACAGCACAGAGCCTGAAGTGGAGCTCAAACTCAGAAACTGTGAGATCATGACCTCAGCTGAAGTCAGACACTTAACCAACTGAGCCATGCAGATGCCCCTGTTCAGGTATTGTTTAATGGAAATGTATTGCTTATTTCTATAAAGGGAGTTTTGTTTATAAGATTCTATAATTCTGTTTTTACTGTTATGGTAAATATTCATCTGTATATATTCTTTTAAATCTTAAAATTAATATGGAAACATATTAGATTTGGTGTGGAGCCTGGAAGTAATCTGATTCAACTTAATATCTAATTAAGCAGATATCCAGGTCATTTTTTTTAGCTACTGTCAATATGAGGGACCTCAATGTATCACAATAGCTCTCATTGCGTTTTTTTTTTTTAATATTTATTTACTTTGAGAGAGAACAAGTGTGCACACACGTGTGAGTTTATGCAGGGGAGAGGCAGAGAGAGAGAGAGAGTCCCAAGCAGGTTCTGCACTGTCAACACAGAACCCAACTTGGGGCTTGATCTCACCAACCATGAGATCATGACCTGAGCTGAAATCAAGAGTTGGACATTTAACCAACTGAGCTACCTAGGCGCCCACCTGTCATTGCATTCTTTTTTTTTTTTTTTTTTTTTTGAGAGACAGAGAGAGACAGCGTGAGCAGGGAGGGTCAGAGAGAGAGGGAGACACAGAATCTGAAGACAGGCTCCAGGCTGTGAGCTAGCTGTCAGCACAGAGCCCGACGCGGGGCTCGAACCCACGAACTGTGAGATCATGACTTGAGCTGAAGTTGGACGCTTAACCGACTGAGTCACCCAGGCACCCCTGTCATTGCATTCTTAAAAGAGCTCCAGGTGCTAGAAAGGTTTTCTTTACAACTAATTAAACTTGGCTTTCCTATAGTTTTTATCCATAAATTCCTGAAACTACAAAAAGTACAAGTGCTTTTCATTCAGGCATCCAGAGTTATATTATCAAGTTAACCAGTAACTAGCCATGTGACATTGTCAGACTCATAACCACTTTGAGTCTCACCTTTCTGATTTATAAAATGAGGGGCTGGACCATTAAATACGTCATACAGCTCTTAAGTTCCATAATTGCAGTAGCTCTTTCATAGAATCTTATGATGCTTGAAAGTAGCTATCACATTCCTCCCTGTACATTTACTTTTTTTCCTATCCTAATGTCCTGAATTCACTCAAGGATTCCTTTTGTGACATGGTCTTTGGCTCCTTCACAGCCCTTATTACATGTCCCTGATACACTCCAGATTGTCAACATGCTTAAAGACAGTACTCAGAACTGAAGAAAGTAAATCTTCTAGTTATGGTCTGGGTACTGAGTTCCATGTTCTAGTCCTCCATTTTACTTGCATTAATCATACCTATGTAACAAATTACCCCCAAACTGGACAACTTTAAAACACCAATAAACATTTATTAACTCATAATTCACAGAGTTATGTGATGGGTCAAGATGGAAAGGGTTTGGCTGAGTGATTCTGATTCGAAGTTTCTCATCAGGGTGCAGTTAGGTCATCAACCAGGGCTGTAGTCCTCTCAAGACTCAAGTGGGGCTGAAAGGTCTCTTTTAAACTCACTAATGTGGTTGTTAGCAGGCTGAACTTTCTAATGGGCCATTGAATTTAGTGTCTCAATTCCTCATCACACTGAGTCTCTGCATAAGACTGCTCACATCATGATGCATCAGCTTGCTCACTCTAGAGCAAGTGATCCCCAGGAGGGAAGGAGGGAAGGAGGGAGAGTGAGAAAGCATGCACAAAAGACTCTTTAGAATATAATTTCAGAAGGAGTATCCCACCACTACTGCCATATTCTATTTGTTAGAATTGTGTCACTGGGTCCAATTTACAGGATTACACATAGACATTGAACATCAGGGGACAGGAGGCATTGGGGACTAACTGCCTACTTCAGTTGTGAATATCACTTTTCTATAAAAGCAGCCTAAGATTGCATAAAGATTTTATTACAATGGTTCGTGTTGAGCTTCTGATCAATTAAAACACAATAAGAGGGGAGCCTGGGTGGATCAGACGGCTGAACGTCCCACTTTGTCTCGGGTCACAATCTCACAGTTTGTGGGTTCAAGCCCTGCATCAGGCTCTCTTCAGGTCCTCTGTCTCCCTCTGTCTCTGCCCCTCTCCCACTTGTGTGCACACTCTCACTCAAAAATTAAACAAACACTAAAAAAACACTAAAAACACCTCCAAACTGGAAAGATTCTCTTTGTTTCACAAAGCAATTGGTTTTGCACTCAGTCCTTTGAATCTAAGGGCAAGAATTATCTCTGACACTTTATTTCATGCATTTAAAAAAATGCAATGCAATGCATTAAAAAAAAAAAAAAAAACCTCCTAGGGGCACCTGTGTGACTCAGTCAGTTAAGCATTCAATTTCAGCTCAAGTCATGATCTCACCATTCATGAGTTCAAGCCCTGTGCTGACAGCTCAGACGGAGCTTGGAGCCTGCTTCAGATTCTGTGTCTCCCTCTCTCTCTCTCTCTCCCCATCCTCTATGCTCATGCTCTCTCTCTCTCTCTCTCTCTCTCTCTCTCTCTCTCAAAAATAAATAAACATAAAAAAATAGAGTCTGCTAAAACATTGTTTCAGATGTTGACCAATTTACTTTAAGTAGCTCCTGTGATATCTCCTGAGAGGAGGCTTAAAGTAGTCTTGTGAGTAAATGCAATGCTTTATTAAGCCTTCAGAATCTCTTATTAAAACTTGATAAACATTCTTTACTAAATTAATTGAACATAATCAGGGCACCTGGCTGACTCAGACAGTACAGCATGTGACTCTTGATCCCAGGGTCGCAGTTTCAAGCCCCACGCTGGGGATAGAGATTACTTTAAAAAAATTAATTTAAGAAAATTATATATAAACTATTATATCTGTGTCGGTCTCTATAGGTCCTGTCAATCTCTGAGTGCCTAAGCCTTGCAGGAACTGAAGAGTAGTTAATGTTTATTCTACTTTGTACTTCTTTGAATTAAAGTCACTGTTATTTGTAATAAAAAAATCTTATTTTTCTAACTAAGCTGAAATAAAATTAATATTAGATACAGTCTCCATTTGGAGCTTTATCCTTTACTTGTTTGCTTTCTAATTAAAGAATTTTAGATTTTTTAATTAAATTAAAGAATTTACAAATGTAGAATTTGTATATTCTACAAGAGAATATAAAAATAAAAAATAATACAATTAATTTTTAGACTAAGAGTCACAAAGTCCATTACATTTTTAAAATCTGTAATATAAAAATGTGTTTAGTGTTATAAATCTTATCTACTTTGGTTTCTAAATAATTCTTTTTCCTTTATGGAGAAAAGAGAACCTAAAAAATAAATATGAATAAAATGACATTTTTAAGTGTTGTAGCTGTGTTAAACAAAATGTTGTAGGTGTGCCTGGGTGACTCAGTCAGTTAAGCACCCGACTCTTGATTTCAGCTCAGGTCATGATCTCATGGTTTGTGGGATCGAGCTCCATATTGGGCTCTGCACTGACAACATGGAGCCTCCTTGGGATTCTCTCTCCCCCTCTCTCTGACCCTCACCTGCTTGCATGTACACGTGCTCTCACTCTCTCTGCCTCAAAATAAATAATAAATAAACTTTAAAAAATGTTGTGGCTGTGTTAAAGCGTTTTTGCAAAATATGGAATAAGTATCTTTAGAATGGCTGCTTTTAGTATCATAGTACAGGTGTATACTGTAAACTAAGGAAGTGCATTCCAAGTTAGGAATCACCAATATGACTCAGAAATCCAGTCAAAATAAAATCATATAGGTTTTTGATAAGTGGGAGAAAAAGGAGTTTCAAACATTTTTTTCCTATTAACAAGAAGAACCGTTTTACTTTTAATTTTTATTTTATTTTTTTAACTTTTTTATGTCTATTTTATTTTGAGAGAGAGAGACAGACAGAGAGTGAGTGGGGGAGGGGCAGAGAGAGAGGGAGACACAGAATCTGAAGCAGGCTCTCAGGCTCTGAGCTGTCAGCACAGAGCCTGACGCGGTGCTGGAACCCACAGACTGTGAGGTCATGACATAAACCAAAGTCGGACGCTTAACCGACTGAGCCACCGAGGCACCTCAGAACCGTTTTATTAAGAGTCAAAACACCTGGGCTCTGGACATGGCACTGCCTATATGATATAACCTTAATCAGTCATCATTTCCTCTCTGTCTTGGTTACTGGTCTGTAAAAGGAAGTGGTTGAACCAAGGTTTCTTTCACATTTCAAAGTTTCTGATATTATGAATTTCCTACCATTCCCACCCTCTTCTCTCATAAGTTCAACCTAAAATTGTAAGGAATTATAGAGAAGGGAAGCATAGGCAAAATTAAATGTGCGTCTGGGTCCTGGTCCACTGCTATAGTTTGGGAATTTTCATTCATCTTTTTTTTAGACTTTTTTTAGAGCAATTTAAGTTTACAATACAATTGAGAGGAAGGTACAGAGATTTCCCATATATATCCCCTACCCTCACATACGCATAACCTCCCCCACTGTCAACATTACTCACCAGAATGGTACTTTTTTTTTATTTTTTACCAAAGACGAACCCACATTGACACATCATAATAACCCAAAGTCTGGACTTTACCAAAAATTTTGGACAAAAGAGTAATGAAATGTATTCATCATTATAAAATTATATAGTGTATTTTCACTCCCCTAAATTTACTAATCTTAAGAAAAAAGCAAATATAAAATGTCATATTTACAAGAAATTCAAATATTTCAGAAATTATAGTTTAGAAAATAAAAGTCTACCATAAGCACTCCTAGAATTAATCTGATAGTCTTTTGCATAAACCTCTAGATTTTATTATTTTTTTAATTTTACTTTATTTTAGACAGAGAGAGACAGAGAAAGTGGGGGAAAGCGGTAGAGGGAGAGAGAGAGAATCTCAAGCAGCTCCGTGCTCAGCACAGAGCCCAATTCGGGGCTCCATTCCATGGTCCTGGCATCATGACCTGAGCCAAAATCAAGAGTGAGATGCTAAATCAACTGAGCCACTGAGGCACCCCCACCCTTTTTGAAAATCAATTCTAACCTAACCTAAATATTTAATGAGCACCTATTATGTACTCACATCACATAAAATCATACAAATATTTGTATTTATAGAAATGCAATCACATTATTCTTCCAATAATACTATTCAAGCCACTTTCATTTTCATCTAATGAAGAATCTTGGACTACTGCATGGTATTATGTTGCCCCATTAATGGATTATTGGGTTGTTTCTAATTTTCATTATTTTGATAGATTTGCAGTAACTAGTCTTATGCTTATGTCTTCATGCCCTTGTAAAAGTACTCCAAAATAGATTCTTTGAAATGGAATTGCTGAGCCAAAGGATATATAAATTTAAAATTATAATCAACACTGCAAATTACCATCCAAAACAATCATACCTTTTTTTTAAAGAATGGGTACTAATTCTTTTTTTTTAATTTTCATTTATTTTTTTAAGAGAGAGAGGACACAAGTGAGTGAGGAGCAGAAAGAGAGAGAGAGAGAGAGAGAGAGAGAGAATCCCACGGGGGGCAGAGAGAGAGAGAAAAAAGCAGGGCTCACCTAAAGCAGGCTCAAGCTAACCCAATGTAAGACTCAAACTCAGGAACCATGAGATCATGACCTGAGCCAAAGTCAGATGCTTAACCAACTGAGCCACCCAGGTGCCCTGAACAATTATACCTTTTTATTCTCTCATCATCGGTAAAATGAAAGTGATTATTTCCAAACACTCCCTTCCATACTGGATGTTATCAATCTTTGAAATCTTTCCAAATCTGGAAGGAATAAAACAGTTTCTCATTGTATACTTTCCTAATTTTCGGTTGGGTTGAGCATCTTTTCATAGATTCATTTGTACTTCTACCATGATTCATCATCTATGGGATTCTCATATACACTTACTAAAGAAAGGTGACAAATTTAATAAATGGAAAATTTAATTGGAGCCTAAAGCTCTAAAAATATCTCCCTTTTTAAAAGTCCTACTTAAGGGGCACCCAGCTGGCTCGGTCAGTAGAGCATGCGACTCTTGATCTCAAGCTTGTGAGTTTGAGCCCCACTTTGAGGGTAGGGATCACTTAAAAATATATATACATATATATGTGTGTGTGTGTGTGTGTGTGTGTGTCTATTCTTGTTTTTAAAAAGAGACAGAGATTGCATTCTCTGAATGATAACTTACACTTGAAATGGACTGAAAACAAATTTACTAGAACAGATAAATATGAGTGCTAATTTTGACTCCAACCCCAGTCAGTGGCAATAGATGGGCTATTATTTTAATGGTACCCTTTACCTCCTCAAGGACATTTTGAGAGCTCTCTAGAGGTAGTTATTTCAGTGCAGAGAATAATAGTTCAGGGGAAACAAATGTGTTTGTAAATTATAGGGGAAATATTTGATAGCATATAATACGAATTTGGATATGACTAATTGTTGACTACTGATATTTTTCTATATACTTCTTACCTTGATTCTGAATATATTTGTGGAATTAGAGTCTTCTTACAGGAATACCTGGGGGGCTCAGTCAGTTAAGCGCCCCAGTCTTGATTTTGTCTCAGGTCATGATTTCAGTTCATGAGCTCAAGCCCAGCGATAAACTCAGCGTCTGACAGCACGGGGCCTGCTTGGGATTATCTCTCTCTCTTTCTCTCCCCTACTTGCGCTGTCTCTGTCTCTTTCAAAATAAATAAATAATCATTCAAAAAAACATTTTCTGGGGCGCCTGGGTGGCTCAGTCAGTTAAGTGGCTGACTCTGGCTCAGGTCATGATCTCGCGGTTCGTGAGTTCAAGCTCTGCATCGGGCTCTGTGCTGACAGCTCAG
Organism: Cryptoprocta ferox; assembly: GCA_028646485.1. Taxonomy (NCBI): domain Eukaryota; kingdom Metazoa; phylum Chordata; class Mammalia; order Carnivora; family Eupleridae; genus Cryptoprocta; species Cryptoprocta ferox. The sequence goes on along the minus strand of CM053567.1, from coordinate 71,130,627 downwards.
AGCCTGGAGCCTGCTTCAGATTCTGTGTCTCCTTCTCTCTCTGCTCCTCCCCTGCTTGCTCTCTCTCTTTCTTTTTCTCAAAAATAAATAATAAAAATTAAAATTTTTTTAAGTTTTCTTACAATAACAAGACCTGAATGGATAAAAAATTGAATTACTTTTTTTATTGAGTAGTAATTCACATATCACAGTTAGCCCTTTTACAGTGTACAATTCATTACTTTTTAGTACATTCAAAGTTAATCACCATCACCATTATCTAATATCAGAACATTTTTATTATCTCCAAAAAAAAACCCATACCCATTATTCCTCTGTCTTCCCGCAACCCCTAGCAATCATTAATCCATTTCCCAACTCTATGAATTTTCCTGTCTTGGAAATTTCATATAAACAGAATCATACGTGTGGACTTTGTGTCTGGCTTATTTCACTTAACACTGTTTTCAAGCTTCATCCATGTGTAGCATGTATCAGTACTTCATTCCTTCTTTTTTTTTTAATTTTTTAAAATGTTCTATTTATTTTTGAGAGAAAGAGAGAGACACAGCGTGAGCAGGGGAGGGTCAGAGAGAGAGGGAGACACAGAATCCGAAGACAGGCCCCAGGCTCTGAGCTAGCTGTCAGCACAGAGCCCAATGTGGGGCTCGAACCCACAAACTATGAGATCATGACCTGAGCCGAAGTCAGACGCCTAACCGACTGAGCCACCCAGGCGCCCCCTGTACTTCGTTCCTTCTTATGACCTATCTTTTTTATTTTATTATTTTATTAATTTTTATTTTATTATTATATTTTAAAAAATTTTTAATGTTTATTTTTGAGAGAAAGACAAAGCATGAATGGGTGAGGGGCAGAGAGACAGGAAGACACAGAACTCAAGGCAGGCTCCAGACTCTGAACTGTTAGCAGAGAGCCTAACGCAGGGCTTGAACCCATGAACTATGAGATCATGACCTGAGCCGATGTTGGATGCTTAATCAACAGAGCCACCCAGGTGCCCCTCCTTTTTATGACCTGTCTTAGTCAGCTTTGGGTGCTATAACAAAATACCACAGACTGGTTGGCTTCAACAACAGACATTTATTTCTTACAGTTATGGAGGCTGTGAAGTCCAAGATCAATGTGTTGCCAGATTTCATTCTTCATGAGGGCCCACTTCCTAGCTTGCATTCGGCCACCTTCTCACTATATCCTCACATGGTGGAGGGAGGAAGCTCCAGTGTCTCTTCCTTTTCTTATAAAGGCACTAATCCCATTATGGGGGCTCTGCTGTCATGACCTCATCTAAACCTAATTAGTTCTCAAAGGCCCTACCTCCTAATATCATTACATTAGGGGTAACAGCTTCAACATAGGAATTTGAGAGTGAACACAAACCTTCAGTATTCAACATGACCCAATAGTATTCCTTTGTATGGATATACTTCATTTTGTTTGTCCTCATTAATTGAGAGACATTTAAGTTGTTCTCACTTAAGTTGGCTATTATGAATAATGCTGCTACAAGCATGTGTGTACAAGTTATACACACGTTGACACATGTTATCAATTCTCTTGGGTATAGACCTAGGACTGGAATTGCTAGCTCATATAGTAACTCTCTCTTTAACCACACAAAGAACTGCCAATCCGATTTCCCAAGTGGCTGCATATCATACCGACAATATAAGAAGGTCCCAGTTTCTCCAAATCCTCACCAATGCTTGTTATTGTCTGTCTTTTTGAGTATAATCACCCATCCTAGTGGATGTGAAGTGGTATTTCATTTTTTTTTAATGTTTTTTATTTTATTTTTGAGAGAGAGAGAGCATGAGCAGGGGAGGGTCAGAAAGAGAGGGAGACACAGAATCTGAAGACAGGCTCCAGGCTCTGAGCTAGCAGCACAGAGCCCGACGCAGGGCTCGAACCCATGAACCGCGAGATCATGACCTGAGCAGAAGTCGGACGCCCAACCGACTGAGCCACCCAGGTACCCTGTGGTATTTCATTTTGATTTGGTTTTGATTTATAGTTAGTTCTACTGATGTTGAGCATCTTTTCATGCATTTGTTGGCCATTTGTTCAGGTATCCTCCACTTTTTGAAAGTTCAAGTTAAGCCACTTTGCTTTTTTTATTTTTATTTTCATTTTTATTTTTTAAGGAGGTTCCACGCCCAGCATTGGAGTCCAACACGGGGCTTGAACTCACAACCCTGAGATCAAGACCTGAGCTGAGATCAAGAGTCGGACGTTTAACCAACTGAGCCAGTCAGGTGTTCCAAGTCACTTTGCTTTTATGAAAGATGTGTATTAGTCCCTGTTTTCACTAACCAAAAGAAATCTGAAAATGATTTTTGCTTTCATGTAAGAAGGCAAAAAGCGAAAATAGCACTCATCACGTTTTGCAGTGAGCCATTATAGAGGCAGGGCCCACCCTGAGCAGCAAGAGAGGCCCCACCAAGCTCCTTCCCTGGGAACTACATTCAGCATCTCAGCGTCAAGCTGCCATAGCTCTGAACTGTGTCTGTGGGCATTTGTGCTTTATCTCTATTTCATGCATCTGTTAGCAAGATGTGTCTTAAGGTATCAGAAAAGCCTAAGTAAGATAGGTTATTTTGGTGGGTTTGGGCTCAAGACATTTTCCATGGAGGGGTGCCTGGCTGGCTCAGTTGGTGGAGCATATGACTCTTAATCTTGGGGCTGTGAGTTTGAGCTCCACATTGGGTATAGAGATTACTTAAAAATAAAATATTTTTTAAAACTTTGTCCATATACAGACACCAACAGTCGACTCAGTCCGACTCTTGGTTTTAGCTAAGTTTATAATTTTACGGTTTGTGAGTTTGAGACCCACATCAGTGGGTCTGTGCTGACAGTGCAGAGCCTACTTGGGATTTTTCTCTCTCTCCCTCTCTCTCTGCCCCTCCCCTGCTCACATCTCTCTCTGTCTCAAAATAAATAAATAAACAAAAAAAAACCTTGTCCATATAAATTAATGGTAATTGTTTCTTTGTTTTAAGACATTTTGACTTACAAACAATTTCATAGGACTGCTTTCATTTTTGATAGCCTGGGAAACTTGTATATCTTCTTTGGAGAAATGTTTATTTGAATCCTTTGCCCATTTTTAATTGGGTTATTCGTCTTTTTATTATTGAGTGTACAGGTTCTTTATATATTCTGCATACAAGTCCTTTATCAAATATATGAGCTACACATATTTTCTACCATTCTTTGGGTTGTCTTTTTACTTTCTTAATACTATCTTTCAAAAAAACTTATAATTTTGATGATAAATTGCTTTTTATATAAAAGACTTTAGAGATCTGGATCCAGAATAATGTTTTCCTAACACATAATGAATAGTTTCAAAGAATTTTATAGAAGGTAGGAAAGTAATTCAGGAGTGTATTACAAGAAGAACATAAGAACCTAACTGATAATTAAAACAAGAAATATTTTGATGGCTAGGAAACTAAATTTCACATAGTTAATATATAAAAGTAAAGGCTCTGTAATATATTTAGACCTCTTTTCATATGTGTAAATGCACATAAAGCAGATTGCAAGAAGTCATTTTATAAACAAAAGCCAGAGAAAAGTCTGCTTACCCCTAAAACTGACTAAGTTGAACTGAAGGGAAAACCAAGGCGATTACTCACTCAGGTTAACAGACTGGTGTCTATAAATGACAAGAGGATATATTAAAGAAGTCATTAACTTTATATACTGAACTGTTGCTAATGATATTTTAATAAAAGTTGCTCTCGAAGTAAACCTTTCTGGCTAATTTCTCTTCTCTCTTTGGAATCGTTGGTAGTTAAAAAAAAAAAAACAAAGTAAACCACTAAATTCAATATGCATCTGCAACTTTTACAACAGTTCATGTGGAGCATACAAAGTTAACAGCTTATAAATTCTCCTTACCTCAAAAAAGAAAATAGGCATAAAGAAACTATGAATCACTGTTGTGGTCACTCCTGTTAAAATACTTCTTCAATATACTTTGGACTATTAATTTCCTTTTTGTATATACATTTTATCTTTCTCTAAATAAACACAAGGACACCAAAAGTCAGAGAAGGAATGGAATAGGAATTCAGGTAGGCAGATGAAGCTTAAGTAACAAGGGGGCTCTTATAGGTAAGTTTGGAGAAAGTCTCTTTAACTTGAGTCAGTAACACAGGGGAGAAGGGCCAAATGAAGACAGAAATGTATTCTAAGCAGTCTAGTCAAAAGAGTTCAGAACTTAAGCAGAGTTCAGGTAACAGATACAGGCAACAGCAGAAAGCAGGATCTTAACACATTTTATATGCTTTATATGCTTCCCTGTTAAGGAAAGAACTTTTATGTGTTTCTTGTTTTTTTTTTTTCAATTTTCTAAATATTTATTTATTTTTGAGAGAGAGAGAGACAGTGTGTGAGCGGGGGAGGGGCAGAGAGAGAGGGAGACACAGAATCCAAAGCAGGCTCCAGGCTCCGAGCTGTCAGCACAGAGCCCAACGTGGGGCTCTACCTCACAAATGGTGAGATGGTGACCTGAGTGAAGTCAGACACTTAACCAACTGAGCCACCCAGGCGCCCCTATGTGTTTCCTGTTAAGAATTCTCAAACCTGGCCTGAGTGTGCAGTGGAGGTCAGTGGAGTACCTGGATGAAAGGAAGAGAATAGCAGTTTTTGACAGAAACTAATCATGACAGGCCATTGAGGGCTGGGTATCTGGGAGAGTTTCTAAAATTTTGGAGCCATGCATATTCTCCAGTGTGTTCTCTAACTGCACTGGGAAATACAGGATAAGTTGAAGAAATCATTTTACTGGCATCTGGGGAAAAGCAGTGTGGCCAAGCGGTGTTAACATTCAGTAGACCAGTTAGAATGTTTTGGCTATTGTGGCACCTGGGTGGCTCAATTGGTTAAGCATCTGACTTTGGCTCAGGTCAGGATCTCACAATACGTGAGTTCAAGCCCTGTGTTGGGCTCTGTGCTGACAGCTCAGATCCTGGAGCCTACTTTGGATTCTGTGTCCCCCTCTCTCTCTGCCCCTTCAGCACTCATGCTCTGTCACTCAAAAAAAGTTTTTTTAAGAATGTTTTCGCTATTAACATTTAATAAAATCCACTCATACTGTGAATAATACCCAAACAATAAGGAAATTTATTATGTCATATAACAAGGGAGTTCAGAGGTAGGGCTGGGTTGATAGATGCAGTTACTTAACAATGTCATGAAGGATCCAGTGTTCTTTCATCTCTTTACTTGCCATCTATTTACTTTGTAGCTCTTTGTCAAGAGCTTCATCCTTTAGGTAATAGCTTCATCCTCAAGCAATAAAAAGATGGTATCAGAAATTCTTGGCATCATAACCCAGGTATGCCAACATCCAGAGAAAGAATACCACTCTCAGGAGTGAGGAATTATTTTATTTATTTATTTATTTATTTATTTATTTTGGAGGAAAAAGAATCAAGTTTTTAATTTGTTCATTTCTTACATTTGAAGTATTCCTCCATGACATCCTTGGCCTGAGACTCTTTGCCATAGTCCTTAGCCACTGTGGGGAATAAGCTTAGGAATTCCCTAAGCTTGCACCGATGAGTTAACAAGGCATAAAGAATTAGAAAGCCATAGGATGAACATACCCAAGTTTGGGTAAATAAGATTAGGTAAATAAGATTAGGTAAACAGGGCAAAGGCCCCCAGTAGAGGACAAATGGGGCAAAGCCCCCCAGTACAGGACAATAGCAGAAATCTGCTTTCACAGGAAGGAAGGACCAAATTAGGTGAACAGGTAAATAGGGCTATAGACATCAGCAGGGTGAAGTTGCCCAGAGCAGAGCTAATTAGCAAAAGAAAGATGCCTTGTTGACCCTGAGGTAGCAAGCTCTGTCTTTCTTGTCCCCTAGGCCAGTTTAGGTAAACAGAGGTGGGGCCTCATGTTTGCTGTAAACAACTTTCCACCTACCACCAGAATCTTGTTTTGTATTGATCTATAACCCTTAACACTGCATATCTACAAAACCCCCTTTTCCCCACACCCATGAGTTAATGTTCACGGTTTCATTGTCTCTCTGTGCATGCCCATCATGCTTGTAAGCCTTCTGACCCTTACTCGGGGCTCTTGTCTCCTCTCGGACATTAGCCTCTCTCACATTTTCTTTTTCTTTTTTTTTTTTTTATTAACTTTATAGTTTATTATCAGGTTGGTTTCCATATAACAGCCAGTGCTCTTCCCCACAAGTGACCTCCACCATGACCATCACCACCCTTCCCCTTTCCCCCTCTCTCGCATTTTCAATCCTGTGTCTTGCTCTCTTGCTGAATAAGAGAGAACTGCAGACCCAGAGTCTACAACAAACCACCACACGATTGCAATCAACACTTTACAGGGTTTCCCCTCTCTATCAGTGTTACAGAGGCCTACCTAGCTTCCCTAGTTTCTTGTCATCAACCTTAATTTGGTTGATCTGGTGTTCAGCACAAAGGGCCTCCACCAACTTGACATACATAGGCTCATCACTGTTGGATGCAAACACACAAAGATGGGCTTGGTGCTTGTCTAAGGCTTTGGCAGATTTGCGAATTCCACGCGTTAGGCCATCGTGGATGAAGGCGGTCTTCAGCACCTCTTGTAAAGCAGTACTAACGTCCACTACACCTCCAGCATCAATGCCTTCCTCGGCCATAGCCGGCGTTGAGTTGTGGGTGGAGCCAAATCTGCACTGGAGCCCCCACTCTGCATAACTCAGCAGCAGGGAAAGAGCAGGAGTGAGGAAGTATTTCTATGAATCCTGGCACAATTGTTCACATGAGAATTTGGAACCAAGTATTGGCAAGGCAATAGAATAACTATGACTGGTTTAGACTAGCCATCTGGGGTGAATCAAATTTCAGAGTAATCATTTATACTCAGTAAGATTTAAGATATTGCTTTTGTTGGGATTTCCTTAGTTCCTCCTTAAATTGTCCATAAGTTACTAAAGTTATAATTATTAAATGATATCACTAAAGAGATACCAATTAATCTTTTTGTTCATCTGTTTTGGTAAAGAGCTTTTTCTCCCCTCAAGCTGTGAAGCCATAACTGAGGTGCTACTGTTTTTCTTTGATAACCTATAGGGAAATGGATATTTGTTTAGTTGGCTTGTAAACCAACAGATAAAATGATGAAAAATGTCTAGGAGATAAATGAATTCATATTAACTATGGCATACACATATGAAACAGTTTAGTCACATTTAATTCAGGGTGATTGAGGTTCAGAATTAATGCTATAATTTCATACTATTGAACTCAAGACATCAGGGGGTGGGAGAGGGACATTGTGACCTTGTCTTGATTTCAGAAAGACAGATAGTAAAATTATACAGTGTCACTTGAGCTTATCTAGCATCACTATAAAGACTACAAGAACCAGGCAGTGAAGGGTGATGAGAAGTAGTTCATTATCTCTGAGATTACAAATGGCAAGCTTTTAGGTGAAGAGTCACACTGTTCCTGTCCATCAGCAGGCCTGAGTGAATTGTGCCACATATGTGACAGGAAAAGGCCTAAACCTTTCACTTGTAAAAGAAGAAAATAGGTGGGCGCCTGGGTGGCTCAGTCAGTTGAGGATCCGACTTCCGCTCAGGTCATGATCTCACAGTTCATGAGTTCCAGCCCCAAATCAGGCTCATTGCTGTCAGCAGAGTTTGCTTTGGATCCTCTGTTCCCCTCTCTCTCTGCTCTCCCCTCTCTCAAAAATAAATAGTCATTAAAAATGAAGAAGAAGAAGGAGGAGGAGGAGGAGGAGGAGGAGGAGAAGAAGAAGAAGAAGAAGAAGAAGAAGAAGAAGAAGAAGAAGAAGAAGAAGAAGTAGTAGTAGTAGTAGCAGTAAAGAGATTAAAGAAGTTCAGTTCTCACCAAAGATCATGATTTCCAGGCACCTAAACTAGTTTGTATCTTCATTCCTGGCAGGCCAAACAAAGGTGTGACAGAGCTATGTACTATGAAACACTGTATAACTCTTGAATGAAAGCACCGAAAAGATTTTTTAAGGGAGGTTATTTTTCACACATGTTAAAGGGAAAGGTGAGTGGACAAATTCTAAAGTGAAAGAAAAATAATACTATGAAATGTAAGGACCCCATGTTTTCTCCTTGAATAATTGATTTCATTAGATATATACTTGTTGAAGTGACTCTCAAACTTTTATGATCATAGCCCACAATAAGATATACATTTTACACATACATACATACTTTATATATTTTTTTAAACTGAAACAAAAACTCAGGAAACAATAATTAAACTTTCTAAGTAATTTATAGTTCTTATTCCATTTCATTTCAGTATAAGTGCTGATGGGGCACCTGGGTAGCTCAGTGGGTTGAGCATCTGACTCTTGATTTTGACTCAGGTCCTGATCCCAGAGTTGTGGGATCAAGCTGCGAGTCTGGCTCCACGATGAGCACTGCTTAAGATTCTCTCTCTCTCCCTCTGCCCCTCTCCCTCGCTTGCTCTCTCTCTCTCTAATTAAAAAAAAAAAAAGTACTGATTGACATCCAGTAAATTGATTTTATGACCTACTAATGGATCTGATCTGGAGTTTGAAAAACATTGTTCTAAGGCAAATGGATAAAGAATGTTCTGACTCCCTAATACAAATCATGCCTCTGCTCCTCCTTAACACAGTGGAGGGAAGGAGACTATTCCATAGACAATGGTGAGAGGTGGCTGGGCTGCTTAACCTCCAACTTTGATGTCCGAGTTTTACCTTCCCTTTGGGAGCTTATAATGCTGCCATAATCAAGCTGGACTCAAGGAGATCTACTCCCTTTTAGCCTCTGGTCTAAGGCAGACAAAACTCTTTCCTGAACTCCCAGTGGCCTAGTTGTATCAAGTTGAAACATTTAAATAAGATTTTACCAAAAGCTGAGAGACAACAAGAGGGAAATGAACACAAAGAGTAACATGAACCTAGACAATCGTCTAGTAAAATAAGGCTCATTTATCTTCAGCTTTTACAGAGGCCACCTTTTCATTTCCTTCTGGGAGGGCCTTGAAATAAACTCTCAAGAAAACAACAGAGTGACTCCCAGCCAAATATCTGCAGTTCCCCCTCCAGACCCTGTAGTTTCTGGTTTCCTATTTATTTCCCACCTCCTCTAATACTCAGCACAGTGAAAGTCCAAATCTTTGGTTGAGGCCTTCACCCCCAACCTCAGGAGTATGACTTTGCTCTGTGGCTTTATCCTTCTCAGACTATAAGGCAACAACTTCACATTCTTGTAAGAGATATATATAAACTCTTTTTGTGAGTACCCAAAGGACTAATTAAAATAAATATGTTTGAACTTCCAGAAAGTGAATGAATTTACCCTGGCCCTTTTTTTTTTTAACTGTTTTTTTATTATTTTTGAGAGAGAGAGAGAGAGAGAGAGAGCGAGCATGAGCAGGGGAGGGCAGAGAGGGAGGGAGACACAGAATGAGATGCAGGCTCCATGCTCTGAGCCGTCAGCCCAGAGCCTAATATGGGGTTTGAACTCACGAACCTTGAGATCATGACCTGAGCTCCACTCTGGCCCTTCTGAAATATGATAAACTCAGACGGAAGAGACATAATTAGAGCAGCAAAAACACCATGCTTCTCGATTTTAGCTCCCCACCTTTTCTCCTTTTTTTTTTTTTTCATGTTTGTTTATTTACTTTGAGAAACAGAAAGAGCAAGCACAGGGGAGGGGCAGAGAGGAGAGACAGAATCCGAAGCACAGAGCCTGAAGCAGGGCCCAATCCTATGAACAGTGAGATCATGACCTGAGCTGAAATCAAGAGTCAGATGCTTAACTGACTGAGCCACCAGGCACCCCCACCTTTTTCCTTCCTAAGAGTACAGAGTTTAGAGTCAAGTATGATGTCCAATTCCTTACATTTAAGGGCAAGTTTCTTATTCTCTCTGAAACCCAGTTTACTCATCCATAAGATGAACTAAGTAGTACTCGCTTTCCAGGATTGTAAAAAAGAATTAAGGGGCGCCTGGGAAGCTCAGTCAGTTAAGCATCCAACTTTGGCTCAGGTCATGATCTCCTGGTCTGTGAGTTCAGTCCCTGGGTAGGGCTCTGTGCTGATAGCTTAGAGCCTGGAGCCTACTTCAGATTCCGTGTCTCTCTCTCTCTCTGTCCCTCGCCTGCTTGTGCTCTATCTCTCTCTCTCAAAAATAAGTAAACATTAAAAAATGTTAACAAAAAAAAAAGAATTAAGTGAGCTAGTCCTGATATATGTATAATTCACTCAGCAAATGATCAGTAAATAATAGCTGTTGTTTATCTTAGGCCTGTTGGTGACAGACTAGGAAAGCAAACATTGTCAACTCCTTGCTTAACAACAAAATCATTTCAGACTGCCTATTTCCTGGTCTGACGTTCTCCTTGGGGAATCTCTAGATATGCCTGTATCTAGAAGGATACTGCTGGTGTCTTCTGGTCTGCTAACTCCTGCTACAACAGAAATTTGATTGTAAGTGTAGTGGATACAAAAGAAGACAAAAGGGCAAATATAGGCATCCATATGTTTCTTTCTGTTCCTACCACACCCAACTTAAGGCCTCAAGAGTCTCTATTACAAGGAGTCTGTGCCTCCAGTCCACCCCCCACCCCCAATAAAACTTGTGATGCCAGATGGATTTCCTAAAACACAGTTCTAATTGTGCCACTTTGATGCTCAATAAATTTTCTTGACTTCCCACAACTGACCAAAGGAACTCTGAACTATATATTTTATTTGTGTACCAGATGAAGTAAAAGCCTCTAAATTGTTTTCATTTTTTAAAAATTTTTAACGTTTATCTATTTTTGAGAGACTGAGAGACAGAGCATGAGCAGGGGAGAGGAAGAGAGAGAAGGAGATACAGAATCCAAAGCAGGCTCCAGGCTCTGAGCTGTCAGCATAGAGCCCGATGAGGGGCTCCAACCCACGAACCATAAGATAATGACATGGGCTGAAGTTGAATGCTTAATGGACCCAGGTGACCCATTGCTTTTGTTTTTTTTTTTTAAAAAAAAAGCATAAAAAACCCATTTTTATTGTTGAAGTCAGCTTGCCTCTTCGTATTTGATATTTTTCTTAGATTGGATGGTAGGTACATAAGTTTTGTCTTTTTGTTGTTATTATTTCGGTAAGCAGTTAATCCTCATTTCCCCTTCCCACCCCTGTTCTTCCTGCCCTGGGGAACTACTAATCCGTTTTCTGTCCTTAAGGATTTGGAAGTGCTGGTTATTTCAATAAATGGAATCATGTAATATGAAGCCTTTTGTGTCTGGATTCCTTCACTTAGAACAATGTTTACAAGGTTCATCTATGTTGTAGCATGTACCATTCTTTGTTATGGCTGAATAATATTCCACTGTATGGATATACCAACTTTTGTTTATACACTTATCTGTTGATAGACTATTTGGGTTATTTTCTCCTTTTGGCTACTGTGAATAGTGGTGTTATGAGTATTTGTGAGCAAGATTTGTTTGAACAGCTGTTTTAAATTCTTTAGATTATATATCCAGGAGTGGAATTGCCAAGTCATATGAAAATTCTATATCTAACATTTTGGAAAACTGCCAATTTATTTTGCAAAGCCATTACACCATTTTACATTCCCATTAACAGTGTATAAATGTTCTGATTTCTTAACACCTTCACCAACATTTGTAATTCCCTGACTTTTTTGTTATAGCCGTAATAGTCAGTGAGAGATTTTGATTTACATTTCCCTAATGATTACTGATGTCATTGAGTTTTATATGCATTTTTGGCCATTTGTATGTCTCTTTTTTTGGAGAAATGTCTACTCAGATCTTTTGCCTATTTTTAATTGGATTATGTCTTTTAGTATTGACTTGTTAGCATTCTTTATGTATTCTATATACAAATCCCATATTCAATATATGATTTGTAAATATTTTCTCCCATTCTGTGGATTATCTTTTTACTTTATTAATAGTGTCATTTGAATCAGAAAGGTTTTTAATTTTAATGAAGCCCAATTTATCTATTTGTTGTTTGTTTGTGCTTCCAGTGTCACATCTAAGAATCAATTGACAAATTGGATGTCAATAAGACCTATCTCCATTTTTTTAATGTTTATTTATTTTTGAGAGAGAGAGAAACAGAGCGTGAGAGGGGGTAGGGCAGAGAGAGAGGGAAATTTTTATATACAGTCATTCTTTCACATGTGGCTATCCAGTTGTCCAACATCATTTGTTGAAAAGACTCTTCTTTCTCCATTGAATGGTCTTGGTATTCTTCTCAAAATTCAGTTGACTATAGATAGATGGGTTTACTTGTATTTATGTATTTATTTTGTACTTCTTTTATTAAATTTATTCCTCTTTTTTTAAGATTTTATTTTTAAGTAATCCATACACCCAACATGGGGCTTGAACTCATAACCCCGACATCAGATTCTCACATTCCACTGCCTGAGCCAGTCAGGTGTCCCTCATTAAATTTTTTCCTAACTATTTTATTCTTTTTGATGTTATTGTAAATAGAATTTGTTTTAAGTGGGCTCTACACCCAACATAGGGCTTGAACCACAACCCTGAGATCAAGAGTTTCATGCTCTACCGGCTGAGCCAGCCCTATGCCCCTTAAAATAGAATTTTCTTAATTTCATTTTCTGAGCATTCTTTGCTAGTGTCTAAAAATTCAATTGATTTTTATATATTGCTCTTGTATCCTTCAGCCTTACTGTACTAGTTTATGAGCTCAAATAGTTTTTTTGCTGGAGTTTTTATTATCTGTATACAAGATTATATCATCTGTGAATATAGTTTTACTTCTTCCTTTCCAATCTGGATGCCTTTTCTTTTTCTTGCCTAATTTCCTGCTAGAACCTTCAATATAATGTTGACTGGAAGTAGCAAAAGTAGTCATGCTTGTCTTGTTTGATTTGGGGTTTCACAGTTGCTCTTTTTTTAAATTAATTGATTTTTTTTAGTAATCTCTATACCTAACGTGGGGCTCAAACTCGTGATCTTGAGATCAAGAGTTGTATGCTCTTCTGACTGAGCCAACCAGGTGCCCCCATAGATGCTTTTTATAAAGTTGAGGAAGTCTCCTAAGTGTTTTTATCATGAAAGGATATTGGATTTTGTCAATTTTTTTTGCATACATTAAATGACCATGTGGGGTTTTTTTCCTTTTAATTGTGTGGATATGGTGTATTACTTTTATTGATTTTTGGATATTAAACCAATCTCACTTTCAAGAAATGTATCCCATTTGGTCATGGTGTATAATTCTTTGTATATGTTATTGAATTTGGTTTGCTAGTATTTTGTTGAGATTTTTTGTGTTCATATTCATAAGAGATAATAGGTTTTGGCTTTTTTTGTGTGTGAAATTTTTGTCTAGTTTTGTTATCAAGGTACTAATAGTTTCATAGAATAAGTTAGGAAATGTTACCTCATCTATTTTTATGTAAGAGCTTGTGAAGAATTGGTAATTAATCCTTGAAATGTTTGGTAGAATTTGTTAGTTAAGTCATCTGATCTTGGGCTTTTCTTCATGGGTAGATCTTTTTATTACTAACATATTTTGTGTGTGTGTTAAGACAGTCTGTTTCTTAAGTCAGTTTTGGTAGTTTGTTTCTTTATAGAAATTTTTCCATTTTATCTAAGTTATCTAATTTATTGTCATACAATTGTTCATAGTATTCTTCCATAATCCTTTTTATTTCTGTAAGGTCAACAATAATGTTCCCTATTCATTTCTGATTCCAGGAATTTAAGCCTTTCTATTTTTACCTTGGTCAGTCTAGCTAAAGGTTTGTCGATTTTTTTTATCTTGTCAAAGGACCAGTTTTTTTGTTTTTGTTTTTGTTTTTCTATGCTGTGTTTCATTCATTTCCTCTCTAATCTTTATTTCCTTCCATCTGCTTGCTTACAATTTAGTTTGCTCTTCTTTTACTTGTGTCTCAAGGTGGAAGGTCAAGTTACTGATTAAAGATCTTCTTTTTTAACATTGGCATTTTCAGCGGTAAATTATCTTCTATGCACTGCTTTAGCTGCATCCCATAAGTTTCATTTGCGCTTTCATTTTCATTCATCTCAAAGTATTTTCTAATTTCCTTTTTTCTTTCTCCTTTGACCCTTTGGGTATTTAGGAGTGCATTGTTTAATTTCAACATACTTGCGAGTTTCCCCAAATTCTTTTTGTTACTGATTTCCAAATTTCGTTCCATTCTTATTGGAAAACAAACTTTGTATTATTTCTATCCTCTTAAATGTATTTGTTTGTTTTTCTGGTTTAGCATTTGGTCTGTCCTGGAGAGTTTCCCATGTGCACTTGAAAAGATTGTGTATTCTGCTATGCTTGGGTGGAGGGCTCTCTAGATGTCCATTAGACCTAGTTCATTGTTCAAGTCTTCTGTTTTCTTGCTGGCCTTCTATCCAATGGTTCTATCAATTTTTGAAAGCGGAGTATTGAAGTCTCCAACTATTATTGTACACTATTTCTCCCTTCATTTCTGTCAGTTTTTGCTTAACGTATTTTGATGATCTGTCATCAGATGTATATATGCCTACAGCTGTTACAGCTTCCTGACAGATTAACCCATTTATCATTATGAAATGTCCATCTTAATCTCTAAAAACATTTTCTGGTAATAGGCTTTAAGTCCATTTTGTCTGACATTAGTACAATCACTCCAACTTCCTTTTGTCGTTTGCATGATATACCCTTTCCATTCTTTTACTTTCTATTTGAATATTGGAATCTAAAGTGTGTCTCCTGTTGATAGTATACAGTTGGATTTTTTTTAATCCTGTCTGACAACGTTTCATTCACATGTAATGTTCTTAGATTGGATTTACACTTGCCGTTTTAATTTTGTTTTCTATACGCCTTGTGTGGTTTTTGTTCCTCTAACTTATTTTTTACTGTGTGTTTCAAGAGGGGTAACCTGAGTTACTCCCTAGCCAGTATATCCTGGGTTTCCAACACAATGTTGAATTTAGCATTAGAGATACTAGGTGATAAATACATCAAAGTCTGGCCTAGTGGTTCTTAAAACATGGATTCCAGACCAGCAGAATCAATAGCACTTGGAAATTTGTTAGAGGAAAAAAGTTAATTGTTGTGCTCAAACTTAGGTTTGAATCCCAGCTCCACACTTACAGCTATGAAGTTCACTAAATCCCTGAGTCTTATTTCCTCCAACAATCTTATCCTACAGTGTTGTGAGGGCTAATAGAGATTAGCAAGATAATGTAAATAACTCTACTACTAGATCAGGACTTCCTTAATGTTAATTTTCTTTCCCATTACTATAAAATAATAAAAGTGTCTACTGTTTTCTCAGTATTTTCAGTGTAACTACCAGGGACTTAAATTATTTAAACCACTTCTCATTTCAGCAACTGTTAGAAGGAAAAATGCAGAAATAGGAATAGGAATAGAAAATATGAGGTTGTTTGGTAGTTTACCAGAGAAAAAGAGAAATCCAGTCTGAACTCACCTTTCAAAGTGCTCAGAAAAATTAGGTAGCAATTTAAATACCACCCTGGATTCTGGTATATGCTCAAGGCCTGGAATTAGAGCAATTAAAACAAATCACTGTTCTATGCACTTTTTCACTTTTACTGAGAGCATGGCAATAATCCTGTGTGGTGGAGAGGGCAGGTATTACTACCTCCATTTTCCAGGGACCTAAAGCTCAGAGGGATTAAGTAGCTTGTCTGTGATTACATGACTAGATGGTGGGGAAGTTGGGACTAAAGCCATGTCAATTAATTGCAAATATCATAATATCACAACTTTTGAGAAGGCCTCAAAATAAAGAACCTACTGAGAGAATATAGAGGTCACTATGTATCTACATAATACTACTGAATAAATAAATATCTGATTTACAAGTAAAAATTTTGTTGCAATAAATACCATTGCAAACATCCTATTTAAGGGGATCTCTATGCTATTTAAGAAGAGATTTGTGCTATTTGCAATACTGATTTTTGGGGTAGAAAGTAGGAAGTGTGTATGTGAATATTTATTCTGACCAAAAGTTTAAACAACATGCACAATGATTTTGAAGTCTTTGTAATTTGACTTCACTATACATGGGTTTTATGGTAATATACACATTGCTGTTTTAGTGTACCATTTGAAAGTGTCACTGGGGCGCCTGGGTGGCTCAGTCAGTTGAACTGACAGCTTCGGCTCAGGTCATGATCTCACAGTTCATGGGTTCAAGCCCCGCGTCAGGCTCTGTGCTGATGGCTAGCTCAGAGCCTGGAGCCTGTCTTCAGATTCTGTGTCTCCCTCTCTATCTGACCCTCCCCTGCTCACGCTGTCTCTCTCTCTCTCAAAAATAAATTAAAAAATAAAATATTAAAAAACAAGAATAAAATAAAAGATTAAAAAATGTCACTAAGTGGAATGCATATATAGATTAGGTAACGTGCAAGTATACAGGACGTACGTTATTCAATCTCTATAGCATACTAAAAATTTTGAGGGAAGATCCTAGATTTCTTCCCCCGATTTCACTGTTCTCACCAATAATGAGTGAAGAAACACATAAATGAGTAAACAAGTGCATTTTTTACAAAAATCATCCTTTGTTTACTCCTCATTTTGTCAAAAATACCCTTCTCTATTTTTGACCCTTGAGGTCGCTATTGTCTCGTTAGTCAAAATATTTCCATCCAAGTCCAGACTTAATTCTTTCTGGAATCAAGATCCTTTCTTCCCCAGACCACTGCTTTATCCCCTAAGTGACAGATCAAAGTGATTCTCATAGTAATTTGTATCCTATGTTGGTGTACTCCGAGTTGTTCACATGAATTTGCTTATCAACATTTCCAGTACTCTACTCATTTCTTATGAACTAAGCTTCTAATCGAAATCAGCACATTCAAGATTCTTTCTGGTGCCTCCCTCTTCCAAGCCTTTTATTTCTGCAGCTCCTTTCACACATTCATTACAGTGTTCCACATTTTATTATTTATTTTTTTAAGGTTATTTATTTATTTTTAGTACTCTCAACACCCAATGTGGAACTGGAACTCATGACCCTGAGATCAAGAGCTGGGGTTTTTGTAACTGAGCCAGCCAGGCACCCCACAGTGTTCCACAGTTTAATAGAGAGCTGAATTTTGTGATTAGCCAGTTAAGAAAATAAATGAAGTCTATACAATTTTTAAAATATTTATTTAGGGACGCTGGAGTGGTTCAGTTGGTTAGGCATCTGACTTCAGCTCAGGTCATGGTCTTGCAGTTTGTGAGTTCGAGCCCCACATCGGGCTCTGTGCTGACAGCTCAGAGCCTGAAGCCTGCTTCAGATTCTGTGTCTCCCTCTCTCTCTGTTCCTCCTCTGTTCACACTCTGTCTCTCTCACTCAAAAATTAAATAAACATTAAAAAATTAAATATTTATTTAGTTTATTTATTTTTGAGAGAGAAAGTAAGCAGGGGAGGGACAGGGAGAGAGGAGAGAGAGAATCTCAAGTAGGCTCCATGCTATCAGCACAGAGCCTGATGGGGGGCTGGAACTCTCCAACCACAAGATCATGACCTGAGCTGAAATCTAGAGTCAGATGCTTAACCAACTGAGCCACCCAGGTGCCCCTGTACAATTTTTTTAAAAAGTAGGCTGTATGCCTACTGTGAGGCTTGAACTCTAGACTCCCAAGATCTTGATCTTGCAAGCTCTATTGACTGAGACAGCCAGGAACTCCTATACATTTCTTATTGATGTGTTGTAAATGTATTGCTAATGAATGACTGTTGGAAATAAATTCCCTTTTTGGGTAAGAAGGTGAGGGCAATGAGAAAAAAAAAAGGAAAAACTTTTCTTGAGTATTGACTTTGTATCAGGTATGTATTTAATTTTCACAAATCCCTTATAAGTAAGGCAGACAGAAACTGGTTGTTCCTAAATATCCATTCTTGCCTTCTTGAAAAGTAATACACATGGCTTTTGGTGGGAAAAATGGCTGTACAGCTAAGATTCATAGTTGCTAGCCTCTCTTACAGCTATGGACAACAAAGTGATATGAGCAGAATGGAGGTATAAGTTTGTGGATGGTATTCTGCAAGGTAACAAATGTGTCCTCCTCCTTGCTTTTCCCTCTCCTTACTCAAGTAAATGTTCATTTTTTGACGGGGACCACATGGATGAGACTAACACATTATGGCTCTGGTATAGCAATAAGACTGATGAAAAAGCATTAAAATCTAAGTCCCCAACACTGTGGAGCCTATGCATCAGCCCTGGACTGTATACACTGGGACATTCTCATAAGTGAGAAATAATTTCTACCAATGGTGCTTGGGTGGCTCAGTCAGTTAAGCATCCTGCTGTTGGTTTTGGCTCAGGTCATGATCTCACAGGTTCATGAGTTCAAGCCTTGCATCAGGCTCTGCACTGACAGTGTGGAGCCTCCTTGGAATTCTCTCTCTCTGCCTCTCTCTCTGCCCCAATCCTGCTCACGTGCTAGCTCTCTCTCTCTCTCTGTAAATAAAGAAATAGACTTAAAAAATAATTTCTACCTTGTTTATGTCACTGGTATTTAAGTCTTTGTTATGGTTTCTGAACCAGAGTTACTTAACTCCCTATGGATCTATGTGAGTGGAACTCCCTGGAGTTATGCAACATGGTGGCTCTGAACTGAACTTCCAACTAATAGAGTAAGAAGGACACGAGTTCAGAAAGATTAAAAACTTTTCTGAAGTCAAACTACTACATGATAAGGTGAAAATGAACCCAGGTCTGTATGATACCTAATAGTGACAATAATAGATACTAGCCCTCGATTTTCTCTTTGAGAAATGTTGTTGACCAGAAGGAAAGTTCTACCACTTGTATTCTTACAGTGGTTTCAATTCCCACTCAAAATAGCAACAATAATTGTGTGGGTATCAAAGAAAGAAGTGCATATCCTCTGGATGTGTACTCCTCTTAGTGCTAACAATGGTAGGGAATCCAGTTTGATCGTACCAGTCTTTTTATAATGACATTAATATCACTGTGTACAGATATAATCTCAGCTTTCCCACTCAGCTTTCTTGCTCTGCTTCCTGGAACACCCTTCCTTGTATCTGCCGTCCACAACAAACCATGCAAACCATGTGAGCAGGGCATGTGACCCTAACAAGAACACGTTTGAAATTTAACAAGATTAAAGATAGAGAGGTATTGACAAGAGTGTGACTGGGAAGCTGATATTTATATTGGAGAGAGAGAGAAAAGAAGAGTTAATAGTTACTGAGCGTCTCCTACATGCTAAGCCCTGTGCTAGGCTTCTAATGCATACTGTGTCACTTAAACTTTGCTATAACCCCAGGGAGGTAGGTATTATTTCCACTTGGCTGTGACAAAACAAAGACAATATGAAGTCACATGGCAGCTGACAAAGCAGTGATTTGAAACCAGATCTGAGTAAAAAATCCATGTTCTTTCCACTACATCTTGCTGCCTTTAGATGCTTTAAAGTCCTGGGGCATCTGGCTGGCTCAGTCAGCAGAGCATGACTCTTGATCTTGGGGTTGTGAGTTTGAGCCCCCTTTGGGTGTAGACATTACTTAAAAATAATTTTTAAAAAATCTTTAGTTTTAAAGTCCTTTCAAAAATAATTTTCTCATTTTTAAATACATCATCCCTGCTTAACCAAATAATACTCTTTGGAATTCAGAGATCAGATCTTTCTAGAATTCCAAACCTCTGGCCAGGCTGTACCTCAGACCATTCTTTAACAGCTTCATCTCTGGAACTGACCTCTGAATTTTCTAACCTGAGTGGTGACCGATCTCAATGCAACTGAAGATCCTAGAGTTGGATTCTTCCCTTGTCTTCCCCGTGACCTCGCTCACTTCCAGGGAGCCCCCTGACAGAATGATGTGGTTCTGCACACAGAGCTATACTCACAACCAGTCACTTTGGAATCTGGCAGATTTCCGAAGATAGGGATAGTTTTTGCTGATACTTTCTGATGTAATTTGGTTTATTGTTTTTGAGATCTTGGCTGAAATAAATGAGACATTTATGAAAAAAATAAATAAATAAATATATCATCCCCTTTATATAACTCTGCAGATTATTTTGGGATGATTAAGAAACTTACCAGGCCTTTAATATGTTTAGCAT
This sequence comes from Cryptoprocta ferox, assembly GCA_028646485.1. NCBI lineage: Eukaryota > Metazoa > Chordata > Mammalia > Carnivora > Eupleridae > Cryptoprocta > Cryptoprocta ferox. Next base: position 71,110,527 of record CM053567.1, on the reverse strand, counting down.
GTCCAATAAAATATTCAGTAGCATTCAGAAAATCCAGCCAATCCTTGGTTGTAGTGTAACAAAAGGTGCCAGTTGCAAACAAGGTACAGAGCTTATGTCGGAATACAAATCAGCATACTACTTCCTTAAGAGACCAAGTTTTACTATGGAGAAAAAAGCCAGCTGAATAGTATATTTAATGACACAATTGTTTTCATTTTGTCAAAAACTCCTTATCTCATTGCCAACTGGTAATAGTTTGTTGACTGGTAATCATTCTGATGACTATATTTGGGGAAGCACTAGTGTAGAGTACATTTCAATAATCCCACCTACAACACAATGAGACCTCATTATTATACACTATTTTCACTTTGTAAATAGAAAAGCAAGAAGAAAGCTATCTTTTCAAAGAAAATAGGTAATCTGCTCTAACCTGAAAATATTAATCAGGATTTATCCATTAGTTGAGTCATTCATTTATTCATTCAAGACGAGTATATAAAGAAAGATATTTCTTCTGCCTTCTGCTCAGAGGGGGTAGGAGAGTTAAGCACAAATTTAAAAAAAAATTATTGGTATACAATGTGATTTTCCTTGATTCCTCTTTTTCTTCCCATACAACGATTCATGAGCAAATTCTGTTGGTTCTTATCTTCAAAATATAACCAGAATTTTCAGTGTATCTCTTTACCCAGGGCAACTGCATTTCACTATTCCAGAGGATGTTATTTGCATGTTAATCTCCATAAACTGGGGCCCTGTTTCCACCACTCTCCACACTCTGCACTTCCTCCTCTATCTCCCTAAACCATTATCTCTTTTAAGTTCTTAATTCTATTCTTGCTTTACTACATTGTATTGTCCACACAAAAGCTGGAGTGTCACTCCATTGCTCCAAAACCTCCAGTGGCTTCTCAGCCTATTCAGAAAAACATCCAGAATCCTCGCTGTAGCCTGCAAGCCCCACATTATCTCAAGCAGACAACAAAGTCATTTTCTTAAACTGATAGGGATAGGACTGAATTGGGGATGGGAGGAACATCGTGAGGGATGGGAATGGTCAAACATTGAAAGGCAGGGGAAGGTAGCTGACAGATAAAAGGACAGACAGGGACCCCAAGAACCCAGGTGAGATGTGATACCATTAATTTCTAATAGTTCCAGCCTGAAATGTATAGCCTGGAACTATTACATATTAGATAATCTCTATCAGATGCTCTCTAATCATGCTATGAAGGTAAGGGTAAATGTAAGGTTAGTGAAAATGCATGTCAGTTTTTGTTGCAGAACAAATTCTCCCAACAGTCCATGACTTAAAACAACAAATACGTATTATTTCTCATGATTCTAATGTTTATTTATTCATTTTGAGAGAGAGAGAGAGAGTATGAGCAGGAGAGGGGCAGAGAGAGAGCATCCCAAGCAGGCTCTGCACTGTCAGCACAGAGCCTGATGCAGGGCTTGAACCCATGAACCATGAGATCATGACCTGAGCTGAAACCAAGAGTCAGATGCTTAACTGACTGAGCCACCCAGGAACCCCTATATCTCGTGATTCTAAATGTCAGCAGATGGTTCTGTTCTAGGCCAGCTCAGTTGGATGAAATGGTCTAGAATGACCGTATTCAAATACCTGATAATTCGCAGACTGGTTGTTTTGGAGAGACCTCAGCTGTGACTATTTATTTCTACTTTAAAAGGTCTCTCATTCCCCAGCCACCTAGTTCAGGCTTCTAAGTGAACGCAGTGTTCTAAAGAGCAGACAGCAAGCTCTGTATGTGCCAGCTCGGTCATTACGTGAGTCATAGTTGCTAATGTCCCTTGACCAAAGCAAGTCACATGATCAACCCCAGAGTCCGTGAAGGAGGGACTGAACAAGGTCAATACAGGGAGGAGCGAAAAAACTGGGATCTGTACAACCATCAGGCAGACTGAGTACTGAACTAGGCTTATGGTTTTCTGGATAGGGTCAGACAAGGATAAGGCTACAAGGAAGTACAGAGTTTTGGTGAGGAAGTTTGTTGCTCAGATGAGCAACTAGGGGCTGCAGCTGAGAGGAAAAGGAAATGAGATCACGAAGTGTTTACAAACTGGGAGAAAGTGATGTTAAATGATCCTGGAACCCACTGCAGTATCTGTGGGCATCATTCCCATACCAACAAGCAATTCTCAGACACCAGCTGGATGTCCTACAATTGAACACAATTCTGACACTATCTACCCATAGATTGATTCAGATCTTACAGGTGAAGTGCTCAGTCCTTCAAGACTGTCACCCACCTTCAGATGCTAATTGCCAAGTTCAGGTTGTCCCTTGTTTCTGGCTGACTATGGATATGAGGTCCCAACAGCATCCTCCTTGGGTTCGATTGATTTGCTAGAGCGGCTCACAGAACTCCAGAAAACATTTTACTTGCTTTACTAATTTACTTGCTTTACTAACTTAATAAGTTAACTTTACTTACATTTAGATTACTGACTTATTATAAAAGGATATAACTCAGGAATAGCCAGATGGAGGAGATGCACAGGGCAGCGTATGGGGAAAGGGTGTAAAACTTCCATCCTGTCTCCAAACACTCCTGTGTCCCCACATCTCCAAATCCTCACCAACCTGGAAGCTCTCTGAACTCTGCCATCTTGGGTTTTTAAAGAGGCTTCATTGGGGTGCCTTCGTGGCTCAGTCGGTTAAGTATCCAACTTCGGCTCAGGTTGTGATCTCACAGTCTGTGGGTTCGAGACCCACATTGGGCTCTGTGCTGACAGCTCAGAGCCTGGAGCCTGCTTCAGATTCTGTGTCTCCCTCTCTCTCTGCCTATCCCCCACTCATGCTCTGTTTCTCTCTGTCCCAATAATAAATAAACATAAAAAATTTTTTTTAAAAAGAGGCTTCATTACATGGGTATGATCAATTACTGACCATTGGTGATTGAACTCAATCTCCAGCCCAACCTAAGGAGGTCAGGGGCGTGGGATGGAAAACTCCAACCTTATAATCACATGGTTGGTTCTTCTGGAAACCAGCCCCTATCCTTAGGTGCTTCTAAATGTCACTATAAACAAAACAAGAGACACCTTTACTAATCTCATCACCTAGGAGATTCCAAATGTTTTCGGAGATCTATACCAGCAACCCAGATGATGATGAAATATGTATATTTCTTATTATCCATTTCAATATCACAGATGTATTAAAGAGAATGAAGTTCTCCACGAGAAAGAAGGACGGCTGTATTGGTAGCAGTGGGGAGAGAGCTGGGAGGATCAAAGCGAGAACGATATTTAATTATAAGACTATAGTCCATGCCAGCCCTGCCCCAGCTGAAGCTGGGAGCCCACATCTCTCAGAGGGTGTGGGGACTTGGGTCTCTGGAGAGTCAGCCCATGGTCTCCTGATAAGCTTCCTTTTTTTTTTTTTTAAGTCTTCTTTTTTTAAAGTAGGTTTCACACCCAGTTGAAGCCCAAATCAGCTCTTGAACTCACAACCTTGAAATCAAGATCTGAGCTGAGATCAAGAGTTGGACTCTCAACCACTGAGCCACACGGATGCCCTCCTAAAGAAATCTTCCTAGGAGCAGTGTGAGGAAGACAACCACCACCCCCTCCCTGGACTGACAAAGCCACCTGCCAACCACTGCTGCCACTAGGCCCAAGAGAAAGGCAAAAGGAGATGCTAAAGGTGACAAAGTGAAGGTGAAGGATGAGCTACAGAGTAGATTGGCACAGTTGTCTGCTAACCCCGCTTCTCCAAAAGCAGAACCCAGGCCTAAAAAGGCCACTGTAAAGAATGCAGAGAAGCTGCCCAAAGGGAGAAAGGGGAAAGCAGATGGTGGGAAGGATGGGAGCAAAGCTGCAAAGAACCACATTCCAGTCACAGAAAGCAGAAGACACCAGGAATACCAAGTGAAGTGTACTTTGATAGCTCTGTGCTTCTAGTGACTCTACTGTTTCAAATACTATCTTTCTTCAGTCAAGTTTTATGAAAATGTAGAATTTGGTATTTTCTTTCAAACTTATGTTGTTAGCATACAACATACATTGTTGTAGGGGCACCTGGGTGGCTCAGTCGGTTAAGTGTCCAACTTTGGCTCAGGTCATGATCTCATGGTTCATGGGTTCGAGCCCTGCATCAGGCTCTATGCTGACGGCTCAGAGCCTGGAGTCTGCTTCAGATTCTGTGTCTCCCTCTCTCTCTGCCCCTCCCCTGTTTACAGTCTCTGTCTCTCAAAAAATGAATAAAAATGTTAAAAAAAAAAGACACATTGTGGTTGTCTTTTGTGAAAAGCATAAATACCACTAATACAATATCTCAGAAGCTGGATCGAAATGGAGATTTTCTATCCTCATTTTCTGAAGATTATTCTTGATTCCCAGGAGAGATTTTCTGACATGCACACGTCTTTGGCTTAGAAGCCGTACAGCATAGGGAAGCAAAACTTCATGTCTCCTTTCCTGATCCCATCAGCACATATACTTGACCTCCTGAAATAGTTATGATGTTGCTTTGGCACTCCTAAAATCCTGTGTCAGGTACTCGGGCTTTTGGGTGATAACATCAAGATGGTGTTGCTCAAGAGAGCCAAGTTTCCTGTTTGTAGTTTGTGGATCATCCCATTGATAATCTTGGGAGTTTTTAGTTCCTTTCCTTCATGTCACAATTGGCCTGTGAAAAGATCTTACATGCCTCATAGGAAATATCTACCCCTTCTGGGAACTTTGCCTGTTCAAAACAGCAACGGAAGACTGTTGACTTTTGGGGAGCGGAGTTTGAAAGTTGTCAGATGTTATGGTTTGTCAACCATGTCCTCCACGAAGTAATAGGTTTTAAAAAGTATCTTATAAAGCAGACTATAAATTAGCTTGGTGGTAAGGGGATCATTTCCTACCCAAAGTCATAGAGATATTCTTTACTGCATTGTAAACATTTAAAGTTTTGCTTTTCACATTTGTCTTTAGTCTTCCCTGATTTTTGTGAAAAATATGAGATAGAAATTTAATATAATACTTTCCCCATAGGGATAAGTGGTGGCTTGTCCCAGCACCATTTTCTGGACAGTTAATTCTTTCCCCACTGATCTCTAACACCAGATCTTTCATAAAGGAAGTCTGTGGTGTGTGTGTGTGTGTGTGTGTGTGTGTGTGTGTGTGTGTATCTGTTGATGGTTTCTATACTGACTCACTGGTCAATTTGTCTAACCTGTGGCAAGGTTATATAATCTCGAGTACTGTAACTTTAGAAAATGGTCTTTTTTTTTAAAGTTTATTTATTTATTTTGAGAGAGAGAGAGAAAGTGCAAGTGAAGGAGGAGCACAGAGAGAAGAGAGAAAGAGAATCCCAAGCAGGCTCTGCACTGTCAGCACAGAACCTGATACAGGGCTTGAACTCATGAACTGTGAGATCATTACCTGAGCCGAGGTCAGACACTTAACATCCAGGCACCCCTAGAAAATAGCCTTGACATCTCAGAGTAAATCCCACCTCCATCTTCAAAAAAATCACCGAATTCTTTTTACTTGGTAATATCTTAGCTATTCTTAGCCATTTGCTCTTCTGTACAACTTTAAGAATTAGACTGACAAGTTCTAAAACAAAACAAAAATGTTGGAATTTTTATTGGATTTGTATTAACTTTATAGAGTAATTACACTGTTGAGTCTTCTAATCCATGAACGTGATATAGCTCTATTTTGCCTTTTTAAATATCTTTCAATAAAGTTTTATAATTTTCTCCCCCCCCAAAAAAAAAGAAAGAAAGAAAAACTATAAGACTACAGGATTGGCAAATTTAAAACTTCAAAAAAAGCAAACCCTGGGATATTTCATAAATAATACTCAGTTTAGAGGCACCTGGCTGGCTCAATCGATAGAGGATGCGACTCTTGATCTTGGGACTGTGAGTTCAGGCCCCATGTTCAGTGTAGAGATTACTTAAAAATAAAACCTTTTAAAAAATAATATTCACTTTAGAAATTATATTTTTAATTTTTTAACAACAGCTTTTTCAGATAAAACTCTCATACTATAAGATCCCCCTTTTAATGTATATAATTAAATGTTTTTTTAGCAAATTCATAGTTGTGCAACCATCACCAATGTTATTATTTTTAAATTTTTAAAAAATAGGCTCCATGCCCAATGTGGGGCTTGAACTCATGACCCTCAGATTAAATGTTGTATACTCTACTGACTAAGTCAGCCAGGCGCCCCAGCAACATGTTATTTTTATATATCTATTTTTAAATTATTCATTTTATATTTAATGTCATAGGAACTTGACAAACACAGAAGAAAAAAGTAGTGCCACTCTAGTACAACTATGTTGATTTCCTCAGTCTGATATAGATGGGCTTACCAAATAACCTGGGAGATTTTAGTTGGTAAGTTTTTTGTATTTGATATCTTTTTTATTTTACTGTCTTTTGCCTTTTACATAGTTATAGTCAAGATGTATATAAATTTTGTATCTTGCATTGTCCACTTTATCATGAGCATTTTCCATCTGTCTAAATGATGTTCATACTCATGATTTATAATGGCTGCATAATGGTATAGCAAATCGATGTATCATAATTTATGTAACTATTTCCTTATTTTAAAGCATTTAGTTTATTTCTAATCTTCTAATTTTATGATTAAAACTCTGAATAAAATCTTGACACATATAGGTTTTTCCCAGTTTTGAATTATTTCCTTATAACATATTTCCAGGACACTGATGGCTTTTGAATCACATTGACAAATTACTTTTCAAATGGCTTATAATTGTAAAATGCCAACAAGTATGAATGAGAGAGCACCAGTTTCCCTGCAATCTGGTTAGGATTGAGTAATATCATTTAAGCATTTAAGATAATGTCATCAGTCAAAAGACACAAATTTGCATTTATCTTATCAGGATGAACAGAATGCAGAATTTTAAATTTTAGGATAACAAAGAAAGATTTCCTCAAGTTTCTTTATCTATGGAAGAAATTTCTAACCACGTTAAATAAATGACCTGCTATTCCCCAAGCTCCTAAACCAAAACTCTAGTAAAATGCTATTCTTTTTAATAGGGAATTACTTGTTTAAAACAGGAGGGGGGGGGAAGAAATAAACAAGATAAAGAAATAACAAGCTACTTTTGCCCTAAGCATATTTTTTGGTTCCAGAAAAGTAGAACATTTACTTGGACAGCCACTCTGGGTAAGACGGACATAAATCCAATTCCAGGGTCCACAGAACGTGTGAAGTCTCATAGGAGATTCTCCCCTCAATATACTGTGACCTCAAAGAGACACTAAGAGCTGAATCTAGTAGGACATCTACAAGGAATTATAGCTGGGTTTATACCTCCTGGGTTGCCCAGGAAGCCTAAAGCCAAAAAAGCTGGTTTAAATGCCTGGAGGACTCTGGCAGAATAATTCCCACAAATATTAGTTTTCAAATGCAATGACCAGTACACAAAGGCAACTAGAAACTCAAGGGAACTAGACTCTACACAGAGAGCTGGCAGAAAAATAGACAATAGAAACAGACCAATAGACTTCAGATACTGGATTATCATACAGTGACTGTAGAACACTTACACTTACTGGATTTAAATCTACATTGAAGATGCCTGCAAAGAATAAGAAACTACAGTGTCATAAATTGAAAAAGAACTAAATTAACCTTTTAGAAATAAAAGACACAGTAATCAAAATTCAAAAATCATTAGATCAATTTAATAAATCAGTCACAGATGAAAAGAAAATTAATGAAACTATTTGGCACTTTACTAGGTTTGATGTATTCAGACATCTTTCTGTTCCATTTTGTCCGAATTTTGAAATTCTCAGATGGTTGAGACCCAATAACCTGATTTCACACATCCTGTGCTGTCTTTTCTTCTTCATAATTAAATTAAAACTGATGATTGCACCATTTAATGCAACAATGTCAAGGAACATCATTTTTTTTAAAGCTTTTATTACAAAACAAAGTTGAGGATTCAAATATGTACCTCTGACAAATCCCTTAGGTGCTGGTGTTGCTAGACGAAACTAGGCGCAACTGACTTCATTAACACCTCCCCTGTGGCTTTTTTACTCTTGGGCAGAAAGAGGTATCAGACCAGGAAGAAGACAAGTTTGGTTTTTATTCTGGAGTATGTAGCCTGGGGGTCTATTACATCTTCCACTGGGAAGGTTTGAAACTAGTGAACTTCCACCTATGAAGTAAACTTAGTAAAATTTACTGTATAGAATTAATGGAGTTTATTAGACTCAATAGTATATTTAGAAGGACTCATTGATTTACACTGGTCACTAGTTTTCACTAGTCTGCAGTGAGATAAGAAAAATAAGTTCTAAGAATGTTTTCATAAAAGTTGATTGATTTAAAAGAATTGACTTTTTAGAGGATACATTAATTTTGCAGGTCAAAATAATTTAAAATGAAGTGATGCTGCTAGTAAATGACAGTTGTCTTTTACTTTTGTCTTTAACAGCTTGGTAAAAATTAAAAATTGCAGTTCTGGTTCCAAAATTATTTTGAAGATCTGGATTGATCCATGGAGTCCAAAAGACTGGGAACTCCACTGATGTCATCTACTCCTTATTTGAGTATCCAACAAATATTCTGAGGGCCTATGATGTGCTAGGAGAAGAGCACACGTAAGAGAATGACTGCACTGTGTATCCCCTGCTTACAGTGAAAAAGGAGCACATTTAATCCAGAGTTCTGAGAAGTTAGGTAGTGCTAAGTCTTCTGGAAGCAGGACTGAGGGAAAGCCTGTTTGGGAACTCAATCTCTTACTGAAAGAAGTAAAGCTGAGCTCTCTTGAAAATGCACAGGAATTTGCTTGCTGCTGAGGGAAAAAGAATGAATGAAGGAGAAAACTGTCTAGGGAACTTTATACATTTTTTTATTTCTATTTTTTAGAGAGAGAGAGAGCAGAGAAGGGGCAGAGGGAGAGAATTTTGTTTAAATGTTTATTTATTTATTTTGAGAGAGAGCACAAGCAGGGGAGGGGCAGAGAAAGAGGGAGAGAGAGAATCCAGAGCAGTCTCTGTGCTGACAGCACAGAGCTTGATGAGAGGCTCAATCCCATGACTGTGAAATCATGACCTGAGCAGATATCAAGAGTCTGACACTGAACTGACTGAGCCATCCAGGTGCCCCAAGGTCACAGCAGTTTTTGTCAGAGGGGACATTAAGAGATGTCAACATACCTCTGGCTGAGTACCAAGCTTGTATGGGTCAGCTTCCCAGGGGGCTGCACATTTGAAGCTTTCGGGCCACGTTTAACCAGGATATATTTTGCTAACCCCCTACAATTAAAAAAAAAAAGGTTTTTGTCATCAGTTGCAAAAATTGAAAAATTGGCAATTCCCAGCTTTTCTTGAAAACTTAAAAGTATCTGAGGAGACTAGGAACCATAGTTCCTCAGGGAAACAATCACAGTAACTTCCTATCAATGTATAATAAGCCTATCGAAAAGTACACAGTGTATAACTTGATGTTCACAGGTGAACATTCCCCACCAACCAGCACCCATATCAACACGCGAAACATGACTAGTATCTCTGTTGCTGCATTTTTTTTACCTCAATACCTGGGATTCATGGTCTCACCACTTCGAAGAATGAAGAGGTGGACACAAAGTAAAATAAGCAGTAGGCAAAAGTTTATTAGAGTAGAAGATCAGAAAGTAGGAATAATACGAAAGCTCTCTTTACAGAGAGGGGGCATTCCAAAGTGAATGCCTGCGACTATAAGCAAGGGTCTTTGTTCTATAGCGTTTTGATGGGCCCCCTTTCCTAACCCCTTGCCTCTTCTCAGGTTCTCTACCCTTTTTGGCCTCATAAGTCTGAATGAGGAGTCATTCCTTTTTGATTGGTTCTTTTCCATTAAATGAGGAGTGGTCTATGGCCATACCTTTGTTATAAGGTCTACTAGTATTTTTAGTCAGGTCTTTCGTCAAATTCCTGAGGGGAACCTGAAGGGGAGTAGGTGATGTCAGGTACCTTCTCAAGAGGAACTTTACTCTTGAGGGAGTTTGCTCTAGGTCGTACATTCCCAGAAGAAATGTTTTAAAATGTGTTTTTCCCCACCCAGGGGCCTTCAAGCCTTAGCCTCCCTCTTTCTGCTTACTGAATCCTAACTTTCCCTATCATATCTCCAAAGTCATACTTACTTAATCCTATTTACAATCTTGTGAGGCAGTGTACATTACTATGTCCTTTTAAATATGAGGAAACTGAAGGTAGACAAGTCACCAGGCTAAATACTGAAAGTAGCATTTGAAACTGGATCTGCTGTCTGATTCCAAATCCCATACTCTCAAAAAAAAACAAAAAACAAAAAACAAAAACAAAAACAAAAAAAACCAGGTTAACTGGTATGTTCGCTTTTAACAATATGGAGAAGCTGTCTCCTTCCACTTACTTCCGGGCGCCAGAGCCACGGCATCCACCCGCAACCACCACCCTGCATCTCAGGCCGCCAGCGCCTACGCCTCCCCAGCGCGGAACCGAGAAAGCAGTGCACGCCGTTAGTGCTGCGCACTCTCCCCACACCTGAGGGCGCTGTTGCAGCTACAATCGGAGAAGTTCCTCTTTCTGTTGTCGCGATACTCTTAGGCCGGAAAAACGCAAGATCGAAGGTCACGTAGATGACACGCCTAGCCCCGTACGTCTAAGTTCTCGCGCGAGTTACACTTCCGTCCTTTCGGCTCCTTCAGCAGCGCCATGGCGGTCGGCAAGAACAAACGCCTTACGAAAGGCGGCAAAAAGGGAGCCAAGAAGAAAGTGTAAGTGGCTTCTCTTCTGGCCTCCAGCTCTTTGGGGTTCTTCAGGGATCGGCGGGCGGGTTCTGGATGGCGGCGTGTGCCGGATGGCAACGATGCCAGTTGGATTGCGCGCCGTGGCTGGTTGGTAATCTCCGAACGACGGCCTGGCGGGTCTGGGTTCTGTGTCGCCACAACAGGTTACTTTCCTTTGGCCTTGGTGGTCTTGGACGCACCCCTTTTGAGCCAAATTGGCGTGGCTACTCGGGGCTGGCGTGTTCGGTATTGCGGGCTCCCTGGCTTCGTAAATTCCACTGGAAATCGATGCTACTGTAAGAGTTAAAGTCCTTCCTGTTCGCCCAGGACCCTACACCCCCACCTCTCTTTGGGCCAGGTGGGACCTTGGAGTACCTAAGAGCTCGCGGGAGTCCCTGAATATCCTGAGTTACCAGTACGAGTTTTCATGCACCAGTGAAGTTCAAGAGACCTGCATGTTATTCTGAGGCAGTCCTGCTTGTGTACTGATGGTGGGAAGTGTGTACGTTTATGGCATAGCTTTTTCAAAGTGTCTGGTCTGTGTACGAAATGAAGCTTACATAGTGAGGAAGAGCTAGGTTCGTATATGCGCCCTTCACCTCGTTGAGAGGAGTAGATTCTTCCATACTCCAGTTGCTTACATGGCAGTTAGCCCCTTAAAATCATGAGAATGAGAAAAGTTTTAAAAATTTAGTTAAAAAGCAAAAATAAAAATTGAGTAAGAATTAACGTGATTTGTGGTAAGACTTAATGTAAATGCCTTTTAAATACAGGGTTGATCCATTTTCAAAGAAAGATTGGTATGATGTAAAAGCACCGGCAATGTTTAATATAAGAAATATTGGAAAAACACTAGTCACGAGAACTCAAGGAACCAGTGAGTATTTTATGCTTGTTTTGTATTTTTTTAAGGTCTGCTGGTGGTCCTGTGGTGGGAGAACTTGAGGAAATGTCAGTTTTTGGTTGAATCTTTGGCCACTGCAGTGCTTGTGTTTGGTGGAACACTTGTATAAGAACGGTGGTGCTTTTAGAATCCATAAGAAAATGTGCCTGGGTAGTTTTGAGCTTCTAATGAGCATAGTCGGGTCATTGGTGATCGGATAATTTGGTTAACAAAAGTTAGGGTTTCCCCCCCCCCCCAATTTTATGATTTCTCAGTTCAACTTTATGCATGAATGTTTCTTGGTTGGCTTGACTTTATGTGTATCCTAATAATATAACAATTCTTGTTTTATAGAAATTGCGTCTGATGGCCTCAAGGGTCGTGTATTTGAAGTCAGCCTTGCTGATCTGCAGAATGATGAAGTTGCATTTAGGAAATTCAAGCTGATTACTGAAGATGTTCAGGGTAAAAACTGCCTGACTAATTTCCATGGCATGGATCTTACCCGGGACAAAATGTGCTCCATGGTCAAAAAATGGCAGGTGAGAACAAAAATTCCTTAGAGTGCTTGGTGCTGTGGCGTGCATGGCCAAGGATGTTATAATGACAAGGAGCATATGCAATTGAACTGCGTTTCATTTTAAATTGAAGTGCATTTCATTTTAAATTCTTGATATTTTCTTGCTTTTACTGAGTGGTGACTCTGGAAGTGGCACTCCTGAATTTGAGCAAAGCTGTGAGCAAGCCATGATCTTCCTATTTGTTTAAGTGGAGTTCAAGATTTATTTTCAAGGTTTAATGCTGGGTTATCAGAGTTAGTGTTTCTGCTATGTGGATGGCTAGTTGGAATGTCTAGGTGCAGGTTTTCAGTTTTGACTGTTTTGGGGAATATCTTTGAAACTCAAAATCTAGTGAATTTTATAGTGAAAGGGTTTCTCCTGCAATGTAGCATAGTAAGAGTGGCAGAGCCTCTGGTGTGGGAATCTGGGAATCTGCTCCATTTCCCAATTGTGTTCTCTTTGGCAAGCAACTTAAAGCTAGCCAAGCCTTGATTCCTTTATCTAAAATGGAGGTAAGAGTATCACTTTTTGGAGTTGAGATGAAATAAAAGCCATGTAAACATGCTTAAGCAGAGAGCTTGACAAAGCATCTGGTCAGCATTGTTACTACAGGAAATAACTACATTGGTTCAGGTGGGTCTGGTTAACCATTCAGTTTTGGGATGTTTTGTATATGGGAATGAATGATGACAAAATGTTTCGGTCCCAAATGATACATACTGATTATACCGTTACATTTATTTCTGACATTCCCCAAAGATTTTATGGTTGAATTTCTGGAGATACTTTAAGGTCCTTTTGCTGAAAGTGTATTATTCAACTAAGGTATAAAATTTACAAATTGCAAATGAGGTAATTCAGGTTTTGTTGCTACTTAGGTAGTTTTTGTTTTTTAATTTTATGGAGTAATATGAGTAGTTAACAGATTTTTAATTACATTTTAGTTGTGAAATTGAATATTTAATCCTCAGCATGGCTCTAGTTTGGGACATGAAGGACATTTAAAAATAACAGGCATTTAGTGTTACAGCAATATTTCACCTATTCGGACACATTTTTTAAAAAAGAAGGAGTAAGTGTAGATGTCCATAATGTAGAGCGTCTTCGAACCTGTTTTCTCATCCTGCAGAGTTGTATGACTGGGTGAGAAGGGTAGATCGTTAAAGGCTGGCATGTATACATGAAAGAGATAGGGATAGAAGTGTTACCTAGGAAAGAGAAGGGGGGAGAGTTGAGACGACTTGGTATTTAATTAGATATGAAGAATAGTAACATTTGGAGTAACAATTGGTAAGTTTACTTCAAGGAAGTTAATTCTGTAAGTTAGGCATGTAGTTTATGTTCTACTTCATATTATAAAATAAGTACTTGATCTTCTAGCTTTTTTATATTAGATTTTGAGGACTTTAAATTGAACCTGGTACGATATTTTTTTTTCACTAGACCATGATTGAGGCTCATGTTGACGTCAAGACTACCGATGGGTATTTGCTTCGTCTCTTTTGTGTCGGTTTTACTAAAAAACGCAACAATCAAATTCGGAAGACCTCTTATGCTCAGCACCAACAGGTCCGCCAAATTCGGAAAAAGATGATGGAAATCATGACCCGAGAGGTACAGACCAATGACTTGAAAGAAGTGGTCAATAAATTGTAAGTGTTTCTTTCCATTATACAACATAACCCTGAGTCTCTGGTTATCCCTCAGATAAAGGAAAGCATGTGAGACAAGGTGGAGTCAGACCTGTGTTTAAATCCTGTCTGTGAAACTGTCTAGCTAAATCTCTTGAAGTGTAAGTGCTAAGTAAATGTGGTTTGGTTTCTTCATCCTTAGGAATCAGTCTCATGGCAGATGGTGAGACTTGAAGCATACGAAATGTTGTTGCCTTAATTAGAAAATACACTGAATAGACAAAACTTTTCCCCAGCCGATAATGTATGGGAATAGGTGATGACAAAATGTTTTGGTCCCAGATGATGTTCACTGATCAAACTGTTAACATCTTTCTGATGTTCCCATGCAGTTGGCTAAGGGTGAAATAGAAAAAGCAGAAGGCTCAAATACTAACTTTGCTATTAAATAGCTGTATAATTCAGATCATTTAACATCCACCTGTAAAGGGGCAAAAATAGACTGTCTTAAAAGAGGATTTAAGTGGATTAAATTAAGTGGGTATAATACATACAGGTTTATTCTTTTCTGTCATTACTGTTTTGCAGGATTCCAGACAGCATCGGAAAAGACATAGAAAAGGCTTGTCAGTCTATTTATCCACTCCATGATGTCTTCGTTAGAAAAGTAAAAATGCTCAAGAAGCCCAAGTTTGAATGTAAGTGAATATTCATAGGATCCTTAAAGAAATTGTGTGGCCAAATAAGTACATTGGTGTCTTGCTTTTTGAGACCCAATGATGGCTTTGTTTGTTTGTTTGTTTGTTTGTTGTTGTATCATGCCTATATAGTATTGAAGACCATTGTTTTAAGATAATGGTATGCTATAACATTTTTATTCTTTCTTTTAGTGGGAAAGCTCATGGAGCTTCATGGTGAAGGTAGTAGTTCTGGAAAAGCTACTGGGGATGAGACTGGTGCTAAAGTTGAACGAGCTGATGGATATGAGCCACCAGTCCAAGAATCTGTTTAAAATTCAGACATTTAATGGTGACAAATAAAAAATCTTATTTGTGATGTTTAATTTCTGATCATTATTTTTAAATAATATACACATGGTGAATCAGATGTTTTGAACTGATGGTGATGTGAACTTTTCTGAACCGTTTTTGGATTTTATCCATTGATTTTAGTTACTAAACAGCTGTGAAAGGGTAGTGATCTATTTTAAGCTGTAGTGATCTGGATGGTAGTGCTATGGACAGTTAATGAAATCTTTTCTCTATGTGGTGTATGTTTTCAAATGGTTCTTGAACCATCTGAAAGTCAAAATATGGCAGGGCCCTTCCCCCAGAATTTCTGATTCAGTAGTTGTAGGGTGAGACCTGAAAATTTGCCTTTAAAAAAAATTTTTTTTTTTTTAGTTTTGGAGCATACACGCAAATGGGAGAGGGGCAGTGGGAGAGAATCCCAAGCCCACTCCATACTCAGCCTAGAGCCTGACATGGGGCTTAGACCCCAGGACCCTGGGATCATGACCCAAGCTGAAGTCAATGTCAGTCAGGCACTCTACCAACTGAGCCACCCAGGTGCTCCTGAAAACTTGCACTTTAAACAAGTTTTCATGTAGTGGCCAGGGACCACACTTGGAGAACCACTCTGCTAGACTGAGCAATGCAAAGAGCCCACTAACTTCATTTAGGGGTTTTTTGTGTGTTTTTTTTTTTTAATTCTAAGTGTTGTCATTTCACCAATAGTAAAATGCTACACTGTTCACCTGTACTGTGAAGTTGAACTGGACTAGAGATATAGGCTATTCAACACCTGTGAATAAGTGGGCATTTGATGCAGTCCACTATCTAGTATTTCCTCTAGTCATTAATTTACCCATTCTGTTCTGGTCCTTTTCACCTCCCAACTTTTTCATTCTTGATCAGTACAAGACCTTAAAATCCTGAAAAGTTTGAAGTAGATGAGAAGAGAACCTTGGAAATTCCCATTACTTCCATCCTACCATCTATGTATATGTGAACATTTTTTTGCCTTCTTGCCTAATCAAGCTCATAACTAGCAGTTTTCACATTTATTAGTGTTTATTTAACCAGTCTCTACCATCAGCATACATACTGAAATTTGCTCTTCTAGATAAAGCCCTACTCAAACCCCTTATAGCAAAGCTCAAAAAAGTTAAACCATATATTTGGGGGGGGGTGATAAGCTATTTCATGTTTGGGTTAACCATATTCTTAGTAACTAATTTTATTTTTGTATTTAAAAAAAATGAGAGTGTGCATAAGTTGGGGAGAGGAAGAGAATCCCAAGGCTTTCAGCACAGAGCCTGACACAGGGCTCAATCCCATGAATTGAGAGATCTGACCTGTGCTGGAATCAAGAGTCTGGGTGCTTAACCAACTGAGCCAGCCAGGTGTCCCTCTAATTTTGCTTGTGAATGGTGCAATTGGACACCCCCAAAAAGCTGTCACTGTCAAGATTACCAATGACTATTAAGTCCAAATGGTCTGTTCACGACCCACATTTTATTTACTTTTAGTGACATTTGACAGTTTTCTTCCAGAATCTTACCTCCCAAGATTTCCTATGTCAGTGGCTACTCTTTACTAGTTCATCTCAGACTTTACTGTAGAGTGTCTAAGGCTTGGTACTCGGACATTTACCAATACTCTCCCTAATATTAAGTATGTCCAACTGACTTCCAGATTTTTTATTTCTAGCCCACACCTTTCTTCAATTATAGGTTTTGTCTATCGCCTGCTTACTTGATATCTTTGGATGTAAAATAGGCATTACACATTTGACCTGTCTAAAATGGTATTCCAGGGGCACTTGGGTAGCTCAGTCAGTCAGGTGCCTGACTTAAACTCAGGTCATGATCTTGAGGTTTGTGAGTTTGAGCCCAGCATCAGGCTCTGTGCTGACAGCTGAGAGCTTGGAGCCTGCTTCAGATTCTGTGTCTCCCTCACTCTCCCTCTCCCTCTCCCTCTCCCTCTCTCAAAGATAAACATTAAAAATAAAAGGTATTCCAGGTCACAGTAGTTTAACCAAAACATCCTTATATTCAAGGCCAAAATCCTTTGGTCATCCTTGACCATTCAGTTTATTCAAAATAGATAAAATAGAATCACCATTTCTTACCACCTCCATTACTATCACTCTGAAGCAAGCCGCCATTACTACCTGGACTGTTACTGCCTACCTGGTCTCCCTAGGTCCCTTGTGGAATTTTAGAGAAGTTCACTCGAAAAGCCCCATGTGACCTTGCCTGTGACCTCTTAACTACAATTTCTCTGATTATTCTAGCCAGACTGTCCTCACTATTACCTTAGGGCTTTTGCACTTGTTTTTCCTGTGCTTGGAATGCTCTTCCCTTAAATGGCCACAGAGCTTGTTCCTTAAAGTGTCAGCAGACACTGATGATGGGTTTGACCTGTTAAAAATTGTACCCTATCCTTCAGCACTCCTGATTTCCCATTATTTTTTTCTGTGGTTTTTACTTGGTTCTACTAGATTATCCCAGGAAGACTGCTTTTTGGGTAGGTGGGCGGGGGGGGTGACCCGGTTCACTGCTAAACCATAAGTGCCTACAGCGCCAAATATTCTCCAGTGCCAAATATTCAATATTTGTTGGATAAAGACATGACATTCGCTATTAATATCCCATAGCAAAGAAGCAAATGTTTTCAGTAAAAATCATTAGTTATACATTCGAATCTCAGGTGACGGGGGCTTCCTTTCCAAGGTGGACAGAGTTAGGTCAAAAGAGTGGTTATTGAAGGTAGGGACCAGGAATTGACTTAAATGGTAGTTTTTGTCTTGGTGTTGGACATCATTTAGTGATAAAATCAGTAGTCAAGCTCCAATCTGTTACATCTCTGAATAGTGCTTGGCATAGTTCTTAGAAGGGTTCATCTGAAAGAGGTTCCAAAAAGAATGTATGGTTGAATTTTTTAAAAACGTTTATTTTTGAGAGAGGGGGGCACAGAGGATCCAAAGCAGGGTCTGTGCAGACAGCAGAGAGCCCGATGCAAGGCTTGGACTCATGAACTGTGAGATCATGACCTGAGCTGAAGTTGGACGCTTAACTGACTGAGCCAACCAGGCACGCTTGGGATTGAATTTTAAATGGTTGGACTGTTTGATGGTGAGTTTAATCAAGTTATCTTCTAGGCCAACTTGAAGGTGAGTAACATCCATTCAGTGAAAAACTAAAGGATAATTGTTTCCCATTTAAGTATCTTACATTTTTTACTATTATTTTAGAGCACAGGGGAGACAGGGGAGAAGGGCAGAGGATGAGGGGCGGGGGAGAGGGCAGAGAGAGAGAGAGAGAGAGAGAGAGAGAGAGAGAATCCTAAGCAGGCTCCATGCTCAGTGTGGAGACTCGGGGCTTGATCCCACTACCCTGGGATCATGATCTGAGCTGAAATCAAGTCAGATGCTCAACTTAACTGAGTCACCCGGGGCCACCTAAGTATCTTATAAATTTAATACATAGATTTTAAGTATTCACACTTTGCTTTTCTCTACTTGATTCTAACTGGAACAATTTTACTTTGGTCTTTCACAGGAAAACAAAAACTATTATAACCAGGGATACAGCAGTCTTCAAAAACAGGTTACTTAAGTGGCACTGGGGTGGCTCAGTTGGTTAAGCGACTCACAGCCATGAGATCATGACCTGAACTGAAGTCGGACGCTTAACCGAGCGAGCCAACCAGGTGCCCCACACAGGTTCTTAAAAGTGGAGGCAGAAGAGAATGGGATAATGCCGTGTGAAGATTCTGCCTGATGGTACTAGCTTTGATGAAGAAAGGGGATCATGGGCTAAGGGAAGTGAGTGGCCTCTAAAAGCTAGAAAAGACATGGAAATTCTCAATGTCACAATGGTACAATAGAACATGCCATCATTATTCAACCCACATTGCATGCACAGCAGTCTCACCACTACCAATATAATCACTGAGGTTTTAAAAAAATGTGACATTTGGCCCACTAAATGTTTATGGTTGTGTATTAACGTTGCTTCAGGACACGGCCATTACTTCTGTTCTCCCTCTTAGGCCTTATGTAGTCTCATTGCTACAACTATGCCATTAATACCCACTTCCAGTCCTTAGGTTGATAGCTCTGTAGTTACTTTGAAGCTTGTTCTCTGGTCAGTTCCTAAGTTCTCATGGAAGTACTTTCTGAGTTCTTGTATGTTTAGTACAATTTGTCAGTGTGCTTTATTCCTGAAAGTCACTTTTATTGACTATAACATTCTTGAGTCTTTGAGCATCTTAAATATATTACTCCATTTCCAACTGGCATAAAGATTGCTAAGGAAAGTCTGATGATGACCTAGTTTTCTTTCCCTTATAAGTCACTTTTTGATTTTGGCTAGAAGCCCAAAGAATTTTTTGTTTTTTAAATCCATTAAGTTTATAAAATGTGTCTTGGTGGTAGCTGTTCTGATTGAATAGTCTCAGGTATGCAGTTACTCTGAATATGTAACTTCAATTCTTCTTGGGGATAAAGTTTTCATAAATTAAAGTTTTTAGCATTTGTTCTATTCTCTTGATTTGGTGTCCTTTATTGGGGATTTCCTTGCCTGTGACTTCCTGGCAGCTGTCATGGTCCCTAACTATTCATGTGATAAATTTCTTGGGCTGTATTTCTGGAGGATTTTGTCAGCTAATTACTGCCCAGGGGCTAAACCTGGCCAGTGTCTGTTTTTTGATGTCCTACAAGCTGAGAATGGCTTTTCCATTTTCATATGGTTGAAAAAAATACTTCATCACATGTGAAAATTATATGAAATTCAAATTTCTGTATACACAAAGTTTTACTGGAACACAGTACATTCATTCAGCTTTATGTATTGTCAGCCGCTGCCTTTTGCACTACAAGGGCAGAATTGAGTAGTTGTGACAGACCACATGCGCCACACTCTTCACACTAAGGTGCAGCACAATGCAGACTGCCACGTTTATAACTTGGTGTTTTCTATCACCTATCTGAAAAGACACCTTCAAAGATGTGTTACATAAAATCTCATTACAAATCATCCATGACTGTGAGGCCGTGACCTGGGCCGAAATCAAGAGTTGGATGCTTAACTGACTGAGCCCCCGCCTGGCGCCCTTGTTTTCTTTTTAAAGAATCATTTTAGAGATACATGCTGAAATATTTACATTTGATATTCGAGATATGCTTCAATATAACTGGGGAGGAGAAAGTGTCAGGAACTGTGCAGTGTTTGACATTTTATCCAAGTTATAAGCTAAAAAGTCTGCCACAGTTTCATGGATGCTGGCAAAGATATGAGACTCCGGAGTCAGAAATAAAAGGACTTTATTACTCACAGCATATCAATAGCCGAAGTTTCATGTTCATTTGCGACAGTTTCCCATGCCCCTCAAATCCTACAGAGGTAATGCAAAGGATCCATCATACAGTGGGTTGCATTACAGAAGAGGAACACTAAAATTCAGCACTTGGATAACTAAGTGGAAGCAAGTCTGCTCTTTTTCCAGGGGGACACATTACATCATCTCTCAAGGTTGCAAGGTGCAAACACAAACCTGAGAAATGGCCCAGGTAAGGAGCAGGCAGAGAACTGTATAGTTGGCTTACCCCACAACAACATGTAGGGACACTTGGGCTCTGTGCCAGACTGCATCTCACAAGTCACTCCTCAGTGTGACATGTTCTTAGCCAAACTTGAATTTTTACATGAATATGCTTCTCCATCAACCACTCTGATTGGTCACCAGGTTGAATCTCATACCACATTTAACTTATTAGGGCTATTATCAACAAGACTCAAAGCAACAGATGAGGTCAACCTGTGGTATTTACCTCAGTCATTCTCTCCAGGGTTCCACACTCAGACAATTGTGAATAAGTCCAAGGGGGTAGCAGTCACTCTTATTTGAGGCAGCCATGATGTATTCTAAGGCCAGGCCATTATTCATTATGAACCACACAAGAGAGTTTAAACTTGGGTGTTAATTGTCAATAATTAGATGGGCAATACATGAGCAAAAAAGCAATACCTGTCTCCAGGGGAGAGCCATCTCACAACATATTTTTTCCCCATCCGGAAATACAATCAAAAGGGCACAGGTCACTTCACTTCAGAATTTGTTAAACCTGATTTGGATTATCATCACATTGGTTTGATCAAGTCACATGGACAATGTCACCAAACAGTTGTAGCTCCGGTTGCCATTTTTGGTATTGCCCAAAGCCATTCAGACATCAAAAGCATGTGATCACCCAGACTGAACCAACGTTGTGTTGCTGGGTGAGTTTGTACACATTTGCATGTGGGAGCTGCTGTTGATGTCATCAGGCATAGCAGAATACTTCAGAACCAATCATATCTCATTATATGAGTTTTCTTCTTCTCATAGCACATGGACACAGATGACAAACCCAGTAGCAGATCAGACTGTTGGCTGCAATTGCCACATGATTTAGGTAGCAGTTTTGGATCAAAGTTAGTAGTTCTCAACTGGGGTCAATTTCATCTCCCAGGGGACATTTGGCAATGTCCAAACACATTTTTGTCACAACTGGGGGAAAGGTGCTAATGGCATCTAGTGGGCAGAGGCCATTGATACTGCCGAACATCCCACAATGCAGAAAGTGGCCCCTCACAACATTAATTATCCAGCCTAGAATACCAATGTGCCAAGACTGAGAATGATCTAGGTAACAAAGTTAATTGCTATCCTTCCCTCCCTTCTAGGATCTAAAATGTTTTCAGGTGTCAGCAGAGAATGGCTGAGAATGTGTAATTTCATCTGTTCTCTAATCATCCCCACTTTCACCCAGACCTTTGTCCTGATTATCATCCAGGAAGCAGCTCAGCAGAGATGACCCTTTTCTGGGGATTGCCATATTGCGACCCCAACTACCTTACTCAGGTATGCAGAACAGGAGGAAGTGAGGGAAGCAGAATTAGAAACCTGTTCTCAATGCTCAATAATGCTAGCCATCTGTGGATGGTATAGTCATGAAATAATCAATCAGATATTCTTATTTGCCAGTTGGCCTTTGTGACAAAGAGTGCCCTAGTGTCATATTGCAAGTGGTCTGGAAAACTAAGAACATGGCACATATGATAATAATTTCGAGGGCTACAATTGTGTGATCAGTTGATTGGACCAGAACAGCACATCATAACCTATCAACAGTGCAGAGGCACCACTGGCTACCCAGGAGAGACAGCAGTGTAGTCCAGTGTAGTCAGTCTGTCGGTAGTCAATCTGTGCCTTCATTTACCTCAAAATAAATGGACCAACTTTTGGCAGGAATCACGAGGCTGGCATGCATAACAAAGAGTTTTTTACTGTGAGCACAGCCTAGAATGGTGAACGTGCTGCCATGTGTGGGGCAATCTGGGTGGTGCAGGCTTGATCAGTAGTTTGATTGCAGTAGGTCATACCAGACCTGGCCCTTACCAGAGGCATTTATAGGAATGACCCAGATGGGCCAATCAAAAGCTACAATTTGTCCCCACCATTTATAGCCCTAAAAAAGGGATGTTTTTAATTTGCCTGAATATAGTCTTTTAAGTAGCAGAACAGATGGCTAGGCTGTTCGTCAAGGGAAGCATTGGCCGATCTGTGAGAACTGCCCTGAATTCAGTCCACTAGCAGTGGCCACATTCACTTTGGTTCTGCATAAGACAATGAATACCATCAGCTTTTAACTTAGCTGAGCCACCGGTGATGCATATCTGGGTATTTAGGGGATCTCTATGAAGTGAGGGCCCCCTTGAGCCAGCAGCTATGCTTCAGGTGATGGGGTGAGAGACCTGGTTTTCCAAGAGTAACTCACTTCATGCAAAATGAAGATGCTTAAAGCTGCTGCAGTTTTTACTTGACCAGGAAGGCCCATTTACTGAAGCACATACTGTCTCCAATACACAAAGCATCCAACAAGGAGTCGGGCCCCCTTTTGTGGCAGGTCAAAGAGACTTGCCTTGATTACTACAGGGATTAAACATTCTAGATCCACCCACACAGTCCCCAAGAAACTACTTGGTGAGCAGGCCCCTGAATTGTATTAGAGTTTATCAAATACCCCTGTTGAGAGTATCATAAAAACCAGTCAAGACTTATAGATACTAAGGGTTCTGATTTACCAACTAACAGGACATCTATTGTAGTGAAAATATTGGACATCAAAGGGTAGAGGTTAAATCCTTGTGTTAA
Organism: Cryptoprocta ferox; assembly: GCA_028646485.1. Classification (NCBI taxonomy): domain Eukaryota; kingdom Metazoa; phylum Chordata; class Mammalia; order Carnivora; family Eupleridae; genus Cryptoprocta; species Cryptoprocta ferox. The sequence continues at coordinate 71,087,481 of CM053567.1, read as the reverse complement.
ATCCTGGCCCACCTACTGGTGGCAAATGCCAGGGGAGTCTGTCCCATTAACACTTCTCTAAAAGTAGCAGTGACCTGAATAAAATAATCTTTGAAACTTACAAGCATTTATTACAGCACAAGTATGTACACATCAACCTCAGGTTTACCAGCGGAATATACACTAGTACAGCTAAACTGAGCCAGAGAGGCACATAGGTGCACACACACAAATTCAGAAAATATTTTATAAATTATTTTTTTTGTTGCAAGTTTTGTCCAAATGCTATCAGTTAACTTGAATGTTTTATTTCCTGGGGCACCTGGGTGACTCAGTCATTTAAATGTTCGACTCTTGATTTCAGCTCAGGTCATGATCTCATGGTTTATGGGCTTGAGCCCAGCATCGGGCTCTGCGTTGACAGTGGGGAGCCTGCTTGGGATTCTCTCTCCCTCTCTTTCTGCCCCTCCCCAACTCAGGCTCTCTCTTGCATGCTCTCGTGCTTTCTTTCTCTCAAAATAAATAAACTTAAAAAATAATAATCGGTGTCCTATTAACATCCTTTGATTTCAAATTCCTTAATAGCATTAAATATTCAGTCACACCAATTTAATCAATGACTAATCCTCTGTTGGATACAATGCTGTGATAGGCAATGCAAGTGTGAGAGCAGGGGCAGTGAACTTCCATTTGCTAAGACCATTCATGAAGTCAAAGTTGAGAAATTACTGCAGATGTCATTAGCTCTTAGTCTGTTTGCAGAACTGTAACTGTTTTGTGTCAAAAGAAGATATAACTCACTATAGTAGTGGAAAATGACAATACCAATAGACTGTTAAAACTAGATGCTGGTAAGGAGTGAAGTAACTGGAATTCTCAAACATTGCTAATAGAGTGTAAAATGGTGCAACGCTTTGGAAAACACATAGCTTTTTAATAAAATTACACATTTATCTATTTCACCCCTTAACAAATTCACTCCAAGATATTTATCCGAGAGATAAAATCTTATGTGCACAAAACTACTTGTTTAAGAGTGTTAGTACTACTCAATTATAGGTCAATAAAACTTGGCGGGGAAGTATACATACCAGCTTTACACATAATAGCTAAAAGCTGGAAAAAAATCAATAGGAGGATGGATAAACAAATTACGGTGTATTCTTATGATGAAATACTGAGCAATTAAATAAACTACTGTTAGACACAACATGGATGAATCTCAAAAACATCATGTTGAGCAAAAGCCAGAAGAGCAGATACTAAGTTATTTCATTTTTATGACATTCTAGAACAAGCAAAACAAATCTTTGGTGGTAGAAATCAGAAGTGACGGCCTCTGCAAGGGAGGAGAGCAGGATGTGATGACTGACTGGGAAAGGGCACGAGAAACTTTCTACAGTGATGGAGATGTTCTATGTATTTATTGATGGTTATGAATGTATAAAATTGCCAAAACTCACAGAATTGTACACTTAATATCTACCTATTTTATGTAAATTATTCCCCAATTAAAGAAAAATATGCATCTAGCCAGCTAGGTCATGGGAATTCCAGCCGTTTAGTGTCTGTCCCACTCTGGGATATGCATTCCACACTATGAACTCACTCCTTTATACCTACTTAGGTCTGGAACCAAACCTAAATACAGTTCTTTTATTTTTCTCAAGGCCTTCTTGGCTGCCCTGGTATTCATAACTTTGGCTCCAGGTACGGCCACGTGGCTAGATGTGATCACAATGTCCAACATTCCAGTGGTTATGGTTAGTATTACTGCCATCCATGGCCTGATGGCAGTGGCCCTTACTGCCAAATCCTAAAGAAAATCTTACTTTCATCAGTTGGACACCAGCTTGAGTGATTTGGCTGCTGGCTTTGTGGGGGACATCAGTATGTGGGGTCTGCTCAGCAGGCCTATTTGTGAGCGTAATTCCAATTCTCATCTTTCCAGAGGTACTCAGCTTCTTTTGTTTCATCACTGCTCTTGTTCTCTTTACAAAGAAGCCCTTCTTTGTGTCCATCAAATAGAATATGCTGTAGCAGCCATCCAGCCCCATCTAGCAGGAACAGCCAGACAAACTTGCATAGGGGCAATCATCCCACCTGGTAGTTAGTCTTCTAAATGCATGGTGCTTTAGCACATTGCTTTCTGACCTTTCCCCCAAATTTCATTGCAGTGGACAACTAGGCCATCTCATAGCCCAACTAGGCCCCTCTGACCAGCAAAGATGCAGGCCTCTGTCTGCTCACCAATATTCATCTTCCCCTAGAGGGCTCTGTATATACAAATGAATTGGGTAATCTTTTTCATCACTGTATACGTATTTTTCAATAGCTCTAGCATTTCATAGGTCTAAAGAGAAGATACCACTGTCTCCTTAGTACAGGCATACCTCATTTCAAACAAATATTTATTTGTTTTTGGAAGAGCACAAGCGGGGAAGGGGGACAGAGGATCCAAAGCAGGCTAACAGCAGCGAGCCCAATGTACAGCTCGAACTCACGAACCTGAGATCATGACCTGAGCCGAAGTTGGATGCTCAACCGAATGAGCCACCCAGGTGCCCCAGGCATACCTCATTTTATTGCACTTCACTGCATTTAGCAGATACGGAGTTTTTTATGAATTGAAGGTCTGTGGCAACCCTGCATCAAGCAAGCCTTCTGGGGTCCTTTTTCCAACAGCATTTGCTCAGTTTGTGTCTCTGTGCCACATTTTGGTAATTCTTGCAATATTTCAATTTTTTTCATTATTATTATATTTATAATGTCGATCTGTGACCAGTGATCTTTGATGTTACTATTGTAATTGTTTCACTGAGACACAATATTGAAATTAGGCCAATTAATGATGCGCAATGGCCTCTAAGTGATCAAGTGAAGGGAAGGGTTACATATCCCTCACTAAAAGCTAGAAATAATTAAGCTTAGTGAGGAAGGCATGTTGAAAGATGAGATGGACCAAAATCCAAGCCTCTTGCACAAAACTTGGTTATATTGTGAATTCAAAGGTAAAGTTCTTGAAGGAGATGAGAAGTGCTACTTCAGTGAACACATAAATGATAAGAAAGTGAAACAGCCTCCTTGCTGATGTGGACAAAATGTGAGTGGTGTGGCTAGAAGATTAAACCAGCTAGAACATTCTCTTACGCCAAAGCCTAATCCAGACTAAGGCCCTAACTCTCCTCAATTCTACGAGGGATGAGATAAGTGAGGAAGCTGTAGAAGAAAAGTCTAGAGGTAGCAGAAGTCCATTCATGAGGGTTAAGGAAAAGATCCATCTCCATAAAAGTTCAAGGTGAAGCAGCAGGTGCTGATATAGAAGCCACAGCAAACGTTATCTAGAAGATCCAGCTAAGATAATTCATGAAGGTGGCTACTCTAAAGAACAGATTTTCAATGGAGACAAAACAGCTGTATATTGGAAGAAGATGCCATCTAGGATTTTCACAGCTAGAAAGGAGAATTCAATGCCTGATTTCAAAACTTCAAAGGACAGGCTTTCTTGTGAGGGGTTTATGTAGCTGATGACTTAAAGTTGAAGCCAATGCTCATTTACCACTCCCCAAATCATAGGGCGATTAAGAGTTATACTAATCTGGGGCACCTAGGTGGCTCAGTCAGTTAAGGGCCACACTCTTGATTTGAGCTCAGGTCATGATCTCACAGTTTAGAAGTTGAGCCCTGTGTTGGGCTCTGTGCTGACAGTGCAAAGCCTGCTTGAGATTCTCTCTCTCTCTCTCTCTCTCTCTCTCTGCACCTCCCCTGCTCATGCACACTCTCTCAAAGTAAATAAACAAACTTAAAAAAAAAGTAAAAAAAAAAAGTTATAGTACATCTACTCTGCCTGTGCTATATAAATGGAATAACAAAGCCTGGATGATAGCACATCTGTTTACAACATGGTTTACTGAATATTTTAAGCCTACTGTTGAGATCCATTACTCAGTGAAGATTCCTTTCAAAATACTGCTGCTCACTGACAATGTACCTGGTCAAACTTTGATGGAGAAGTACAAGATTAATGTTGTTTTCATGCCTGCTAACACAACATTGCATTCCGTGGCCTATGGATCAAGGAGTAATTTTGACTTTTGAGTGTTCTTCTTTAAGAAATACATTTCATAAGGCTATAGCTGCCATATATATATATATTCCTCTAATGGATTTGGTCAAAGTAAACTGAACACCTTCTGAAAGGATTCATGATGCTGGATGCCACTAAGAATAGTTGTGATTCATCAGAAGATGGCACATTATCAACATGAAGAGGAGTTTAGAAGAAGTTGATTCCAACCCTCAAGGATGACTTTGAGGGGTTCAAGACTTCACTGGAGGTAGTACCTACAGATGTGGTAGAAATAGCTAGAGAACTAGAATTAGAAGCCTTCAGGAGCCTGAAGATGTGCCTGAATTGTTGTGATCTCATGATACAACTTGAACAGAGGAGGAGTTGCTTCTTACAGATCAATTAAGTGGTTTGTTGAGATGGAAGCTATACCTGGTGAAGAGGCTGTGAAGACTGTTGAAATGACAACAAAAACTCTAGAACATCCCGAAAACTTAGTTAATACGGCAGTGGAAAGTTCTCCTGTGGATAAAATGCTATCAAACAGCATCACATGCTACAGAGAAATCGTTCATGAAAGGAAGAGTCAACGGATGTGGCAAAGCTCACTGTTGTCTTATTTTAAGCAACTGCAACACCACCCAGACCTTCAGCAGCCATCAACACTGAGGCAATAGTGTTATGACTTGCTGAAAGCTCAGATGATGGTTACCATTTTTTAGCAATAAAGCATTTTTAAATTAAGGTATGTACATTGTTTTTTAGACATAATGCTATTATACACTTAATAAACTACCGTATAGTGTAAACATAACTTCTATATGCACCGACAAACCAAAATATTCATTTGACTTGCTTTATCATGATACTCACTTTATTGCAGTGATCTGGAACTGAACCCCCAGTATCACTGAGGTATGTCTATATAGAATAATCTTAGGTAGAATATTGAGTTGAAGGGTTAGTTAAATTCTCTGACACTCTTTGGAAGTTAACAACTCTGTTCCTCACTGCCGGCTACCTGGGACCAGGGAGAACAATGTAGCGGGCCTCAGTGGTCCTCTGAGTCAGGGCTCTATTAAGTAAAAAACTTAGATATAACCGGAGAAATAAATGTCACTGCCCTTTTTATTCTAATTGTAAAGCAGAACTAAATATAGGTCACTATTTTGGTATGAAGACTGTCAGTTGATTTCTGTTGAAAGAGGATAGACGACCAAAGGTAATTTTCCTTTCTGAACTATGGACTTGAATTCTTACTTTTTCTGAAAAATGTTTCATGAGTTATTGCCTAATTTACAGTATTTGAAGATAAATAAACAATCCATGGCTTAAACTGAATTAAGATTCCTTAAAAATCCAGCATATATCCCAGACTCAAATATAAATTTATTAGCTTAACAGTGCCCGAGTTAATCTATTAGACTCCAAAATACAACAGTGTTTTGCACAACGTGTGTATGAAAAGCTAGGTTTACGAATTGTCGCTGTTACCAAGAGTACAGCCCTATAGTCACACCTTTCTGTGATCTGATGTTTCAAGCATTCATGTATTCTCTACTAAACTGTAAAGGAATCCCCATTAATGGATCAATTCACGTTTCAGTTTCTGGGTAACATCAATATAAATTGTATACATAAAATTGAGACGCTAAGCAGGAATTTTCTTTTTTTTTTCTTAGAGGAAATAAATTTAAGGCTTTATTCTCTGCAACTCATTCTAATCATAAGTATTATATCTGATAAGTTATTTTTTTTTAAGTTTATTTATTTATTTTGAGAGAGAGAATCCCAAGCAGGCTACTTACTGGCAGTGTGGAGCCCAACGTGGGGCTGGAACTCAGGAACCATGAGATCATGACATGAGTCAAAACCAAGAGTTGGATGCTTAACCGAATGAGCTACCCAGGGGCCCCGTATCTGACAAGTTATGTTTACAGAACAATAAAACAGATCAAATCTACTTAATGTATACGTTAGCATAACAAAAGGAAGAAAGTACTCAACTGGAAATCAGTAGAGCTAGCTAGGTTTCGATTTAGACTCTGCCATACCTGTACGACCTTAGGCAAATCACTTAAATCTCTGTAGGTTGAGAGCTCTGGTCTGCACTCTTCTGTGGTTTAACAGGATGAGCTTGCAATTAGGAAAGAGGTCTCTAGATGGTGCTGTTGTTCTGACTTAGGCTTTGTATTTTTTTTTCCCTCTAATTACAGTGAAGTAAAAAGGCGTAGGTTAGAAAATTTCCTATTAGTTGGTTAGAAAATTTCCTATTAGTTTTGAAAAAAATTCACTGCTAAGTATTCAAAATGGCATTGAATTATGAATTATATGGCCCATGTACCTTTGGCATTAATTGAAAGGAATAAACTATTAATGATTATAACAAATATTCCCTTATAATTAGCTCAAATATCCATCACTATTTCACTAGGTATATTTATCTAGGCTTAAGAAACTGAATAAAAACCAAACAATTATTGTTAAAAGAGTATTGATGTATATAGTAAATCGTATAGAAAAATATTTTGTTTTTTTTTTAAATGCTAGTTCTAACAATAAATCTTGATAAATGCACTGATTGTTTTTCACTATGAATGTTTCAGGCTGTATTTAAAACCTGTGATTTCTATGAGCCCAATGACAGATATATTACATTACCCCTCCATCTATGTAAACAAGGCCATCTTTAAAAAAAAAATCTACTTCTTTAAGTATTTCAAAAAGAAAAGAATAATATATTAAATGACTTCTCTAGTTTCAATCCACGAAAGAAAAAGGATTTGAAGATTCTAGTTTGAGTAGGCTTGGATGTACAATATCAAGTTTCATCTAAAATTACTGAAAGGAAAAAGTATATTCCTATTTTTCCCCTATGAAATTTACTGAATGTAAAAATTATATTCAATCAATATAGAGACCAAGGAAATACCTATGAATACCCATACTGAGCAATATTCTGGCTTCTTGTCAGTTGATTGGGTAATAAGTGGCAACCAAAAAAGGTGTCATGAAGGAGTGAAATTATATAAAACTTTGAATTTTGTTTCAATAAAGATTTTTGTCTACGAATTAAGGAGGAAAAATATTGGATCTTGGTGGATCTGAGATGGCATTGCTATATGTGAAAGCTTTCCATCTAACCAACCAATCTACCAATCATTTAACCAACCAACCAACCAACTTTTACTGAGCCTACATGGTGCAAAGGCTGGAGATACAAAGGTACCATATCTCCATTCTAAAAAAACTCAGTCTAGTATAAGAAAAGGACTTTGAAAAGTTCAGCTCAGTTTATTATAGTGTCAAATAGATTTACAACTATTGCACTTATCATTCTGCTAACACAAGGCCAAAATTTAAGAGGAATATTTTTCTCCAATAAAGCTAGGCTTTCAAGATCTTTGATGTATGATGTTAAAATTACACAGGCAAAATAACATACCCCCGTCTTATTCCAGACACATCCCCCACTTCTTTGCTGTTGTGCACCTTGCCGCAAATAAGAATTTAGTTGAGATAATGCTAAGTCATTCATTTCTCACAAAATTACTCTTGAGTGAGATTTGACAAGAGTTTTCTTTATACTGTCCTCTTTAACTAAAATATAAGAAAAAACAGCTCCCATATTCCCAAATCAATTGTAACCATGTAACCGGAAGATGAATTGCCATCAAAGACAAAGTAAACATCTTTTCCCTTACAGAACCCCACATGGTGTTCACATAATGGTTTGACAACTAGCTGCCTAACTTTTTGGACATTGGGAAATCATAACAAAAGCTGAAAAGCAGCCTAGTATATGAATTCTTCTCAAAAATAGAAGGAAGTCATGAACATTGTTGGGCAAGTGTTTTACATTTCCAATGAAATTCTATTCCATTGATCTGTTTGGAAGATTGTCTTCGACCTATTTGGCTTAAGCCCATAAACTGTAATTGATTCAGTCACATAAAGAACCACTTTTATCTTAAGTCTGGAATGTATAACAAATGGACAGCAGGAAAGTGGTTTTTTATTTACTCTAATAATTTGTGCAGGGATGAGCTGGAGGAAAAAACCAAAACAACAATCAGCCTTCGGTCTTCTTAAATTATTTTCCATTCTGATTACAGTGGGAAGAAATGAGCTGTGGGAGTTTGGTGTTTTCTGTCTTAACAGTTGCTCTGTATTCTGAGATATATGCAATTCATAATGTACCACTATAACAAGACACAGTTTTTATATATTACTGGGGTAACACAAAGAAAATGAATTTTTCTTTGGGTACCAGTAATTGTCAAAAGAATGATTGCAGATTCAGAAAGTGTGCTTTATAATAACCCTGTTAACATAAAATATATATGGAAGAGAGAAGGTATGGCAGGTATGTGGAATGGTTGGTTAGTTGTATTAGCAAGGCATTTCAAGATGGTTTTGTTTCTTTTGAGTAAGATACATCAAATTTTAACTTCCCTTAAATCCTTGGACAAAGGGGAAATACTTAGTAACATAAGGAGCACACGAGCTGATTCACCACGTGTTTTAAAGGCTCCACTAGTTAATACACTGCTTCACCTGAAGCAGAGATTTGCCCTGGTAATAGGGATAATGTGCTTAAGTGGTTAGAATTAACTTGAATACCAACAATGAAATTTAGATTACCAACCATGTCCTGATAGTTACAGCATGGAGAATATCAAATGTCCTCTTTTTAAACTAAAGTAAAAAATGGAAGAAGCATAGTTAATTTCCTTGTGCTGATGAAAAGATGTCCAAGTGCAACTTTTGTTTGTAAGCCTCCCCATGCTGCCATGTCACCTGACGCTCTCCCCAGGGGAAGTGTCTGTCTGCCTTGCTAATCCTGCTTGATGTCTTCCTTGATAGAACATCAAGGGTTGCTCATGGGTTTCCATGTACATGTTTCTACTGTGAATGAAAGCTGACTACAAAATCATATTCTGCTTTCAGAAAATTCTAGTGTACCATGTACAGCATAGGTATTTCATTCAGTTTAAAAAAATAGTGCAAAAACATATCTGATAGTCAAAGTGATAGTTCAAGTGAGTTCTTGTGCTGAAGAACACAGTCAAGCTTCACCTTTAGCTGACTTGTAAAAACTGAACATAGTTTTTGGGAAATATTCCAGATTTTCCCATTAGTTCTCCACTCATCCAGTCATCATCTACAGATTCCAGCTCTGTTATGATGTCTCCAGCCTGTAAGAAGACAAAAATTGGAAATAATGATTAGTTTCTGTTGAGAATAAGCATGGTAGCAGCCTACCTGGACAGGCATGGTTAATCTTCTCTTTATGTAACTCACTGATCCTGATTTGCCCAGAGGATTAAATGATACACCACAAAGACGATCTATAACTTATGACACCATTTACATGTATACTTCTCCTCAGAGCCTGTTCCTTTGCCTTTATCACCCTTGCTGCATTTTATTTTCCTGCTTTCATCTTGTGCCCTCCCCCCAATTACTCCTAATCTAAAATTCTTCTTTAATAACAGTACTAGGTGTCATATATATATATATATTTTTTTTCATGTAACAATTATTTATTGAGCACCCACCCTGTGTCAGACACTGTTCTGAGCATTATGGATATAACAATGAATAAAGACCTCATTTTAGAGTAGGGAGACAAATAAATAAGCTGGCAGAGGAGGACAGAGAGTGTGGGGTTGCCTTCTCATTAGGGAAGTCAGGAAATACCCCAATGAAGGTAACATTTAAACAGAGACTTGGAGGTAAGAGAGTAAGCCCTATGCTTATCATAGGTCATATCCTACCTTATGTGTACTTCGTAGGAATTAACTCATTTAAACAACACTGCATCCTAGAGGTGGTTACTATTATTGTGCCATTTTAGAAAGAGATCCTTATAGACTTCTATATTTTAAAGAGAAGGAACCTGAAGCCCAGAGAGATTACATAGTTTCCTCGGTGCTGCATATTTAGTTAGTGGTGGAGACAGGATTTCACTCTAGTGTGATTCTGAGGGCCTGTATTGCTAACCATTGGGCAAAACGGCCACTACATCTTAGAGTAGACTTTTTACTTAGAAAGGCTTTTACTATAATTGCCTTTTCCCAACATCCTGAGCATTTTGTACTCTACATTTATTCTTCTACACATAATGGTATCCTACTCTACCATTTGGTCTAGTCCATACTTCTGTGGCCTCACGATCAAATTTACATTCTTTCCTGTCTTTAAAGAGCTTCTCCCTGACTCAGAACACTGATTTACCCTCATCAGGTTAGTCAAAAGGGCTGTATGTCTTATTCATGTGAGAATTATAATTCCTCAACAGATGAGGACATAATTTTTATAATTATCTCCTGAAACTATTTTGTTCTTTATGGATTCTAACCATTTCTTAGAATCTGGGTTTAAGATTCTATAATGGTTCAAGATGACCCTGGCTACTTTTAAGAATATCTTTATCAGGCTAAATGGATTTTATTTGTAGCACTAGTACATTGCCCTTTGGAAAAATGACTTGATTTAAGGCCTTTCTTTATGGAAAATGGAAAGGAAAAATGCTGACTCTCAAATGTCATTAATTTACTTTACTCTGCCAAAATCTGTAAAAATTCTGGCTGTTCAAAGTTTATATTATAAATAAGTTCCTTCTGGTTCCTAAATTATAGCATAATAGTTGAATGAAACTTTTTTTTTTTTTTGGCTCTGGTCTATACCATGTCAGTTTTCTGATGGCTAGCACAATTTCTTTTTCAAAAAAAAGTTCTGCTAATATTCTGTGAATATTTATTAAATATTAATAATTAACAATACTAACGGTTGTGCAAAATTCCTTAACTAAAAAAAACTCTAGAACTACGTTGCTTTCAGTCAGTCATTTTTAAAATGCAGACAACCTACTTTCTAGAGGATACAAGAAGTCTGTTATTATACTGACATTAAGGCCAAAATAACATCTAAATACTTTGAATCCATATTTTTTATTTGCAGTAAAGATAAAAAGAATGAAGTATGAGCCACTGATGCCCATGACTGAAAAGGACTAGGGCAATAGTTTCCAAACATTAGGATTTTAAGGACTAAGAGGGGGAAAGAAAAGGAACTGATACAGGATTACCAAATTATAATTCTGCACTAAGAAATATTTATCATATACTAACAACATTTTATAAAAGAAATGACATTATTTTAAAAAGTAATGACATTTTAATATGAAAAAGACAGAATAAATTCTCAGAATGGAAAACTCTGTAACAAAACAGGAGAGCCAGCAACTTTATACAGACTTTATCTCTGCATGCCCCTGACTCCATGACTCCCCAAGATCCCTGTTTTGTTTTAGATGGGTGTGGGGGCACCCACTGTTTCAAGTCTCATCTTGTCCAATCACTCCTCTCTATTGCAGCCCTGCCTCTGGCTGCTTATCTCCGATGATGAATTTCCCAGCGTCTGACACAGGCTGCTCTGACAGCAACTACTACGACACCCATCCTACTTCCTCTTAGAACAACAGTTTGGGTGCTGTCCTCTGACCATGGTCCAGTATAGGCTGGGGAAAGAGGATCAAAGAAATACTTGGTTTTTACTCAAAAAACAAACAAAAAAGAAGAGGCACTTCTTCAGTAAAGTAAGATTAAATGTAGGCTTCTAAAAAAAGCCTTTGCAAAGAAGCTTAACCTTTTGGGATCATTTCCCCAAAATTCTAGTCAGTGTCTTTGTGGACAAGACTGCAGTGTCTCAGAGACACTGCTGCAGCTGCCAATGGCAGTAGGTACCATCTGATTTCAAAGACACGACAGTAGCAAGCTGCCAGGGCCGTGTAGAGAACCATCCTTTTCTACGGATGAATGAAAACTTCGATATTGTTGACATCGGATGTTATAAGGCCTAGGAATAAGGAAGTCATTGGGGATTATAGGGCTATCAAGTCAGGAAGGTTTTAAGTACCTAAACATTAAATGTGCCCTATTCACCTCTCTAATTCCATCCATTAGAATTAGGGTCTGAGATCTGTTCATTTTTAGCTAATGATCAATACTCCACCCAGATGTTCCACCCTTGAGTAGAAGACACTTCAAAATTCATAGCTATTTAATTGGGTTACAAAAAGATACACATTCTGACCTTAAAGGAAAGCTCATCTTCATTCTCCCCGTGGAAATCATATAAGGCTTTGGCCTTCTTCCTTTTCAATGCTAAAGCAGACATACTTTTTGCCTCAGCTGTCAAGACACCAAAATTCAAATATATATAGAAAGACATTAGACTAAGGCACAAATCAAACATTTTAAGAACCCCACCCCCACCCCCCACCCCTGCTTCTCATTCCCAGGACAGAATAACTTCAATTAATTTTGAATTTATTTAACTTACAAAAAGGTGATGTTTTCTTAGCAGGAAAAAAACTATACCAAATACATTTAGTAGACAAAATTAGCCACCATTAAGTGAAGGCATTTTGGTCTTCCCCTTGCCCCATAATGCCAACAAAGGATATGAAGAGAGTTTCTATAAATTTATGAATCAACTCTTTTAAATGTAGGCAAACAAGTTAAACTGAGCATGGCCAGAGGGGAAAGGAATATATATCATCTCAAAGGCCTTGGGCTCCCCTTCGAGAGTAACAGTCATTTCTGTAGTTGTCACACCTGGGCAGGGCCGCACAAAGACTGCCGGGAAGATCCCCTCCCTGTCACGCAGTCGGCCCTTGTACCAGTCAGAGTCCACATGTTCAAGGATCAGGATCCGGTCTCCCCTCCTGAAGGCTAAGTCTTCACTGGTCTCTGCTGTAAAACTGTGAAGTGCCTCACACCACTGTCCAGAAAGACTATTATCCTGTTACAATCAGAAGTTTGGTGAGGAATGTGAGATTTTATTTGACATTGATTTCTACAAAGCTTTAAAGGTAGTGGGGGAAAAAGCTAAGGGGTCATAAGATTTCAAAGCCTGAAGGCTTCTTTAAATCACCCAACATTTTATGTTGCTACCAACTTTCAGAAATAAAAAGTTTCCAATAACTTTTTTCTTAAAAATATAATTCTAAATGACAGATATGATGGGATTTGAAGCTCTTCTGCTTTTAAGGTATATACAGTGCTTAAGCAAAAACTTTTTTCTAATTATAATCTATGACATTAGTTACATTAAAAAACATTAGGTAAAAGCATATAGTATTTATGACACTATGAGAAAATTCTCGTGAAGCACATAATTTTCAGCGAAGCTCTTCTTTACCTAAATTATGAGCAGGTTGTTCATCCCAGGTTTTTACCTGATTCAGAGGCTATCAGGTTCCATAGCAAGGGACTTCATTAATTTACATTTTTAATTTTATGAGGTGTAGTTAGCTCTAAGGCTGGCAGGGTAATGACCCAAATGTGGTGGGTTAGTATGATGGAACGCTCCAACAAGAATGCTTTTACCCCAAACACATCGTTAGAAGGTTCTCTCTACAAAAAGGTGTCTCTGCCAAGTCAAGATGGGAACCCCATGTATGAGGAGCTCAAGCAGGGAGGAGAGGATAATGCTAAGGGCAAAGGGTTGGTGTTAGACAGGCCTAGGTTCCAGACCCAGCCTCAGCTTCAATTTAGTTTCCTGTGAGGATTAAATGAGATCATGTATGTAGCACACTTGGCACAGTGCCTTACCCATCTTAAGTTTGCTTGTAATACAAAAACAAAAAAAAAATAAGCAAAAAGAAACCCCTCTTGCTCTTGCACTTGAGTAACCAATCCTCAAGAATGGTAATTTCGCTCCCAAGAAATGAAGGCAGCAATGTGAACATTTCCTTTTGGAGAACTGTAGTCACCTTCTTCCCTGTTTATCAGTGGGTGGGGATGAAAGAATTAAGAGACACAAAGCCCAACTACCAGTGACATTTTGACAAACAATGACCCCATCGGGTTTATTCTTCTAAAATATGTTACAAAAAAAAATGGAAGTCATCCACATTCCTATTCAGTTTAGACACTTCTGAAGTCATGCTATGTACTGTAAAGTTTTTAAGCCATTTTTTCTCTCTCCATTATACAAATAATACAAAGGTTCCTAAACATTTGGCAAGTTTGAAAATGTATGAAGTGGGGAGAAAAACCCACCCACCTAGATAATTTTACCACCTAAAGGCAATTGCATGTTAACAAATATATTTCCTTGTAGTCTTTTTATGCTATATATTCAACTTCCATATAACATATGTTTTCCTCCCATGACATTTATTTTATAAAATCTAGTATTCATGGCCTCAGAATATTCTCCTAATAATGGTCACATTTAGATTGCTTCCAATTTTCTCTTGTTACAAAAACACCACTAGGACCATCTTTGTGATTAAAATCTTGTCTAATTTTTTATCCTTTTCTTAGGGTGAGAAACAATAATAATGTAATAATTTGTACTTTCTCTTTTTTTAAGTTTATTTAAAAAAATAACACGAGCGGGGGAGGGGCAGAGAGAGGTGAAAAGAGAATCCCAATCAGGCTCTGCACCACCAGTGCAGAGTACTACCAGGGGCTCCATCTCACAGACCATGAGATCATGACCTAAGCCGGAGTCAAGAGTTGGATGCTTAGCTGACTGAGCCACCTAGGTGCCCCTGGACTTCCTCTTTTTTAGCATTCATACACTTGTTTAGTGTTGAGTTATACTGAATCTTTGTTAACTGTATAGGTTAAATGATATTTTATTGCTGCTTTACAAGGTATTTCTTTGATTACTAATAAGGTTAAAATATTTTTTCTTTTTTTTTTGAATGTTTATTTATTTTTGAGAGACAGAGAGAGAAAGAGAAATAACATGAGTGGGCAGAGAGAGAAAGGGACAGAGGATCCAAAGCAGTCTCTCCACTGATATCAGAGAGCCTGATATGGGGCTGAACTCACAAACTGTGAGACTGTAACCTGAGCTGAAGTCAGACACTCAACCAACTGAGCCATGCAGGTGCCCCAGTTAAAAATTTTTTTAATATTAGGGCGCCAGGGTGGCTCAGCTGGTTAAGCATCCGACTTCGGCTCTGGTCATGACCTTACCACTCCTGAATTTGAGCCCTGTGTCAGGCTGTGCTGACAGCTCAGAGCCTGGAGCCTGCTTCGGATTCTATGTCTCCCTCTTGCTCTGCCCCTCCCCCACTCTCACTCTGTCTCTCTCTCTCTCAAAAATAAACATTAAAAAAAAATAAAAAATTTTTTAAAAAGTTTAGGATCAGTCACTTATAGTATCTCTTTTATGAATATTCCAATCATGTCTCTTTCCTTGTTTTCTATCAGCATTTGCATGTCTTTCTAACCCATTTGCATGAGCTCTATTATACAGAGTAAAGGTATTACCAATTTATTTCAAACATTTGCTACATGAATTGAAAAATGGTTTATAACATTTCCCCTTGATAATTTTGATAATTATGATTTTAATATTCTTCCAAGAGTTGAAACCTGGCTTTCACTACAGTTATCTATTCAAGCAGCCTACCTGAGAATTTGCACCAGAATCTTTTTTGGTCTTGGGCGGTGTCTTTGTGCCTACGTTTAAAAAAAAAAAAAAAGGTTAAAACTTCAGATGGAAAGACAATGTACTAGTTTTGGAGAAAAACCATAGAGACAGAATGAAAAGTCTGGGACTCCAGACCAGTCTCTTCATGTAATGACTAACTTTGACTGGTACCATCCTCTCTGGGTCTATTTCATTTACTGTAAAGGAGGATACACATTAGTTATACTAGATAGTCCACTTCTGTTTAAAAGTCTATGATTTCTTGCCATTTCTGATATGAAGCTATTGCTAATGACATAAAACACCAAACCTAGATTTTCGTGAGAGATTACCACAACGACTATCCCAATAATAACTAGTACCATTTAAAAATCATTTTTCTTTCTACTTAAAAAATATGGATAATTAAGCAGCTTAAGTATTATCCTATTTTTTTAAAATTTTTATATGTTTATTTTTGAGGGACAGAGAGAGAGAGAGAGCGAGCAAACAGTGGAGGGGCAGAGAGGGAGTCAGAGGATCCGAAGTGGGCTCTGTACTGACAACAGAGAGCCAGATGTGAGGCTCAAACTCGCGAATCACAAGATCATGATCTGAGCTGAAGAGGGATGTTTAACGACTGAGGTACCCAGGTGCCCCTTAAGTATTATCCTATTATTTGGTTTAGTTGAATTAGGATAGAACATAATAAAAAACCATATTCTCTATACTCACTTAAAACATTTGCACCAGAGGTGGGATGATCCTCCACGAGTTCCACAAAGTTAAGAGGGAAAATCCCAATTCTGTCTCGAAGTTCTCCTCTGGCCCATTCTTCATTCACATACTCCTTAAGAATAATAACTTCTCCCTCCGAGAAACTTAACTCATCCTTCTGGTCTCCAATATATTCAAACCGAGCAATACATCTTGGGCCTCTGAACAAAGAAGATCATGTTTGTGAGTTAAACCAGAGAGTACTAACTTTCAAAATGCTTTAAATCCTTAATTTAGTCTTTCAGTAAATATTTATTCTGTTTACTATGGAACAAGATACACCAGGCATAATTTAAATGATAGTCCTTATTAGTCCTTACTTTTTAGATATGAACTTATTAACTCAAAAAGGCTAAAGCAAAAAAAAAAAAAAAAAAAAAAAAAAAGGCTAACGTCAAGGTCACAGAGTACATGCAGAATTCCAAAGGAGCCCCCAGTGGCCAGTCTACACTGGTATATCTCTTGATTACCTTTACTTCATTACATGTCTTTGTATGCATGGGTCACAGAAATCCATGGCTGAATCTGAACCCTCTCAATCCTAACTGCACTGAGTTCAGGAGTGCCAACCCTGAGAATCTCAGGGCAAGACAGGAAACTTCCATGGCCGACTGCAACGGACAAGCAGCTGGGCAGAGTATGCTCAATATATGCTGAATCATCAGCGAGTTATCTATAGAGAGAAATGGTCTTCACAACTGGAAGGTTTGAAGAAACCAGAAACCGGGCTAATTATAACAATTTTATACCTAACGCTGCTGTTTTAAAGATGATTTCTGTATCACCTTTAAAAAGGCTTTGCTTCTGATTATGAGAAAAATCGTTTAATGATCTGCAATTGTGACTGAAGATAAAAGTAGAGATAAAATTTTATCTCTGAAGACATGATTTCATACCAAACCTTCGATTTAAGGCTTTAAGGAAGTTCAATCACAACAGTCTACAAGAGATGCAATTGCCTGAAGAGAAAAGGTTGGTACTGGCACCAATCAAAGTCTGATTTAAGTCAGGTCAATGGATCAACGGCTGTGAAGGCCCACTTTAAATTCAACCTGCTGACAAAGTAAACACTGCTTAAAAATAAGGAGAAAAATTGAACTTAAAGCAGAATTCAACTACTGTGGCATCAGAGTTTTCTTATTTGTGGTAACCTTTGCATTCATTTTCTGAAGTCCTCCGGGAGCATCTCCTTATGTCTGACCTATTCAAAGACAGGTTTACAGTCTTCAGCAGGTAGTGAATTCCACTAATTTGCTCATTTAACTGGAATATAAAGTTGCATTGTGGCAGTGTTTTAAATCACAAAGGAGTTACAGTGGTGCGTAAAAGGGTATATAAATTCATGGAAAGGTTTTCAGACATAAAGGAAGACCCCTCCAACTTAACTCTTCCTTTACTTTCTTCTAGTTCCTCTTAAGAACAAAACAATACAAGCATGTCTAGTAATTTCTGTAGGGTTCCTATTTCTATAAGGTGAAAATATTTTCTGTGGCAAAAATATCTGAACCTTCTAGAAATCTGTTGGTAGATGAACACCAGAAGGCCAAAACAAAATGCACTGGATAACGCAACTGTCTCTGCTCAAGCTCAGGCCAGGATGTGGGAAACTCTAGGAAAGACAGTCTGCGGCTGTCTGTGTGTCTATATGTCCTGCATGACAGAGTGCTGTTCATGCCAGCTTCTATCAACATGTTGCATTTTCATCAGAATTTTAATCCACTACGGCTTTTTATTTTTATTGATTTATTTAAAAAAAAGATTTCACTCTTAAGTAATCTCTACAGCCCACATGGGGCTCAAACTTAACCCTGAGGATAAAGAGTCACATGCTCTACCAACTGAGCCTGCCAGATGCCCCCCAAAAAGCCTTGTTTAAGGATTTTTAAACAAGCAAAGTTTTCCTCTTAATTACAAAGACACATTGAGAAGGTGAATGATCACACATCTGAAGTGTTTAAGCTTGGTAATTCTTTATGATATAAATGCTTGCCTCCTTTGCATCTGATGCAAAAGAATACAAATAAAACTTACTTAACACAATGAGATGACTCGGATTCTCTTTTCCCATTTCCTCCTTCGGGAACATCAATCTGTAAAGACAAAGTCAAGGCAACAATTGTATGTTTTCAGATTTTAGTGAGATAAATTTAAGGCTAAGTACTTATGAAATATGTGATTGAAATTAACCCGTTTAGCTAGGTATTAAGCTGATGAAGTAGTACCTGTGGTACTAAAAGGTAAGAAATCCAGAACCTTCCTTCAATAGCTAATCAATCCTCTTATTTGCTAGAATACGCACATTAATAATCATCCTACCCTGGACTGAGTTTTGTCTCTCCCACATTCACTAAGTTGAAAACTTCAGATGAGGACAACTTAAGATAGAAACTAGGCAGCAAGCATTCACGCACTACCACATGTATTCCAAGTGTTGGTAAAATTCTGCAATACTTTTCTGACCCCCCAAAAACCATTTTAATCAAACTTGTGGATTTCTTCTATTTTCATTAACTCTGGAACATTTTATTTTCCTTCAGTGTGAATAGGAAAGGAAAAAAGGAATTAGTACTCAGTGAGCATCTACTAAGTGGCAAGTACTTTATAGAACACTTTATTTACGGGGCTTGGTAGAGCTTGGTTGTAATAAAATATTGACCAAAATGCACTAAGTCTGAAAACTACTTAAGGTTTAGAGGTTTATATTAAATAAATCAACACCCTTCCTGATAAATTCTAAAAGTTTTAAAACAATTTTTTAAACCTGTAGGTTTAGAAATAACACTTATACCAATAATGTGGCACATTCAGTGTGATTGATTTCAGTGTGGTAATTGTGCTTTTTAAAGTACTGCTACATTGGGCAGAAGAAAAATGAGGAAGAGTGCTAAAACTAACATTATTCTTAATATTAATTTAGAGAATGTGGTTAGATTGTCCAAAGAATCAAGGCATATATACACTAGACAATTTTTAAGACCCACATTTTATAATTCAAGAGACTCAAACTCATTTATATTTGAAAAAATACAGGTTTTCTGTTACATTTGTTTCCTAAGTTTCTGATGTAATGGAAAATCAGTGGCTTTTTTCCCCTCAAATAAGCTGTTAATGCTCAATGATTTAAGCTAGCTTTATTGATATTTTCCAGTCTCAATAAGTTATATCAGAGACTGAGTTATACTCTTCCTATTGATATAAATGTTCAAGTGGCATTCTGATTTTATCTCCATATTTCACAGCCACCTGGGCTTAGCACTTAGGGCTCTATAATATGGACTCACACACTTTAGGCTGTGAGGGTGTAAAAATTCTGATACTTAATATAATTTTTCCCAATCAGATTTGAAATTATTATATGAAACATCATTAATGGACCACTACCCCCAATGAAAGTATACTTTAGTATTCTGAAATCTATTTTTTATTTAAGATGGAAATAAATGGGAATGGAAAGGATGAAAGAAACCAAAAGTGAAATGTACTCCAAAGAAAAGTTGGCACTGTATCCTCTGGGGACATTCCTTCAGTTCTATCCAGTAACATTTAATTATTGTTTACTAAATGTTTCAAAGAATTAATTTATATCCTTTAGAGCTTATCCACCCTCCAAGTTGGTTCACTAGTTGACCTGCAGTCATTTTTCACCTTAGGATTTCAGACAGCATTTAGGCATAATGTTCTAATACTCCATGTAATATAATAAAATTAATCATTGCCTAGCTGAACAAACCATTATTTTTTTAAATTTTCCAAATACCAAAGGGATCAATGGAAAAGAGAGAATTAGAATATAAGAATCTACGCTTTGGGGTGCCTGGGTGCCTCAGTCAGTTAAGTGTCCAACTCTAGATTTTGGCTCGGGTGATCATCTCATGGTTCGTGGGTTCAAGTCCCACAGAGGGCTCTGCACTGACATTGTGAAGACTGCTTGGAATTCTCTCTCTCCCCACCTCTGTCTTTGCCCCTAATCTCCTCAAAAATAAATAAATTAACTTAAAAAAAAAGAATCTAGGCTCTGTTTTTTTCTAAACTGCAAGTCACATAGAACCCACCAAACACATGACCAATTTAAACAAGCACTACCCACTTACAATTACTTTGACGTAGTTGGCAGGAAATATACCAGTCTGGTTTCTACATCTCCCTCTATACCAATCTGTGTCTATTTTTTCCAGAAGATAAACAATTTCTCCAGAAGTGAGGTGCAAATCATCAACTTGCTCTGTAACATAAAATTATAATTATGTATGATGAATTCTCTTGGTTGCAGATTTGATTAAAGAAGCACACAAAGTAGCTTTCAGTTCTGTCCACTGAGGCAGTATATTCTATTGATTTTGAGAACAGATTATACCAATCAAATTGACTTAAACACTATATATATTCTTGTTATTATGAGCTTCCTTTTTAAAGGCCAAATTAGATGTATTTACCATGCACTGATTGATAAGAGATGGTTAAAAAAAACTATTGTGTTGGCCAACAGTTCCTACTAGGCCAATATAAACCCTTTGCTAAATACATATTGAAAGATTTTATAGACATGTATAATATTCTTTTCAATCATGCTTAAAAATCATTTCAATCTCAAAATATTAACTAAGGGACTAGTACAGCTCCTTAGCAAGTAAATGTACTCACACTAAAATAAAAATCAGTCTACCAAGTAGATCAAAATAAGTTTTAAATAAATCATGCGTTTATTTGTAGTGGCACCTGGGTGGCTCAGTTGCTTGAGCAATCCAACTCAGCTCAGGTCATGATCCCAGGATCGTGGGATTGAGTCCCATGTTGGGCTCTGCCCTAAGTGTGGAGCCTGTTGGGGATTCTTTCTCTCCCTCTCTCTCTGTCCCTCCCCCTCCTCAAAATAAATAAATAAACCTTAAAAAAATGTAGTTTATCTGTAGCCTTGGATACAAAAGGTATTTAAAAATGGTTACAAAAAATGTGTATTTTCATCACATAAGTAATAGCTAAGCTATGTGTGTAGGTTTTGCAATTCTTAGGAGAAAATTATTTCACTTATTAAATTAGAATTAATTTCGTTATGGGGCACCTGGGTGGTTCAGTCAGTTGATCGTCTGACTTTGGCTCAGGTCATGATCTCATTGTTCAGGAGTTTGAACCCTGCATCGCACTGGGCTTCCTGCTATCAACATGGAGCCTGCTTGGGATCCCCGTCCCCCCTCTCTCTGCCCCTCCCCCACTCATGCTCTCGCTCTCAAAAATAAACATTAAAAAAAAAAAAGAATTTCATTATAATTGTTAACTGGTGCGCATTTGGTGGGGTAATGCATGGTTTTTAGAGTTAAAAGTTTACAATTGGTAGGCAATTCACTATTTGTTCATTGCAAGAGAATCCCCCCACCCACCCCCAGCCCTTTCTGTCTCCCCTCACTCTTTCTCTCTCACAGGGAGTTTCAAAGGCAAGGGAATGCAGCTAAGCTCTCTGGAATGGTTGGGTATTAATGACCCTTCCAGAAGGCATGGCGAGAGGTGAGATGACTGATCTCTTTTGGCACAGAAGATGAAGATGTCCTCGAGAGGTTAACTCAGGGAAGATGTCTGTTCAGGGATCCTAAGGCTCTACCACTTTATTATTTATGTGCTTACCTGCTGGGAAATCATGAAGAACCACAGCATGAGGGGCACTACTGTCAATAGGCTTCTGAGCACGGCTTGGATGGCTTGTATCCTTAGGGGGAAAAACAGGGCTGTGAATGAAGTGTGCACGATGCATGCTGGATTTGCTATTCACTCTGAGACCATTTTTTTTCCTCATTAGAATCCTCTTGACATAGAATCATCTTGTACACATTCTGAGTACAAGATGCAAACCACACAGTTGAGCCAAACAAGGGAATCATTATCAAGTTGAAAAGGCATGTGTCCTTGCCAAGGGAGGACAAAAGTAACCAATTATGATATCCCCTAGCATTTTAGCATTTTTTTTTAAATGAAGAGAGTAAATTAAAAGGGAATTTACTTTTTTTTTTTATTAACTGGTACCATTCTACCCTGAAGTAGTGTTTTCTGATCTGTGTACCTTGCCAGGGTTGCGTTTTCTTTAAACTGTTATCAGTACTATACTTCAAGAACAGAGCCTTCAAAGTTGAGTCTTCATTAAAATAGTAAAAGAAGAAAGCTCTGCAATTTATACTCTTGCCTTTCATAAAGAAAAGAGCTAGTGACTTCCACAAAAGTTAATTCACAAAAAGTAAAATCCATTTCACTTATTACCACTTAACTGAAAGCTTTCTCTAATTTGAAGGCCAACACTACCTCCCATGCCTGGCCTGGATTTTCTATTTAATCTAAATGGTTTATTCAACAGTAATTCTAACTACATTAGCAAAGAGAATTCAATATTCTCTACCCATTTAGCCAACTTCCTAGATTGGCTAAGGGAGAGAGTAAAGTTGAAGAGTGACCTTTTCTCACTGATAAGCAATTGTTACTCTTAGTTTTTAAAAATTAATTCTTTAAAAAATTTTATTTAAACTCTAGTATAGTTAACATACAATGCAATATTGATTTCAGGAGAAGTCACTGATTCATCAATTACATGCAACACCCAATGCTCATCACAACTGCCTTCCTTGATACCCATTACCCATCTGGCCCATTCCCCATCCATCTCCCTCCATCAACCCTCACTTAGTCCTCTAAGAGTCCTCATAGTTTGTTTCCCTCTTTCTTCTCCCCCCCCATATGTTCATCTGCTTTGTTTCTTAAATTCCACATGAATGAAATCATATAGTATCTTTCTCTGACTTAATCACTTAGCATAATACACTTTAGCTCCATCAATTCATTGCAAATGGCAAGATTTCATTCTTTCTGATGGCTGACTAATATTCCATTGTATATACATGCCACAACCTTCTTTATTCATTAATCAGTTGGTGGCCATCTGGGGTCTCTCCACAGCTTGGCTATTGTTGATAATGCTGCTATAAATATCAGGGTGCATATACTCCTTTAAATCTGTATTTTTGTATCCTTTGGGTAAATACCTAGTTGTGCAATTGCTGGGTTATAGGGTAGTTCTATTTTTTGAGAAACCTCCATACTGTTCTCCAGAGTGGCTGCACCAATTTGCATTCCCACCAACAGTGGGTTTCCCTTTCTTCACATCCTCACCAACACCTGTTTTTTGTGTTGTTAATTTTAGCCGACAGGTGTGAGGTGGTACCTCATCGTGGTTTTGATTTCTATTTTCCTGATGATGAGCGACGTTGAGCATCTTTTCCTGTGTCTGTTAGCCATCTGGATTTCCTTGGAAAAGTTTTTATTCTTATCTTCTGCCCATTTCTTAACTGGACTATGTGTTTGTCGGATGTTGCGTTTGCTGAGCTCTTTATAGATTTTAGATACTAACCCTTTATCAGGTATGTCCTTTGCACATATTCTCCCATTCTGTAGGCTGCCTTTTAGTTTTGATGATTGTTTCCTTCACTTTGCAGAAGTTTTCTATCTTGATAAAGTCCCAATAGTTCACATCTGCTTTTGTTTCCCTTGCCTCTGGCAACGTGTCTAGTAAGAAGTTGCTATAGCCAAGTTGCTATAGCTGCCTGTGTTCTCCTCTAGGATTTAAATCGTTTCCTCACATTTAGGTCCTGTATCCATTTGGAATTTATTTTTGTATATGGTATAAGAATGGGGTCCAGTTTCATTCTTCTGCATGTTGCTATCCAGTTTTCCCAACACCATTTGTTGAAGAGACTGCCTTTTTTCCATTGGATGTTCTTTCCTGCTTTGTCAAAGATTAGTTGACCATATAGTTGTGTGGGTCCATTTCTGGGTTTTCTATTCTGTTTCATTGATCCATGTGTCTATTTTTGTGCCAGTACCATACTGTCTTGATGACTACAGCTTTATAATATAGCTTGAAATCCTGAATCACTGTTATTCTTAGTTTTATTTAATATGAACAGATACTTATTCTCTTCCTCCTCTTCATCTAATCTGACTAAAAGATATTATTTGCACTTATAACTCAAAACTCTTCAACACTGGCAAACCTGTGAATTAAATGAAGGCAGAGGCATGCTATAGTCTCTCAAGTTAGGTAAAGAGAAATACTAACTTACCTTAGGTCAAGACAGTAATGGTTAATGGCAGCTCACTACGGTAGCTTGACAAAGTAACCCTGGCAATTTTCTTAGAAGCTGCTCAGTATTTTTCTCTAAATAAATAAGCATGATGGGAAGTTCAGGATTATGGAAAGGAACCGTAAAATATTTGCAGTCTGGAGGGGCTTTAAAAAATTATTTACATAATTTATTATATGTGTGTATGTGTGGTTTTTCATTTTTTCCCCCTGATTTACATCTGTGGAAAAAGGGATGACTATTCAGTAAATGGTGTCAGGCTAGAGGGCTATTTGTTTGGAAAAAACGAAGTCAGAGGCTTACCCCACACCAAGCACAGACATGAATCTTCAAATGGCCCAACAATCTGCATGTAAGTAAGCCTGAGAGGGTAGAAGAGGTGGGACAGTAACTTGAGCCTCCCAGTCAGTTTCCCCTCTCTGTCTTCAATGCATGGATAGACCCAACAACGCTGTTCATCACCCTGGCCTGGCAGGTGTAGGCAAGAGAACAGGCCACACAGCACTGGCCACAAGGGGTCAGTACAATTTGGACCACACCATTAGGCTGGGTGTCTGGTAGGCAAATCGAATATATTTCAAAGCTCTTTCTTTCTTTTTTAAAAATTTTAAAAAATGTTTTGTTTATTTATTTTTGAGAGAGAGAGAGAGACACGGAGAGAGCACAAGTCAGGGAGGGGCATAGAGGGAGACACAGAATCTGAAGCAGGCTCCAGGCTCTGAGCTGTGTGAACAGAGCCCAATGTGGGGCTTTTACCCATGAATGGAGGGATCATGACCGGAGCCAAAGTTGGACACTCAATGGACTGAGCCACCCAGGCGTCCCCTCAAAGCTCTTTCTAATAGGACCATAATCGCAGATATATAATTGCAGATACAAATGAATAATAAAAACTGCTAATACTGTCACTCACCAGGGTAAACACCTTATATGCATTAATTAGCTCTTTTAAGTTTTTAAACATCTTTGAGATATAATTCACATACCACAAAATCCACCCACTTGAGGTGTAAATAGTTTTAGCAAATTCACAAAATTGTGCAACTATCACCACAATCTAAGTGTAGACCATTTTTATCACTCTGAAAGGACACGCCCTCCCCGTTAGCAGTCATTCCCTCTGCACCCTCCCCATAGCCCTAAGGCACTAACCTACTTTCTGGATTTACCTATTGTGGACTTTTATATAAATGGAATCATACAATAAATCAATTCGAAAAATATCTCTGTGGAGTTATCTTAACTATTTTCTACATTGAAAAAATGAAGTTTAGATGGCGCGCCTGGGTGGCTCAGTTGGATGAACGTCCAGCTCTTGATTTCAGATCAGGTCATGATCTCAGGGTCATGGGATCAAGAAAGCCCTGCTTTGGACTCTGCACTAGCAGTGCAGAAACTTAACATTCTCTCTCCGTCTCCCCAACTCGCTCTCTCTATAAAATTAAAAAGAAAAAAAGTTTAGAGAGGTTCAATAACTGCCTAGGGTGATGTACAGTGAACTGAAACCCAGCTCCCTCAAACATAAATCTGTGCTCACAACCAGGCACTAAGTAACAATCTCCCACTTCCCCTATGATTCGACAGGCTCAACCTCAACTAATAATGTTCAGTATTTTCTGTTTACTAAAGCAGGGGAAAGTAAAACTCATCTTTAGAAATCTGTACCTTAAAACTAGGCCTACAAGTAGGTAAGTTTTACTTTTCTAAACAATGTAATGCTAGCCATGAACCCAGAGTTTTCTAAAGGAGGCTTCATTTTGGTATCAGCAGTAGTTGGCGAATGGAGGCCAGGTGTCTTCAAGTGTATGGTGTAAGAGGAAGGCAGGTAATGTTTAAAGTGGAAAACCTTTGGGCTGTTATAAAAAGAGTAACTTCTAATTTTTTTTAGCTTCTGTTTTTCATTGAGGAAAGCTTTTTGGCACACCACTCCCACTATCACCCATCAGTGCATTCTGAGAGAGGAAGGATGGCTGTGACAGATGGATAATGCTGCATCAAAACAGAGAGAAAACGAGTAATAGGAGAACTTTCCTGTGAGGACTAAAGTTAGAATTTCAGTCTCCTAACTGTGACTAGTTTAACACATATCTTCTTTGCTCTCCATGACACAAATTTTTAAGTTTCTTGGCAAACTTCAAAAGATAAACTGCCTTCTAAGAAGAAAGAATTGGATTAGATTATGAAAACTGGATGAATAGCAAACCAAATACTTTACTTGGGTTAAATGATTGGTGGGTATTATTTTTCATGTTTGCCATATTAACTAACAGATAGTGAAAATTTAACTGGATAACTTAAGAAGCTCTTTCACGAATATGCCTCTATAAATTATTCAATGCTATTTTCTTTGCTAAACAAATGACCTTCGATAATCATTGCATTCTCCCAGGCTCCACAAATTTGTTAGGCCTGAACTGTGACGTTAGGCTGGTGGATTACATTTCATTTCATTATTCTGAACTATGATCAGAGAAATGAGGTTTACTCTTAGCTTAAATCTTAAAGGGAAGTGCTTTTTAATGTCAGACTTAGCATTTATAGGGCCCCCTTTAAAATAATTATCCATTCTGCTAGGAAACTAATCTCAGGCACTTTGGTAAACATGTTTACATTATTTTGAAAAAAAACAGCTCTCACAGTTGAATATTAATGACTGAGTGCTCTGGTTGCTGTAAGTTATGACACATGCTATAAAGAAGAAGGCAACGCATAGTAGTCATTCTGTGTATCAAAGTGATTAGCATGGCAGGGGCAAGTCTTTTGGAAGTAATTTATTCTTAAAATGAAATAAAATGCTACTGTAATTTTTACTCTGGTTAAAATAAACGTGCTAATAAAAACCCCCGGATGAGATATAATTAATAGTTCTATGAAATGTGCTGCCATGTGTGATATGACGGCTGTGCAATATTAATTCCTTACATTTGGTCTGCTTCTAAGATGCTCATCAAGTGGGGTGATAATCTTTATCTGAGACAGGTGAACTCTGCCAATATCTTCTCCCTTTTGGCATTCCAAGTAATTATTTTCTGCCTGCTTCAGCATCACAAGTACGTCCCCACGCTGTAAGGCACAATATCACACTCTGAAGCAATTATTATTTAATAAAACATTATTACTTTTTTCACATTTTAATCTTTGGAGCCTAAAGCATTTAATAATGTGTTAAGCAGTAACAGAGGACAGTGACTTTTTTTACATTAGTCAGTAAAGAAAGAGCTCTGCTTTACCTTACAAGAGAGTTCTCCAGGGTTGTGGGAGACAATGTCTTCATTGGCAATTCCATGAGGCACAGACAGCTTAAACACAAACCCATAAAAGGATTATTCACAATCAAACAACCTCCTCATAAACTGCTGATAATGTGAGAAGTCACATGTGTGCCTTAAGTGCAACTTCTCTAGCAGTTAAACTCTTCACCTGGCTTCCTCAAGCTCTAGGTCTAGTGGGATCCATGAGAAATGGATACCAACAGTCCTCAGGAATGTGCAGAATGTGGCCAAAAGTTCCCTTTAACAAGCACAACAAGGAAGTTCTATTCTGTAGGACAAGGTCCACCAAGTGTCCTGAGTATTTAAAGGATGAATGCTCAGCACCTGACCTCAGAGCCTAAGCCATGTCTTTATTGCAGGGTTCTCAATGGCTGTCTTCTGAAGGCTGATGGGGATTGGAGCCTCCTCTGTAGTGCTAGACTGACTGCTTCCATTTCCCTTCAATCTCCTTTTCTCCTAGAGTTTCTGTGATACCAAGTGTCAACTTAAACCGGTTTCATTGCCTGACCCCAGTCACTTCTTACTCAGCTGTCTGATCTTAGAATGGCTTTTACATCTGCACCCCACCGTAGCCAAAGGACTCTGTTCCCTGCCTTGATAAATCTTGTCTGATAAGTGCAGGTCAGAGGGCATACCCAGGAAATGTGATCACACAAGCTCACTTCCAACAAGGAAAGGGAGGCTTTGATCACTCAGGAGCAAAGATTCAGAGTGCAAGGATGGGCCCTGTAAGGCTGGGTTGGGTGGTGTTGATTCCCACCACCCCTGTCAAGAGTCCCAGGCTCCCAATGTAACCAGAGTCCTGATTAGAAATTTAATCAAAGGATGGCCATGGAAAAAATGAGAGATTTAAGGAATTATTTCATACCGAGACACACTACTCTAATATATTATCATTTTGATTCTATTAATTTGAGCTATCCAAATGTTTTACTGACATTAGACAGCTATGCTAAGAACCATAAGCAAAGCATGGTTCTTCCTGAATGAGGTTCTTAACATAGAAATGTCCAAAGCTAGTAGAGACTTTACAGCTAGTAATACTACTCATAATATGGCTATGGGCTCAGAGCCAGCTGATCTATGTTTAATCTTGGCTCTACCATTAACTGACTCTGTAACCCTGGACAAATTCCTCAACTTGTCTGTGCCTTATTTTCTTCATTTGTATAATACAGGTTAATAACAGTATTTACTTCACAGGGTTAATGTGAGGAATAATACATATAAAGTGTTTCAAACAATATTGGACGCATAGGAAGTACTCAACACATCAGCCACTGTTCTTATTTATTATTTTAAATAACCTATTCCAGGGGTGCCTGGGTGGCTCAGTCGGTTAAGTGGCTGACTTCAGCTTAGGTCACGATCTTGCGGTTCATAAGCTCAAGCCCTGCATCAGTCTCTGTGCTGACAGCTCAGAGCCTGGAGCCTGCTCCAGAGTCTGTGTCTCTGTCTCTCTCTGACCCTTCCCTACTCATAACTGTCTCTCTCTCTCAAAAATAAATAAACATTAAAAAAAAATAAAGTAACCTATCCCAAAGAACACCCCAAAGTTTTATTCATCAGTTTAAATGAAAATGAAAACGAGTATACTACCTTTTTCTTATCGGTCTCTACCCTGCCCTTAGGATTAGAAAAATCCTAAATGGCTTAACTTTCCTTAATGAGGAAATGTAGAGTAACATAATATTGTTAATTGCTATCTTTGTTAAAAGCCACTGTCACACAGTTGTTTAAAAAGTGCTAACAGTTCTATTCTCCTTATTTTTATTTGTTTTGCATTTTACCAGGCTAACCTGACCAAAGTAGAACACATCAGCTCTGTTTTTACTTAAGTATGGGAAATGAACAAATGTTTTGAAGTCACCTGATGAAAAAACACATTCAAATAGAACAAAATTAGTATCTCAACTATCTCAATTATTGATTAAAAGCTTCTAACCAGTGACTGTTAAATGGGCCATGATAATTAGGTTTACAAAAGGGGAAAGTGAGGAAAAAATCATCCATCTTAATGAGAAATTTCCTTCTATTTCATTTTAAATTTTAGTCTCTGGGCAAGGTAGCTGTAAGATATAAACTATATCAGGTTATAAACTACAGTATCTGTCAGAGCTATTTTCATCAGGATAATCCACTGGGCCAGGTTTTTCAGTTTCTGTTTGGTCAAGCCAGACAGCAGGTTACAATCCCTGTTTGCCCTGCTTCCTTTTCCTGTATTTCTTCTAATAATGAAACCCTGCTTTAAAGACCTAGTTTTATTACGGCCTACTTCTCTAAAGCCTTGGCATCAAGGGACAAGTCCACATTTGTCTCATCATCTTTTTCTAAGGAATAACAGATCTTTTAGATACTTTAGGACAAATCTCTTGACCACAAATATTTTTAAGGGCTAAACTTACCATGTATTTCCTGTAGAGAGGGTGTCCTGGTTTGGGGCGAGGGGGCAGCACCGGATCTTGATTTTTAAACACCTGACTCTTGGCTTTTGAAAGTCCAAATGCCAAGTTACTTTGTTTTTTCTGAAGATCCATGTCAGAAGAAGACCGATTAAAAGGTAGTTTTTTATTTGACGCTCTGGCTGCAGAAAGTTTGGGGGGAGGTGGTCTCTCAGGGGCCCCCTTGGGAGGAGGCTGTCGAGTTGGTATAACTTTTCCATTTATAGGTCTGAAAGTCAATGAGGGAGCTGGGAGTCAGTGTTTGATCAATATTAGGGTCCTGTTTTATTCTTTATTCTTACACACACACACACACACACACACACACACACACACACAGCTTTCTGCTGGGGTAATACAATTTCTGAAACATGCAGGCTATGCTATTTTTGAGCAAACAACTGCTGCATTAAACATTATAATATTAGAGGAAACGCCATGATGCTTCAGCTTCCTCTTATCTTGCACTAGAGATTCATTAGTTTAAGACAAACAAGCATTTACTATCATGAGCTCTCCAAGGCCCTATTTACTCTTAAATACACCATGACTATTTCAGGAGACTAAGCACTTTTTAAAGTATGAGATGAGAAGCTAATAATAAGGTATCAGGTATATTTGACAGGGTCCATACATAATTAAAAAAGGAACATCAAATTCCCCCGATATTTGTGTTACAGGAATTATTATTAAAACCCTAATTTAGATTAATATAAAGAAAGCTAATTCTGAAAATGGGATAAGACAACTATTACTTTGAAAGTCTTCCCATAATCCCTATGATAAAAATAATTTCCAACATAGTAACATCTTCTGATAGCATCACAGCTTTTTGTTCAAATAGCCCTGGAACTCAGGACGGCAGGTCCCCTCTGACCTCATAGTGTCTGTCTCCCTTTGGAGATGCTTTCAAAAACCAGGCTGGTTTCTCATGATGGGGAGTGTATGCGTACATGCGTGTATACATTCCAGAAGCGGAGTTGCTTTAGGTTCAGAAAAAGTCTTCTTCCTTTAGTTGAGGAAAAGTAATACAGATCTATGTTTGCGCTCTGTGAGGTGCTGGACTGTGTTAAAAGACAGAAGGAGCAGAAATTCCTACAACCAGCTGTCAGAAGCAGACTAGTGGTCTGGGAGAATTCATGAGTTTTAATCTTCAAAAGTTCTTAGACCAACAACACTCAGTTTTGATGACAGAAAACAGAGTCCAGTCTGAGTCATTAGTTTTTCTCTAATTTACTTTTTAAAAGTTTTCCCACACTTACTTACCTTGGTGGCAACCTTGGGGGTCCTCGCACAGAACCTCCTGTTTGACCCATGTGGTCAGATTCCTGCAAATATCAGACAAGGCTTTTTAGTTAAGGTTAATTTGAAACAAGAGCTTGTCAAGAGGAATTATGGACAACTTTTCCGCTAGATCTCTACGTGGAAATGTAGCTGAGTTATAGAAAGTAGTTTGACAGTTTTTAGTCTTAAGCAATATTAACTCATTACTTAACAATATTAACTATTACTTCCTATGTCAGTTGTTAAGTCCTAATACAAGTGCAAATGGAGAGAAGACAAGGGGCCCAACCAACTGCACTGTGTGTTTATGCACCCAGCAGACTCACCAGGTATTAAGGATGATATTTAAATCATGATAGGTTATACAGTAGCAATTTAAGCAGGCACTGTAGGGAATTTAAAAAAAAAATAGTCTTTATTTATCCCATGACAACACGTAAGATATGCACTGCTCCTAAGTTTAAACGTATAATAAGTGAGGTGGTGATTAGTTCGTTTTGCTTCCAACAGGCATGTCTCTCATCACTGGGTGGTTTATACTTTGGGTGGTGGATTCTGAACTAGGAAGAGGTAGAACACAATAGAAACTTAAGGGATGGCCTGAAAGAAAGGTATGTGAAGAGGAATGGAAAAAGCTCAAGAAAACTGAAAGAGTAAAAGGGGATAACTTGAAAAATAAGATGGGTAGAGCAGGAATGTCTGAGCCTAATAGCATATGGGAGAAACAGTAAGTGTGGAGAACAAAAGGAAGATTTCTGTAGGGGAAAGGACCAAAAATGTGCTGCTTAAACAGGTTCTTCAAACATGTTGTAGCCCAAGGATTGGGAAATGAGTATAATATATGGAAAATGTTTGCAGATCTTTTGTTGAACGAGAAGTTAGAGAATCACAAAGCGAAAACTTCTGTTTTCTTTTTCAGGGAAAAATCCTCTCTAAATACTTCTAATTCTGATCAAGTCTCCTTTTTTCACCTTTCCTACTTCTAAGCCCCCAGTACTGATATCCAGGATATAATATTCCTCTAAGGGGGAAAGTGCTAGCCCTTTAAAATTACACTGCCTTTTTTTTGTAAGAGAGATTTAACTGTCGCTTGGGAATCTTCAGGCTAATTCACACTGTTTTCCTCCTTCTCACCTTATAAAGAAGTTAAAACTCACTTCCATGGTATTTTAATTCAAACTGGGTATTAGCAACTTTTCCTTAAATACCAAATGATTTATTGGCAGTAACTGCGATCATTTAAGTATATTTCAAAATCCCATTTTTAAAAACAAATTAAGCATGCCCTTAAAACTTGGTTTCATTAATGAGTTCAGTTAATGTAGTGAGGCAAGTCACCAGCCCATAAACCCTGCAATGGTCCATACTATAATGCATACCTTATAAATCCACTGCTGACTATATTCCCCCCACTCCTGACAAATACTGCTACGATTCTGAAAAACTCACTTATTTCTTTGGCTACCTTTAACATTAACAAACAGAAAAATACTCTAGCAGACAGTCAAGAACTCTCATTGGTTTTCTCAAAACTATAGTTGTCAGATAACTTAATAATTGAGGGCATATAAAAAATATAGATATATATACATTTGACAGAAAATTTATAGATGATGTATTTTACATACCGTATAATCCTAACCTTGTGCAAAATATTAACTGTACTTTTCTCTCAGGGGTGTTATTTTTATGGAGGATCTTAAGTATCTTTTTAGGTTTCTCAGATTTTCCACAATGAGAAAACTTTGAATCAGGAAAAAATAAAAGGCAGTATGTTCACAGCGTCCAGGAATGTCAGGCACAATGTAGAACATAAATACTGAGAAGAGAGGACCGGCTCCTGCAGAAGCTACTGTCCTAGTGTTTGCTAGAGTCCAGCTTTGTGCACGAGTTCTGCAGTCTCTGGAAGATGAATGATTAGGTACTTCCTCCTCTTCAATATTCTACACCTAACCGGAGCCTCTCTGCATTTGCTTTTTGTAGTTTTTCTTCAGCTCTGACGTCTCTGAACTTTGGCTTTTAATGTGTTTGGATACGCATTTTAGTTCCCGGTGAAGCTGGCTTTCAGCTTGTACTGCCCCTGCAGATGCCATCTTTTTGTTCATCTGCTTTGGAATGGTTTCTTATATTCTAACTTCAAAAGAATTCCCTAGTATTTTGCTGAATTTTAAAAGACAGGTATTTCTTCCAAGACCACATTCTTGTCTGTTGGAATTACTTAGCAGCCTCTGGAGAAGTTCCTTCTCTTCTTTCTCTGGGAACTGGTACCACATCTTAGGCCCTGAATTCACTGGCCAGCTTCTGTGCTACAGCTTGGGTTCTTGATACGTAGCAGGTGGCGTCTCCTGACTCTCCTGCACTGGCTGGCAGCCTCTCTGGGAGAAGCTTTGGAAGCCCTGACTTCTCACAGGGAGAAAAGGGCACACAGAAACATCTGTTACTGCTCCAGGAGCTTCTAATGGTCTTCACCCTAGAGTCCCTGTCCTTTCAGTAAAGAAAGGGAGATTTTGGAACACAGCCATCCTGACCTAAGATGGACAAACAGTAGAGAGTATTTGTCTTGTGCCTCATCAAGACACAGTTGGCAAAGACCAAACCTACCCTCACAGGTGATTACACTGGTGAAATAGTCTTTCTAGAGATCCTCCCTGATACCCAAAGGCTTTATGGTCTGTGGTCTAATGGTCACTCAGTAATTGTAATCTTCAAACAAAAGGAATTTCTCAGGTGTAAATTTGACTTTCTGGCCCTGGAATCTATTATGTGTGACTTTAGCCAACTCATTTCACTTGTGGTCTGTTTCTCTTCTTCCTTTAGACCTAGTGCATCTATCATGATATGTATTTATTATAGAACAGCACAGAATGCTTTGGCGCTCCTTGGTAAACAGTGTAGGACAGGATTTTCCTTTTCATGTGAGGTACAATAATGATTATAGTACCTCTCCAGATGGTTTATTCTAACTTCCTTTTCTTGTTTTTCTAAAATGTGGGAGCTGCTCTGTGGTCTGCTTAACACCAAATGTAATAATACCTAATACTTTAATAGAGCTTTATGGTTTACAGAAGCCCCTTACATGACTTCATGAAAGATATATATATATGCCTACTCATCACCATCTCACTCTCTTTTACAACCCTTTAGAGTAGAAGCCAGTAACCTACTCAAGTAAATTTTCCTCCATGGAAATTTGGGATTTTCTTCTATTTAACAACAGTATTGTAGGGGCCCTATCATCGCCTATTGGGCTTTCTTGGCCCAGTTTTAATAAAAATTTATTATAAAGTACTTTGAAAATGTAACTGATCACTAAATTTTAGTTCAGCCTACAGGAAAATCTCATTAACTCAATATTGGCTAAGTCAATTTAATGTTTCCTTCAAAGAAATCTCTTTTCACTAGATGATTAGATGGGTTTGCCTGTGTAATAAGCATAGTTAATGCACAATGTAAAACTATTATGAAATTTGAACTGAAAATTTGGTACAGAGATGTTAGGAATTTGTTCCTTTAAAATTTTTTTAATTTTGATTTTTAAATTTTTGATTGAAGAATAATTTATATATAATATTAGTTTCAGGTGTAAAACACAGTGATTTGATATTTATATATGTTACAAAATGGGCACTACAGTAAATTGTTACCATCTGTCACCATATAAAATTGTTACAGTATTACTGACCATATTTCCTATGCTGTACATTACATCCCCATATCTTATTTATTTTATAACTGGAGGATTATACCTCTTAATTCTCTTTGCCTATTTCACACCCCTCCCACCTTCCCTCTGTTTGTTCTCTGTATCTATGAGACTGTTTCTGCTTTGTTTTGTTTTGCTTTTTAGATTCCACATATAAGTATACAGTATCTTTCTCTGCCTGACTTATTTCACTTAGCGTAATACCTTCTATATCCATCCATGTTGTCACAAATGGCAAGATTTCATCCTTTTTTAATGGGTAATATTTAATTGTACATATACAGCACATCTTCTTTACCCATTAAGTTAATCCATTGATGGACACTTAGGTTGCTTCCATATCTCAGCTATGGCCAACAATGCTGTGATGAACACAGGGGTGCATATGTCTTTCTGAATTAGTGTTTTTACTTTTTTTAGATAAGTACCTAGAAGTAAAATTGTTGGATCATATGATAATTGTTTTTAATTGTTTTTGATTTTATTTGAGAGAGAGAGAGAGAGAGAGGGCATAAGCAGGGAAGAAGGGCAGTGGGAGGAAGGGGAAGAGGCAGAGAGGGGGAGGAGGAAGGGAGTGAGAGAGGGAGAGAGTGAGAGAGAGAGAGAGAGAGAGAGAGAGAGAGAGAGAGAGAGAGAGAATCTGAAGCAGGCTCCATGCTCAGCGCAGAGCCCAACACAGGGCTCAATCCCAGGACTTTGGGATCACGACCTGAGCTGAAATCAAGAGTTGCATGATCAACTGAGTTAGCCACCCAAGTACCCCTATTTTTAATTTTTCTGAGGAATGTCCACACTGTTTTCCATAGTGGTTGCACAAATTTACATTCCCACAAACAGTGCAAGAGGGTTCCCTTTTCCCCACATTGTTGCCAACATTTGTTAAGGAACTGGTTTCTTTTGAAACAAACCTTGAAAGATAATCTATCATATGGGAGTTTCAAACAGTATGGGGAAATGGTATTGAGGTTAAAAAAATACACACACATACATATATTTAAAACTCTGACTACCACTGTTAACAAGTACATGATAAAGTACTACTTTTTTAATTAAAAAATTTTTTCCCTAAATTTCAGATTAATAAATCCTTATGGTAATTATCTTAAAGTGTTACTAATTAGATATTTTAAATAAAAACTGATAATTGGACTAAGTCTATTTCCACAAATATTAAAGGTTTTTAGAGATTTTCAGTATCTTCTGCCTCATTATTAGCGCCAGTAAAAGACAATGTCATTTTATCATTATAGGACAAATTATTTTATAATGAAGTACAATGAACTGGCCTAATTCCTTTGTCTTATAATAATTTTTAAAATATCGAACATCACATTAAATAAGTACATAGGGGCTTAGAATTGGTTTGCAATAAAGGTCTTTATCAGACCAACAGTAAAATAATTCAGACATCAGCTGAGTATTTAAAATTAGCACATAGCATAGCTTGGTCTTCAATCTAAGACAATTTATAATAACCACTTACCAAGTTTCTAGTTCTGTCAACATTACTCAGTTTTGCAGATACTACACTGTAAGAGTTTCCAATAGGTTTTTCAGTAGGGAGAGGAGGTGGACTTTGCGGATCCTCGTGTAAACCTGGAAAAACAGCAGTAATTCGTCAATAATTTAGGGCCTTTGGGGATTCCAAAGGATGAAATGATTGCAGCTTGGTTCTTAGGAAAATGCCTGTCGTAAAAGATCCACACCAAGAATGGACAGCTAAACAAGTGAGAAAGAGCTGGGAAACTTCAGAAAACGGATTGGTTTAGCAGGCATCAGTTAGTTTTACTGAATACTGTATAGAGTAAAAATAATACTAAATAATTACAACAGCAGCCAGCATTTTTGACAACCTCCAATGTGCCAGGAATTAAGGCACTTTATTCATATATATTTCTCCAACCAAAGACTATCTATGTGCTAGATCTGTGCAGTTCACTAGCCAATCATTGCATGTGGTGATTTAAACTTAAATACTAAATAAAATTAAAAATTCAGTTCCTCAGGTGCACTAGCTACACTGAAATAGGTGGCACTTGAAATGCTCCATAGCCACATATGGCTAATGGTTGCCATAATGGATAGCATGGTTATGGAACATTTCCACCTTTGCAGAAAGTCCTACTGGCCAGCACTATGCTAGATAATATCCTACTTATTTTGCAGATGAAGAAACCAAAGTGGAGAAGGAAATATATAAACTATCTGAAGTTTTATGCTAGTAATTTTGGGTTTTGAACCCCAAAAGCCTGTGCTCACTGTAATACAGCATGCTGTTTCTTTAATAGTTGTGTATCCAACCCTCCCCCATCCAAATAATTAAATGTTTTCTAATTCATTAGCTCCAGATTAATGGATTTAATTGCCTTCAATTTAACAAACAATATCTTTACATCCAAACCACATCCTTAACTCAGTGATAGTATACCCCCAACTTATTTTAAAAAAGAAGAAAAAGATCAGGTTTAATTAGTGGCAGCCAATTAAAATCTGTGTGCAAACACACTTGGAGAGAGGATGACTGTAACATACTGAAGGAGGCTTTAGCTACCTGTTACACACTGATTTAGGCACTTAAAGGAGATGGGAATTCTTTTCATTCTTTCAAATGAACACTCTCTGCTTTCATTTCACATGAAATACCTATAACAAGAGGATGATTTGTCAGGTTCCTATTTTATCTCCAGACAGGAAACATTCTCAAAAGGAAGAAAATACCCAGGCCACCTACTAGGAAAACAATGATTTAGAGACAGGCAAGCATTCTTAGTGAGGGACCGGACTGCTCTGCAAATGAAGACACATAGGAACATTTCAACTGAGTTGCAAACAGTTTTCTTCTTCTCACAAGGAAATGCTGAAATCATTTAAGATGCTGTATTGCTGTGACAAACAATTAAGGGCACAAAGTAGTAATAATATGAAAGTAGAGAGGAGATGTCTTACTGGCAGGAAAGGACATAGGGATTATCAGGTATGGATGTGCGGGGGGTGGGGGTGGGGGTGGAGATTTCCAGTTTCAAATAACATGGTCGGTGGAGGTCTCAATGAGAAAAGTGGCACTTGAGCAAAGACCTAGAGGAATGGTGAAGGAGGGAGGCATGCACATATCTGGGGAAAGGACATCTTAGAAGAACCAAATCTCAAGGGGAAAGAGCTGACATGTTCAAAGAAGACCAATGGGTTTTGCTCCACAAAGCTATTCCTTTCTTCACCTGACCATTCCAAGTTCTTCTGACACTGAAGCACATATGAATTGCTTAATAACTTTAATAAGTACAATTTTGGGGAGCTGGTTTTTGATATAAATAGAAATAGTGCTCTAGAAAC
The DNA here is from genome assembly GCA_028646485.1 of Cryptoprocta ferox. Taxonomy (NCBI): domain Eukaryota; kingdom Metazoa; phylum Chordata; class Mammalia; order Carnivora; family Eupleridae; genus Cryptoprocta; species Cryptoprocta ferox. Next base: position 71,049,070 of record CM053567.1, on the reverse strand, counting down.
AGGCACTTCAGTTCTCTCACAGACAGCACTTGGAATCCAACTTTCTAACAGCTCCTGGAACTTTGTCAGAATAATAAATAAAGGTGCTTCCTCAATATATCCTTCTCAGGGGGTGCCTGGGTAGCTCAAATGGTTAAGCATCTGACTCTTGACTTCGGCTCAGGTCATGATCTCACAGTTCGTGGGTTTGAGCTCTGCGTCAGACTCTGTGCTGACAATGTGGAGCCTGCTTGGGATTCTGTCTCTCCTTCTGTCTCTGCCTCTCCCCTGCTCTCTCTCTATCTCAAAATGAATAAACTTGACATGCTTCCAAGGTTGGTTCTTGCTGGAATCTGGGAACTTGGGGTTTGGAAAGGTTCCCACCATCCCCAGAACTGATAAAACAAAAGAATATGGTTTATGCTGAATACCTGCTTTCCTTCTAGGAATCTGGAATTTTGGAACGTGCCAAAACTGCTAGAGGTGCCTATGTGACCAGCTCCCAATAAAAACCTTGGGTATTGAGTCTCTAATGAGCTTCCTTGGTGGACAACATTTCACCTGTGTTGTCACAACTGCTGCCTGGGGGAGTTAAGTATAGCCCTTGTGATTCCCCTGGGAGAGAATACCTAGAAGCTTGTGCCAGGTTTCCTCTAGGCTTTGCCCCATGCACCGTTTCCCTTTGCTGATTTTGCTTTGTATACTTTTGCTGTAATAAATCACAGCTGTCAACATAACTACATGCTAAGTCCGTGAATCCTCTAGTGATTATCAAACTTGGGGGTCTTGGGGACCCTGATACAGCAGAAGAATAAATTCAAATATAAAAATTGTATTACTTAAAACCCACATGAGCTTCAAGCAATGTTTATTATCATTGTATTTCACTACGCTTGTTAAAATCTAGAATACATTTTAACAAGGTAACAGCAAGCAGGCAAACAACCCAATGAACTATATCATCTGTGATACTTCTATAGCCCACTGATTTGTGGACTATATAATGCTGTCAAAAGAAATAAACCGCCAGTTTTTTAATCTACCACATAACCTCCTAAGAAGCAAGGAACCACCAGAATTTGGTATCCTTGACTTTTTCCTCCTCCTCATTCTTCACAGCAACTCAGTTCAATCTTCTCGCTAGTTGGCTTAGAGCCATCAATTAATAATAATCAAAAGACCAAAACCATTATGATTCTTCTGGGCAGTATTTTATAGAGAAACCAAACCCCAAACTAAAGGGGTTTCATGGCATTCCAGGGTATGCCATAAAATAACCCAGAGATGCTACAGGTGAAGGACTGGGGACATTTGCTCCATTATGAGGAGGAATGGAGTGGCAGGATCTCCTGTTAGATAAAAGCAAGGATGCATCTGGTCTATGAAAATGCACTGAATGAAAGGATAGCAGAAGCTCGTGGAGAAAGCTGTGTGATCACTCTGAGCGTTGCCAAGAAATGCTTTGAAACCCACTGTACGTGAACATGCATGCACACACACACACATACTTTTAAATACTCTCCAGGGTCTCAAATAAATGGGCCTGGACCTCTTGGCTTCTCTTTTACAATAAATACTAGATTTCTTTGTGGTACATACAAAGGCTCATACAAAATTTCACTTATTGTACGATTAAAAAAGTCAAGGAAGAAAATAGTATCAAAAAGTAGTGTTATGCTAATTTAAAAAATGTTTTATATATTATTATGTTTTTATAATTTTTGGTTAACTGCTCTTTACACAACTCATGCATACTTATACTTAGATTATGCTGACTGGAATAAAATACTGTGTCCAGAGAGACACATACAACTTTATTTGCTGTCAGTTTCAATTAGAGTTCATATGTGAACGACTTGGGAGTTAAGAGGTGCTGATGCCCTGGTGGGGTAGACAATCCACATGTAACTTTGGACTCCCCAAAAACTTACCGACTAATACAGCCTCGTGATAACCTAAGTAGCCCATTAACAGAGATTTTATGTTTTATGTTTTATATACTGTATTCTTACAATGAAGTAAGCAAGAAAAAAGAAAATGTTAAGAAAATCATAGAGAAGAGGAAATATATTTACAGTACTGTAAGAAATCTGCGTGTAAATGGACCTGCAGTTCACACCTGTGTTGTTCAAGGGTCAAGTGGACCTTCCTGCCATCTTTACCAGAGGCACTAACAGGATACTCCAATTGTTCTGAGTTTCAGTCTCTCTCTATTCTCTCTGCCTAGAGACGATGGTATAGAGAAATGACCAACTATCTAAAGAACTGTGAAAAAAGTAACTTGTTGTTAAATGTTCTTTGACTATAAATAATAATAAATGGCCGATTACACAAAAGTTCAAAAGTAGACATTGATAAATTAGTATATATTTTCCCCAGGCTCTTGGAGAAGCAGATTAAGAAGACGAATTAGTGCTTACATTTTCCCGGTTTGGCTGGAATTCGAATCACAGTGGGCTTCCTGGTGGATGCTGGTTGAACTGCTCGTTCTTTTGTTGGTTCTGTTTTTGTGGGGAGCTGAAAGGGATCTAATGAAAAACACAGTTTATTTTGCATGTTTTAGTTAACACGGACTCAAACAAAAAACCTCATTCATAATTAAAGAGTCATATTTTCATGCCCCAGGGAAAAACTATTCATGGATAAACAAAATCTCAGTTTGCAGAGATAAACACAAAGTCGGAGCTCATGAAAGGAAATGACTTGGTGCTCTGTAAATAATTCATGTGGCTTTTCTTCCTCTCTGATGAGAGATATCCAGGACAATCCTGAATTATGTAGAAGGAATCCTTCATGGGAGTACAGTCACTTCATTAAGTGTTGCCTGAAAATGAGGGGCAACTGAAACCAGGAGCCAGTTTCCCCCCTATCGTGAAGCCTCCCAGATCCCCCAGGAAAAAAGGCCTTTTCTCCCCCACACTCCTGTGCCTGTCCCGGAAAACTCAGGCACAAGGCTCACAGAGGGCCCTCATCTGACCTAGCACTGTGCCTGCAGAGTGCCAGTCATTTAGTAAAACCACACTTCAGTTAACATGAAAATGAAAAATGTTTTATCTTGGAAATAAAATAAGACATCTTCCTTCAAATATTTCATCTGGGGACAAGGATACAGGACTTGGCATTTCTCCATCTTAACTGATTCATTTAAAATTGACAGCATATGTTTAGAGAAAGTATTTTAAACAAAGACATAATTAACCAAATTTTTATACTGAAAGAAATAGTCTTTGTTCTTTAATGTAAATATTCTTTTCAGTACTTTGGGGAAATGCCCATATCATTTTTTTAAAGATGAAAAATCTAGGAGCACCTGGGGCTCAGTCGGTTAAGCATCCGACTTTGGCTCAGGTCATGATCTCACAGTTTGTGAGTTCGAGCCCCATGTCGGGCTCTGTGCTGACAGCTCGTAGCCTGGAGCCTGCTTCACATTCTGTGTCTCCCTCTCTCTCTACCCCTCCCCTGCTTGCACTCTGTCTCTCTCTTTCTCTCTCTCAAAAATAAAATAAAACATTAAAAAAAATTAAAAAACAAAAAGACGAAAAATCTAAAAATAAGTAGATTAGCAAAAATAAAATAAACACTGTATAATGGATACTCTTTGTAGCACAAAGGATCTCTTGAGGCCTCTTTTGCCTTTATTCAACAAGAAGCAGAATGAATATATGCTGTAATTCTGCACCTGTTCTATGGAATCTTAACTATAGGAAGATAGTCCCTATAAAAACACTGTACAGCATAGCTCCTGTGATGAACAGCATTCATGTTCTGCCTATTATGAGGTGTGGTTCAATAAGCACCTTTTGCTGACCAGTTATTTTCAGGATACATGATGAGCTGAGCTAAGGATAAGAAGGCCTTTCAGCCCCTAGATACTTGACCTTTCCTTCCACGCAGATCTCAGGCAACCCTACCATTACACATCCTACCAAAGGCATCACTCACTCACTAGCCACTTGCTCACATATGCATGTCTACCATGTGCCAGTAACAATGGTAGGTGGGAAGATACTATGGTAAAGTACAATCCTATTCTACTATCTACCACCTAGGAATGGCCCTCAGATGGCATGCCAGGTAAAGCTATTATTATTAGCCTACTGAGAAAAAAAAAATTAGATGACTCCTCTATGGAAACCTGTCTATTAGCTCACAAGTGAGGCAAGTCTTGTCTAAGTTCAAAGAACCAACTTAAGATTATGAAAACAGTATCAAACTTGAAAAAAAGGATCTTGTAATAATATAACTTTCTTCCATTGTAACCTATGTCCTCACAAAACAAATAGAGCTCCTTCTTTTAGGTCTAACTAAATTTTTTAATTGTATATTTTGTTACAGCATTATTTTTTTTACCCCAAAAGAATATTTACTGTAAAAATGGGAAACATTAAGAAATATTTGATAGAAAGTTTCCTGTAATCCCATCCCTCCAGTAATAATTAAAATTTGGTATATTTTTTACTATAGTACATGTATTATTGTGTAGGTATTTTGATAAACCAAAAAACAGGACTTTATGTCTTTTTTTGTATTTTGCTTTTTCACTTTTGTCCACTCAATACTGCTTGGATGCCTACTACAAATCAAATACTATACTTGGCGCTGGGAATACTTCAGTGAACAAAAGCAAAGAACCCTGCCCTCATGGCACTTACATTCTAGCAGGGAGATGAAGATAATCAACAATAAATATAACTCTCATACACAGGTCACGTGGTACATCACATGAAAAGTATACTGAGAAAGGAAAACGTAGAGCATGGTTAGAGACTCCTGGGTGTGGGCAGAAGGGAAGCAGGTTGCAGCATGCAATCGGAGTGCAGGGGATGAGGGAGGGGAATTGTTCTTTCCAACAACTGGATTTTACATATTCTAGTAGTCCTTCTAACTTGAATAATATACACGTGGTCTCTAAGAAACAGTAATGGATAATAAAGGATGGGTGCAATTGTATTAAAGCCCATTACTGCAAATATTACCTGAATGTGGACTCCCTGAATGGTTCATCTGAGTAATACTAGCTAAAACGAAAGAATCTGAAGACCCTATACAATCCTGGCATGAATTTTATTCAAACACAGAAACAAAGGATCTTTCCTTTGTCCTGATCTTTCCTTTCTGTGCATCTCTCTATCATTGCCTATACTCTGCTTCCTAGGCCCTTGTTGGAACCCACTGCCTTCCAAGGACCCACCTTCCTTCCCCTAGCTGCAGTAGAGACTTTGTTCAGAGACTTGACTTCCCTCTCTCCCCCTTATCTTGGTTGTCACACCCCATTCTCTCAGGGCTCTTGTTCTACTGGGAAAAGGACCAAAAATTCATGAGAAGGATTAAGGCTGTTACCTGTTCACTGTATTCTACCTTTCAAGTGGTATTTCTGCTCTAATAGCTGCTTCTGGTACCTACAATCTGTTGGTTATTAGTATAGGCTTTTAGCTGATGTTGTTTTTTTGGGGTGTGGAGGGGAAAGAAAATCTTGAGCATGTAAGGACTTCAAATATTTCCCAACTCATATTATATTCTAAGCCGGTATACCACCTACATTCTCTCACATTCCAGGAAGGAGAACAGGAACAAGGCGGGGGTGGGGGGTGCAGGGAAAAGGGAAAAGACACTGCCAATCAGTACCTTGAGAGTCCTAGCATAAGGGGGCATCCAAATTATGCTTGCTGTTGGAGGACTGGTCTCAGACACCTGCCCCAAATCCTGCACAGTGTGCAACCTCACCTACTGCCAGTGAGGTTTTCTTCTTAACCAAGGGTCCAGTGATATATTTTTTTAACCTAAAAGACTTGAAGTAGTATAGATACAATTTATATAACAAAGGTATTCAAAGTGTCCTTCCTAGTTATCCTCTCTTCCTCTGTCTTTATTTTTAATATCATTAGCTACTCTTTAATAATTGGCACTCAGATCATGTAAAATTATTCTACTATACATGTCTCTGGAAAAAAATCTTTCTCAACACAGTGAGCAGGGAAATCTCAGTGTTCTAGTGCTGCAGGCTGTTTGGCAGGAGTGGGTCTGTTTGCTGACCTGCCCCAGCTGTGCTCACCAAGTCAGTGAGCTCAGCATCTGTCTCTCTGCGTGCTGTCCATGGCTGTAATGCAGACAAGGTGTGCAGATTAGGTGGGAGGACAAATAGCATAACTTCAATAAGAAGGTGGGACCAGAGGCCTAATTTTCATCTTGATGATGGTATGTAAATCTCTCTTTAGCTACACTAGTATGAAGTTTACTTGTTATGTCGGTTTATGAACGGAGTATTTTTTCTAACAGAAATCTAAGTGGGCAACCTATGGATGGCAATTCATGTTTGGGAACTCCAGGCATTTGCCAAGCAGGAAACTGGATCACTGGTACTATTAAAATGTTTAAAGTTCATAACCTTTGACCCAGTAGTCTCAGTTTTAGAAATTTATTCCTCAGAAATAAAAGCACTAGTAGAAATGGCAATGTTTACGACAGTGCTTACTGCAGTATTTTCTGTAGAGGAAAAAGAAATCCAAAAATCTAAAAGCACTGTCCATCAATAGGGGGAATGTTGAATCAACTATGATACATTCATACTAAGAAATATCAGGCAGGTATAAGGAAACAAGGAGTTAGACCTACTGGCCTGAAGAGAAGTCCATAAATCTCACTGTTAAATAAAAAAAGACAAGGGCAGGGGCGCCTGGGTGGCTCCAGCCACCAGGTGGTTGAGTGTCTGACTCTTGGTGTCAGCTTGAGTCCTCATCCCAGAGCAGTGGGACTGTGCCCCATGTTGGGCTCTCTGCTGAGCATGGAGCCTGCTTAAGATTCTCTTATTCCCTCTGCTTACCCCTCACTCTCTCTCTCTTAAAAAAAAAAAAAAAAAGACAAGGGTATAGTATGATAAAACTGTTTGTAAAAGTAGGTAAAAGTACATGTATGTATACGTGTTTGTAAGCTTTGGTTTGAAATGTCTAAAGACATGGAAGGCTACATACAATGTTGTTCACACTGGTTACTCTGAGGATATGGATAGACTGGAGAGAGAGAATTTTTTTCTTTTACTAAATGTTTGCATTGTTTGACATGTTATAGCAAATATGTTATTCTGTAACTGAAAAAATCCAATAAAATAAATTCAATCACAAGAAAAAAGTTACAAGAGTAAGTTGAAATAACTCCCCTGCCAACCAACCAAACCCAAAAACATTTAAAAATAAGAGAGAAAAGTGAAAATCCTTGTTCCTTTAGCTGCTTTTAAAGGCAATAATAGCCATAAAACTTTCTATAAGATAACTAGAAAAATTAAAACTTTTTACTGGATATAGTTCCTCAGTGATTCTATTTAATAGGATTTTATGTGCATACATATGTTTTTGAATGTCTTATTTTGACATATGTAAATAAGAATAATTTAAATAATAAGAAATAATGTAAATAAAAAATAATTAGCTTCTATTTGAAATCCTGAATGATATAGCAATTTAGAAAAATCATGTATTATTATATTAAAATTTATACTCATCACAAGGCTGGGGATCAGCATGGGAGGCGCTTTCTCTCTCTCTGGCAAAGATGACAACTCTCCCAGTTTTTCATTCTAATTCTGCTTACGTTTAGCTATTTGAAAACCAGGTTCCCCATCCTCTCTTGCCAAACCCTGTTTCTTCATCAAGACTACCTCTGTTACCAACTTTTTATACATCTTTCCAAAGAAACTACCTATGTATATGTGGGTGTTTTAACATAAACAGTAGCTAAAATGCCATGAATGCTATCTGTACCTCACATTTTTCACCTAATAATATCTCAGAGGTTGGTAGGACATAATAGGTGGTATGCCTCCTTTTTAATTAACACACAATCCTCCGCTGTATTGTGGATGTACCTTTGTTTATTTAAGCAGCCCACTGGAGGTTATTTGCAATATTCTGTAGTAGTAGCAGCCCTTCATTGGGGTGCCAAGAATGAGTCCTTGAAGCTCTGAAAATTGTGCATACAGGAGTTAAAGGGCTATTTTCAAGGCAGATAAAAGATTCACAGGATAATCTGATTATCAGAGTTCTGTGATCCAGAAAGGGTTAAGAACCACAATGCCACAATTGTATTAACGAGTTTGCTTTTGTTTCTACAGTTAAAAAAAAACACAAAGCATCTCAAAATAAAGAAAAACCTCCTATCCAAATCTAAGGAATGTCCATGGCATTTTCTCCACCTTTATTTGCAGTATTTATTCTGCTCTCCTTCTAGCCCCTTACACCAAACCAATTATTCTACATCTGCTGCCAAACAAGTAGTCCCCTCTACACCTATATCCACATGGTCTTCATTACTGGGCTGAGAAAAACACTGATGATAATGTAGTTTTCTGCCCATTACCTGTCTCTAATAATATGCTTGTCATCATAATTAGTTTCACCATCCTTGGCTTGCTTTTCTGTCATTTCCTTCCCTTGAGTTCTGTTAATAGCAGAAATTGGCTGCTAAACTATTATTCTGGGCTGTGTAATGGGGCTGACAGTAGAGGCATTCTGCCTTTTTTTTTTTTTTTTTTTTGACAGCTGGGTATGATTTGTAAAGGTGTGAAGAGGAATTGCTAATACTTCTCAGCTCCATTACATTAACCTGGAAGGCATTCTACCCAAGAAATGAATCCAGTATTAAATTGCTTGTTTTATGAATTTTCCTTTAATAATTTTTCTAATCTTTACAATGTTTTCATAGCTCCAGTATTTTCTGATCTCTATTTCCTAAGATTAATATGGCAACTTCATTTTATGAAAACTACTTTATTAGATTTTCTATATTTCTGAGGGAAGGAAAAGAAGGAAAGACGTATTTGTGAGTTCCTCTCCTTTTTCTCGTGTTCTCTCCCAGTTTCTGGCTAATGCCAGGATGATTGAGTAAGGTTTCAGAAAGAGACCATAACATAATCCTTTATTTACAAAGACAATGCTATTGATATACCATCAAAAAGTCACAAAGCCCCAAATCAATACACAAACAAAAATCTCTCTGCATGTTGAGGAATTTGGAGGCAATCCTAAAGGCCTTTGGAGTCCAGTAAGCAGGGAAGCAACAAGGTCCAGTGTACACTCTAGAAAAAAATCCCCTGGGTAGCCATGATATGGAGGATGATGGGTTTGAGACAGAAGCAGGGGCTCAATTTAGGAGGCCATTGCAGTAATCTGGCCACAGGGTCCTAACGTGGGGCAGTGGAGGAGGGATGAGAAAGACTCAAGAACCAATTAGAAGGCTAAACCAGCAGGAGTTGGTAACTAATTGGATGTGAAGGGCAAGACGTAACAATAATAACTATACTACTTAATGGGCACTTCCCATGTTTCAGACAATGTGACAGGGCTTCCCTGCATAATCACATTTAATCCTTGCATCACCTCCATGAAGAGTGTTATTACTGTGTTTTATAGATGAGGACACTGAGGCACTGTGGGGTCAAGTAAATTGCCCAAGGTTGCATAGCAATTAAGTGGTGGACTCTGGCCTGTCTCACTCCAAGTTCAAACAAACAGCCACTGTGTGACAGGTAGGAAGACTCGAAGATAATCTCTAGGATTCTCTAGGGAAGCCTGGGTATATGATGGTGTTATTATGGGAGGTGCAGGTTAGTAAGAAGAGAAAGTAAGTGTTCAGTATAATTCCACAGTTGAGAGCAATGGTTAAAGTCAGGGAGGGCAAGCAAATTACACATTTTGCTAAAAGACTGCCTAAATAATTAAATGTTGTGCAATGAAGTGGGGTAAATCAAGAAACAGAAAAGGCTGAGTATGAAGCATGAGACTATATTCACGTTGAATGTATACGGTTGACCTTCTTTTTGAAGATGACTATAATTATCTGTTTGATGACACGGAATAAATTCTCAGCAGTTATTAACCAAGTTCCCATCCTCACAGAATCTAGCAGCTTCTACAAAATGTGGTATTTCTTTGGCTTGTAGTATTTCCACCTCTTCACAGCTTGCTGTTGTTGGATTTACCCATCCATGTCCCACCCTGAACTTTGTAACACCAAAAAGGCTTAAGTAAGAAAATGACCTATCAAAGACTTGAAGAGTTTTCAAAGTGTTACCTGGTGTAATGATTCATGAAAATGTTGGGTAGCAACATAATATAATGAAAAATATACTAGATCTAGAATAAAAAGAAGGAGATGTGGGTGGTTTAGTTGGTTAAGCATCTGATTCTTGATCTTGGCTCAGGTCATGATTTCATGGTTCGTGAGATCGATCCCCATGTCAGGCTCTGTGCTGACAGCATGGAGCCTGCTTGGGATTCTCTCCCCGTCTCTCTTTGCCCCTCCCCTGCTCTCGTGTGTGCTCTCTCTCTCAAAATAAATAAATAAAACTTATTTATAAATAAAAAAAAATACAGTTTGAATCATGCCTTGAAAACTGTTAGTGTTAGGACACTGGGCGGGTTACCATTGATTTCTCTCAGTCTCATTTTCTTCTGCAAACTGAGGACAATACCTTTCAGAGGGTTACTGCAAGTATGAAATTAAATGATGTATGTCTGGGTATCTAGCAGAGGGTTCAGAACATTGCAGAATCTCAATATATTCTAATGTCTTTCCTTGTACCCTTTATAGACAAGAGGCAAGCTATAGCCAGTTAAATGTGTGCAGGATAAATATTTAATAAATATGTTTGTTATCATTTAAAATATACTTGTGCTGTGCAGAATTTGTTTTCGAATCACAGAGCTTATGCCATTTTGATGCATGTTAAACATTTATAAGATGACAGCTAACCTTTTGAAAATACTATGAAGCTTATATGTTCACAAAATCTACCCAAATAAGTAAACAGCAGTAAAAGGAATCCTCAATGACAAGTAAAGCAGCTTACTTTGACAAATCAAAGATAAGCTTTATGATCATACTCTCCATCTGAACAGTGTGAGGAAAGAAAACATACTCTCTGAATTTCCCCTTAAGAAATTTAATTGTCCTGATCATGGCAGGAAAGTTACAGCTGTTGTATTTTATTTACAAAACTTTGCATTCTCAAGGGAAGATGTTCTGTGAAGATTACTGAAAAAAAAAAATTGCAACATATGGCTGGGTCCTCATTCCTTGCTTTGCTCTTGCCAGAGTCCGTCCCAGGGCTTGCCCCTCTCCTGGTACTCCCAGTAGGGCCAGTTCAATCTGAGGAGTCTTTCTAAGGCCATTGCATGATTTCCCATCTATGAAAAATTTCCCCTGCATCCCCCTGATGCTTGAATCTCCACCCACCAAAGTAAGGGAGCCAGCCTCACACCTAGTTTTGTCACTAAACCAAGTCTGCTTATTCCTGGCTCATGTAACAGTCATCAACATGTGTCTCCCTCTTTTTCCATCTCCCCCATTCCACATTTTCCCTTCCTTCTCTGTGTCTATCCCCTACCCAGCTCCATGTTTCTTAAACTCTCTGTGTTTCTATCTTCTATACACACACATGCATGTATAACACACACATACAGGTCTCAATAACTTATGTCCTAGAAACTAAAACATCAAGTGCCATTCAAGATGCCCTCTGATGAGTTTACATTCCCTTCCACTTCTGATTTCTACTCACCCAGAACCATCTCTGAACCAATAGATTCTTCAACCAGGTTCCCAGTTGGGGTGGGTAAAACATCATCATCAAAACTGATGAGGTCAATGTCCCCTGGAGGCTTGCTTTGCAGACCTTGAACTGCGGAGTTGACTGAGGATCCTTCTCCCAGTGACCTGAATGCTTTGGCCTGTGATGCCACTGAGAGTCGGGGAGGAATGGTGACTGGTTTCAACAAAGCTGCAGGGCTGGGGTTTTCTAAGGAAACCGATTTCTTCGGCAACAAAGGCCGAGGAGCAGGAGTTGGGACTTTCTTCCCACCATCAGGGCTCTCAGCCACAGATCCCCCTCCAGGAATCTCAGGATTAGCACTTCGTATAAGGCCAGCATTTGGTTTCTTTGGCAGTTCAGGTTTGGTTACTGGGACGCTCCCTACCTCTTGTGGTGGAGGGTGTGGGGTGAGCCCCTCCCGAGAGGCCACCTTGAGTCTGTTTTCAGTCCAGGAGTCCCATTCTCCAGAAGCTCTGTTAGCAGCTGGTTTGGGAGCTACTGTGGGTTTCCCTGAGGGAACAGCAGGCCTTGGAGGGAGTGTGCGGGGAACAATTTCTGGTTTTGCAGACAGTCCCGAGGTTTCTTTATTTGTCTGGCCCTCAAATGCTTTGATTCTTGAAACAACACTATTTTGGCTTCGTTCTGTGTTCATAATGTTCATCACTGCCTGACTATCCAAGTCGTTGGTGCTGTCCAACAAAGACTGGGGCTCGCTCGGGGAGGATTCCCTTTCTGTGGCCACAGGGCTGATTTTCTGGTGATTTTGCTCTTTAATGTGACTATCTCTGGCTACTGGTCTGAGGTTGGCTTTTGATCTTGGTCTTGGCACTGGACATCTTGTAGCACTGGAGTTCTCTGGACAATTCTGTTCTTCAGAAATATCAAAGACTATTAGAGGTGCCACATCCGTTGGACGATCACTGGCTGAGACCACTGGGGAAGGATGGAGAGGCTTGAGAGGTGCCTGTAGTGCTGACAAGACCAAAAGCAAGAGAAAGAAGTTGCAACATTATAATTTAAAAGAAAAAAAATAAACAGATTTTTAAAATATACATGTAGAATATCAAGAGATTTTGGTTTCCTTAATTAGTAAAAAGAAATTCCAAAATAAATGGGGAGATGTTTATATTTAGCTTTTCACAAGAGTGTTCAAGTTATATTTATTCATAAAAGAAATATTCATCACAAAATATTTTATAACACCATTAAATTCTTGATTCTCAGTAGACTTATCACGCAAACACTCTCTCATCAGAATTCCAACATTTCTTGTTTTACTTTTCCAAAGTAACGTACTCTCATCTCTGGTATTTGAACACAATGCTTTTTAAAAGCCTAACAGGACAACCACCTTTAACATCATATCAAAGTTAAATTGCTAAACATAATATCCTTCTCAATGAGAATACAGAGGATTAGCAGTAATACAACCATGGGTTAAAAGGATGATGTTTTTTGTGATATGAAATAGGGTGAGCCCCAGAGATTGGGCCTGAGGCTCATGAGAATGATCTATTGTAATAATCACACCAAATCAAAATAAAGAAAGTACACAGTGATCACGCTGACTGGGAAACAGAGCTCAATGAATTATGCACAAGTTACAAATTATTTTAAAGGCTAGAAGCCTACTGATTACTTCCCTAGAACTAGGTCAGAATTAGGGAAGACAAATTACTTGCACTACTTTGAGGCAGATGGTTGTCTATTTCTTCTGAAAAGTCAGTCTGAGTTGCAGAAGTAATTGTGTGCCTTGGAGTGGCAGCAGCATTATTATTATTTGTAGTATTAACTTGAACTTGGTTGATTTCTTTTATGACTTGTTCATAAGATGGTGGGAGCTGCAAAATAAAGAATGAAGATTTTATTTTATTATTTTTTTTAAAGTTTGTTTATTTTTGAGAGACAGAGAGACAGAGCATGAGCAGGGGAAGGGCAGAGAGAGGAGGAGACACAGAATCTGAAGCAGGCTCCAGGCTCTGAGCTGTCAACCCAGAGCCCTACGCAGGGCTCGAACCCACAAACTGAGAGGTCATGACCTGAGCCGAAGTCAGCTGCTTAACCGTTGGAGCCACCCAGGTGCCCAAGAATGAAGATTTTAGACATCTATGGACAAATAGCCAAAGTGTTAAATGACTCACTTTTCTTGTCTTTGAGCTTAATTTTAAAAATAAAATGCAGGGGTGCCTGGGTGGCTCAGTAAGTCAAGTGTCCAACTCTCTCTCTTTTTTTTTTTTAAGTTTTATTTATTTATTTTGAGAGAGAGAGAGAGAGAGAGAGAGAGAGAGAGTCCTCCCAGGAAGCACAGAGCTTTCTTGGGATTCTCTCTCTCTGCCCCTCCCTCACTTGTGCATGCGCACACACATGTGCTCTCTCTCTTAAAATAAATAAACATTAAAAAAATTAAAATAAAATTCAAAGAGATAATGTGATATTTGTTTACCTCAGCAGGAACCAGCTCACTGGGCCTCCAAGGGCCCGTTGCAGAAGGTGGGGGAAATCCCAATCCTGGGGGTGGAGCTCCTGGAAACCACGAGGCTGGCCTCAGGGGCTCAGCTGCCACGATGGTAATCTCTGGGCGCCTAGCAGACAAGACCTCAGTGAGGGTTTGCAAGTCGGTAACAAGCTACATGTTCAAAGGTTCATGCAAACAACCACCTCCCCCCAAAGTTACATAAGAACGGCCATAATCACAGAAATGACCTGTCTGGCCTGGGCTATCAAGGGAGCAAATGACAGTCATCTTCTAGGATGCAGGGCATCAATGTTAGAGATGTACCGTGAGCCCATTTAGCTCTGCCTTAGTTGATAAGGATAAGGGCTAAGTAAGCCCCATACAATCTCTTCATTCCAGGGTTCTGCTATCTAGCCTATACCACAAAAACAAATATATGGTAAGGTAGAAAAGTACACCAGTCAAGTACAATTGCTTACTTTTCTGCCATTATAAATTATATACTTTGACACGATACCATATAAAAAGAATATCCTTTTCCTCCTCACCGAACTCAACTCTACCCCAATGAAAACTTATCTTTCCATGTTCAGTTTTAGACCCTGATATGTGTGTCTGTGCTCCTGGTCAGTTTTGTATATGAATTTGACAATTAATCTTTAATACTGAGGAGACACAGTGATGCACCATTTTTAAAATCTGATTCTACATTCTCATGTTTAAACTTTATAATCAACCTGATTTTCTAACAAACACCAACTGTATGACCCTGGGCAAATGATCAGCCTCTCTCAGCCTCAGTCTTCTCATTTAACAAATAGAGCTGATGACACCTGCTCTGCCTCTCTCTAGCACTCTACAGAAAATAAAATTAAAAATTAAAAAGCACTGCTACTATCAAAACTAGTCATATACACATATTCTCATGCTAGCCCATAAAACAGTAGAACCTGCTTATTGATTAAATGTGAATTGCAATACCGAAAAACCTCTGCTTACAGCTTTTGTCTGACTAAATAATAGGAGTTCCTAGTTAATAATAAGCACTACACATGCAGTAATCCTTATGACAGCCTTGAGAAAGGTATGATTAGCAACATTTTTTAAAAAAATATTTTATTTTTAAGTAATCTCTACATCCAACATGGGGCTCAAACTTATAACCTCGATATCAAAAGTTGCATGCTGTACTGACTGAGCCAGCCAGGTGCCCCTGATTAGCAAAATTTTAAAGACAGGGATACAAAAGCTAGAAAAGGTTAAGCAGCTTGCCCAGGGTCACACAGTGAGAAGGCAGTGAAGTCAAAATTTGAGGTTGGTTATGTCTGACTCTAAAATCCTCATTCTTCATTACTCTATACTATACTCTGTAAGAAATGTGAAAACAGGGACTCTATTTTATAAAACTCCACCCATCTATTTATCCACCTATCCACACTTCCTTCCACTCTACCATCTGCCTGCCCACTGGTCCTTCTACCTGTTCAGTGACTCCCTCCTCCTTCTTTCCTTCTCTCCAACCATCTATCCAGCCATTTATCCATTCAGCTATCTATCCAGTCTGACTCTTTCTCTTTCCTTATTCTTCCATTCAATTTTCAATCTTGTTATCCATTTATTTCTGCAATATTTACTAAGTAGCTAGGAGGTACAGCATTTCTTTGAAGCAGTTACAACAATGTTTTACATATACCAGTTGCTTAATAAACATTTAAAAAATTAACTTCAGTAAATAGTTATTGCCAAAAGAACATTTTGAGGTTTGTATTGCTTCTTTTCCCAGCAAAATTTTCATCATTCGAACTTACAGATTAAATTAGGAAATATACTGATGAGGTAGAACATTGCTTATGTAATACATTGCTTATGAAAGAGAAATATTTAACTTGCTGACATCAAACTTTGATTTCATTATTAGCAGAATATATGATCTTTGTTGTAACCATACCTCCTATCTCGATGAAGCTCACTCTGAAAAGAAGTCCGAGAAGCTACAGAAGAAAGAAAAAATCTGGTATAATACAAAATCAGTACATTTAATAAAGGTTTACATTTTTATAGGGTACATTATTGGAAAAAGTTAACTTACACTTGAAATCAAAGAGGATGTATGAATTTTAACATCCATAAGTAGAAAAGGAAATCAAAATTATCTGTTTATATGGCATAAAATTAATTATGGTTATATATTTGAATTACATAAGAAAATATAGATTTCAAAAATTCCTCAAAGCACATTTCATGGTTCTGAAAATAATCTGAAGAATGAAAGAGAAAGGAAGATAGCAATTAAATACTAATACTAAGCTTGGTAAGAGCTTTACGATGATGACATGAAATTACAATGGGCAGGAAAAATTTTTTAAATATTCTAATCCATATGACTATATTCTTGTCATGTTTGTTTACAACTCTCTTGCAAAGAAGGTGAAAGGGGTCAAATTTTCATCTATTTTCTAACTTTTCCGGAATTTTATAACCTTTCAATTATTTTATTACTTAAATTCAAAGAGAATAATAATGTAAAAACTGTTCAAAACACTTTTATAAACATATTATGTATATGTACATATTATGTATATGAAGCAGTGACTTTTTCTTCAAGCCTCAAACTCAAAAAGCTAGATGGTTTAAAGTTTTTGCAAATTTTATTTTAAAGCTAAATCAAGTCTTAATCATAAGGTCTGGAAAATGGTGTCACACATCACGCATATGTGTAATGGAGAACATTATTCCTATTTTCAAGAAGCACACTCTAATGATTCCTTCAAGAAATTCTTTAAATGCTATACTGCAAAGATATGCGTACAAAGAGGAATTTGTTTCAGATATAAACTATTTCTACCAGTTACCTTCTAATCTCTCCAGTACTCTACTTTTTTTTCAGTTGTTCTGATTTGTAAAGGTTGAGGGTATGAATCCTTTCTTTCTTCCTATTAACTTCTAATTCTCTCTGAACAAGCAGGCTGCCAAAGCTGGGCGGCAGGGGGCGGGGGCGGAGGTGGAGGGTGGGAAGGAAACCGAGGCTGGAGTTGGAGCTGTGGCAGCTGACCCTCTGCTGGACTGGCGAAGTGTCTCAGGAGTCCTAGATTCATAATACCATTAACTGATGTGACTGCTACATTTTTATCAGGAGCTAGACCGAGCTGAGGTGCATTTTGTCTACTGGAAAAGAAGAGGACAGAGAGACTCAAGCTCTGAGTGGTGTATGTGATTTGTAAGAATGGGTTCATTAAGTCAGAGGCTCACCAAGCATGCTACAATCACATCACCACCATCACGACAGCCAGAATCAGCGGACACAACACTATCAAAAGACATTATGTTATTGTCACAAACATACCTCTTCCACGGGGCATTTTTGCTGTGCACTATTCATGAGTGCTAAGGGAAAAAAAGAAGGGGTTATAGAAGAGGAAAGGGAGAAAAAAAGAGTGAACCAGTTGCCTATGCTTTAAAAGGAATTCAGGAACAGGACTGTTCTGCCATGCCACTGTTTTTCCCCAACTCCGCACACTTTGATGGAAAGGAAAAGTTGATGCATCACAGGTTCAGAGAGTAAAGAAATCTGCTGCGGCAAAGATACATCCACCCACATAACCCCAGTAAAAACAAATCTACCTACAGTTTTTAACAACAGTGCAAAAAATAAACTCTAAAAACTATTTTGCAAAGTCAATTTGCTACTTCAATAGGGATTAATTTTAAACTGTGAATACAGTATTTAAAAGGTAATCCCGTAGTCTATTGACATTCTCTCAAACCAGTGGCTTTTCACTGGATTCTCCCCCTTCACACCAGTGGTGGTTGGGAGGAGCCCTCTGTTAGCAGAGCAGTCCTCCCACTCTGGAGGTAGCGTGACAGGGGAGAGAAAGTCTCCCAACCTTACTTGCAGATCTCCTCCACATTCTTTGAGAATCACTGCTTTCCTGTCTCCTGCTTTGAATTTTTCCCCCCTCACATTTACACATATATGAAATCTCTCTTGATCCTTATAGAATGACTGCCACTTTTTGTCAGTGTTGAGTAAGTTTAGTAGCTAGGAACACTTCAGATTTTCATATAGCGTCTCACACTCTTCCTGCTAATTTCTCAACTATTCACTTCCCTTCATTCTCACCTTCCCAGATTAAACAGATTTGGTGTAGTTGCTGCCAGGAAAATTGAATTTACCATCAATCCCCATACAGATGAATACATTCCGTTTAGCCCCTGCCACAAATTGCTAGCTAGTGTTTTGTGCATTTCTGATTAAGGCCACAGTTAAAGTTATCAGATCGTTTTATAATGATACAAGAATTATTTTGGGGGCGCCTGGGTGGCTTAGTCGGTAAAGCCTCCAGCTTCGGCTCGGGTCATGATCTCGCAGTTCGTGGGTTCGAGCCCCGCATCGGGCTCTGTGCTGACAGCTAGCTCAGAGCCTGGAGCCTGCTTCAGATTGTGTCTCCCTCTCTCTGTGACTCTCCTCTGCTCTTACTGTCTCTGTCTCTCAAAAATAAATTAAAAAACATTAAAAAAATTAAAAAAAGAATTATTTTCAAGCTTTTATAGTTCATATGGTTAAATTTTAAGTATAAGACAAATTCATATTCAACTATTTATAAAAGGCTGAGATTGGATTCGTAATATTAGCACTAATAAAGAATCCTCCTAAATTCCAACAGGATCATAAGACAGGAAAGAACCTCAGTGGTCATCCTACTCCAACCTTACAGATGAGGAGGCTGTGACACAGAGGTTAAATGAATTATCCCGGGTCACAAAGCCTCTTATGGGAAGGGCTGGGAGCAGTTTGTTCCTTGAAGAAGGTTAACTCCTTGTGGAGCCAGGAGAGCTGGATGCTAATCTTGATTCTAAATAACTCAAAATTACTGATTAAATTGCTATAGTACCACTTTGCCAATGAAAATCACAAAATAAGAAAATAACTAACTACACTTGTTTCAGACTGGGTATGAGTTCGACGTGTCTGACATGATAACAAGAACATCTGTGAAGTCGAAAGCTCAATGGACTTGTAGTCAGAAAGTCTGGGTTCACATCTCAGGTCTACCTTGTGAAGCCATTTAACCTTTCTAACTCAGTGACCCTCCATCTGTAAAATGGGGTTAACATCTACCATGCAGAGCATTGTTTTATAATTTGTGTGACTATTTCCCGACTTACAGTGTGCAATGAATATTAGCTGAAACTAAATTTCAGAATACAATTTTCTCTTAAAAAGTAAAGGAAAGGAAAAGCATGAAATTCCAGATATATCCAAAAATAATACTTTCAAGATTTTTACCCATAGTATTTAGGGCTCATGAGAATGAATGCAAAAAGGACCACAAGGCTTGACTGGAAGGGGTATCATTATGGAAGAATTTAAAATACAACCAGTGAAGGAATATTGCTTTAAAAATGTGATGAATTCTTTCTCCTTGCCAGAGAAGGATGACTAAGTATGAGAGAGTAAAATAAACATTTTACTGGGTTGGGGAAGACAAAAATTGTTTACAACTTTTTCTTACAGAATGGGCAAAAAGTGAAAAAAGGGATGACACAATTATTTTTCATTTTGTATTTACACGGCATCACATGAGAATATTGGGTGTTCTTGCCTAAACATCCAGGAATAAATACAACCAACAACTATTTCTTTAGTATACACAAAGTAACTGATATATAAAAATTGGAAGACAACTTAGTTTGTCTTTTTTTTTTAAAAGATACCTCAAAGAAGAGTTTTCCCTTTGTTTCATCTCCCCTGTCCTCTTCGCTATGGCCCTGTTTCACCAATTTCCTCTTTTTATGCTCCAGTGTGATCTCTCCACCAATTCCTTCACCATTGCCTGCAAATGTCTCCAAGCTTCCTCATCCTGAACAGCCTATGTTCAAATCTCCTCTCTGCTTGACACTCCTCAGCCCTTCCTTCTTCTGTTTACCACCAAATGTCATGGAAGAGTAGCCTCACCTGGCTGTCCCAACTTCCACATTTTCCATTCATTATTTAAACTGAAGTGTGGCTTCCAACTTCAATGTTCACTGCAACTGCTCTCTCAGAGATCACCACTGACCTCCTGAGGGCCACATATAATGACCTATTCTCAGCTACCTTTGGCTTATCCTTGCTGCAGCATCAAGAGGTATTTGTGGTTCACTGATTCTTTTAAAAAACCTCCCCTCCCTTGACTTCTAACAGACAGCCGTCTCCTGGTTTTTGCCCACTCCACCTTAGCGGCCTTCTCCTTATGCCTTGCATGGTACAGAGGCCTCAAGGTAAGCAAAATCCAACCTGTAGGATCTATGGGGAGTCAGGTATAAATTACAATCCCCAACAAAGAGGTCCTAAAATCCAAGAGAGAGGAAAGGTAAGAAGCCAATAGACAGAACTCAGTCTCTCCTCCTTAGCAGGGTAGAGTTTTTTGGGGTAATTCATCTTTTGTCCTAAGGCACCTTAAAGGCAGAGCTTGGCCTCAGACGTCACTTACCAAGATTCGTCCTCTGTCATTTTCTCTAGCCTCTATGTTTTTTTTCTTGAAGTGTTTAGGTACTGCTGGGTTTTGCCTTGATTACCCCAAATTATATCTCCAGCAAAAAATTCTTGCCTGAATTCCAGACCCTAATTTTTCTTCTTAAATTCTCTGCGCCCTATCTTCTCCACATACCCACTACTTCAAAGGACTCTAAGGCATGAATTTTTCATTTTCATATCTGAATTTCTTTGAACATACACTTTGGCATTCCCACATCTTTATAATTCACAAACAACAAAAATAAAATGTGAGAAATGTGGAATACCCTTCTGTACTGCCACCTTACAAAATTTTCACAGCAATCGTTCAAATGTATGCTCTTCAGAACCTGTGGATATCCTAAATTTATACCAAATATTACAAATTGTGTTTCTAAAACTAGAATACATTCTCCTCAGGTGGTGACCTCAGCTCAAACAATGCAAAGAAGATCAAAAATCCCTTCCTTATGGGAAAATTCATTAAGAATGGAGTTGAGACAAGCTCTACCACTTGTGGTCAACTGCAAATCCAACAGGAAGAGATAGGCCTCAGTAGATACTACTTTATTACCTTACCAGGAGGAAGAAGGGCTTTTCTTCTCCCCAGCAAACATACACCCAGCCATAACTCGGCCAGTAAGAAGCCACTATATTTTGAACTCCTCAGCTTACTCCAATGGGCTTTTTGTTTATAACAGCCTTCCCATCTCCCCACCTTTTCTCTATAAAAGAATGTTCCTCTCCTGTGTTCTGCAGACTTGCCTACAGTTTTGCTATAGTTTGCTTGTCCCAGATTGCAATTCTCTGCTATTCTTAAACAAATCCATTTTTGTTGGTAAATAAATAAATCCCATCCTTATCTCTGTTTATAATAGGTAATACATGTTCTATTTGGAAAGGGAACTTTGCAGAGACCTGTGTTAAAAAGCCTGTTAAAATTTTGCACCAAGAACAAGTTTTAACCAAGAGGGTTGGTAAAACCTTAAGCAAGAGGTAAGGATGAAAGTATGAATGCACCATTTTGGAGAGGATTCTACTATGGCACTTCTATCTTGTATACGGAAATGAGTCAATCTCCACAGGCATTTGTATCATTATATAAAAACACTGTGGAGAGGTGCCTGGGTGGCTTAGTTGGTTAAGTGCCCGACTCTTGATTTTGGCTCAGGTCATGATTTCATGGTTTGTGGGATGAGTCTGCATCTGGCTCTATGCTGACAGCATGGGGCCTGCCTAGGATTCTCTCTCCCTCTCTCTCTCTGCCCCTCCTCTGCTCGTTCTCTCTCTCTCTCTCTCTCTCTCTCTCTCTCAAAATAAATAAATGTTAAAAACTTAAAATAAAAACACTGTGGAAGCAAATGAACGAAAAAGGACAGGGTTTGATATATTTTTTATATCCATCAGATGTCTCCATCTATGGAAAATGGTAATATAAAATTTATATTAGATCATAAAAATGGAATAATCCAGATTTTTAAAAATAGTTTAGTTCTATAAGAGAAAAATATTTTTCTGAGGAACTGGCTTATCAATAAATGAAAGTTGAAAAGAAAGCTGAAAAACTAGCTGCTTGTCTGACATGGTTTACTACTTAGAAGAAGTGAAAAGCTACTTTTTTGGATTCTTTGTAAGATTCATCAAATACAATCACTTGCTGGAAATCTAGACCATCATTTAAAATATCACAGAGGAAAATACAGAGCAGGAAAAACCAAACTTACATCTCTTGATTACCGCTCTAATGGATGACAAAGGTCCTTGGCTACAAAAAGAAAGAAAGAAAAAATATTATGTATTCATTAATCCTTTTGAAGAAGGATCATTCATAATGCCAGGTCATTTCTGGGACTCAATATGGCACCAAGCAGCAAGTTTGACATATTAGTTTCTGGTTAATCCTCCTTACAAAACATAAATTAAGAAACTTTTTAAATTGCCTTTGCCATAAAATGTTTTATGGGAAATGAGAAGGCTAGTGAAGTATATCTGCAGTGTAAATAAAAATCTGCCTTAAAATTGCTTTCATAGCTACCTACACAGTGCATCTTCCAGTGAAAGTGTGGACAGGGATTGAAGTCAGGCAGCAATTACATGGTACACAAAAGAATTCTGCCACCCCTCCTATCTGTTTTGGTGTTTGACAGCAGATTCCTCTCTTCTTATCTCAGATCAAAATATATCATTTTCATAGTAATTTGACCTAAGGATTAATAGCATTTCTTCCTTAAATTAGAATTTAAAACATCACCACCAAAAAAACGAAAGTCTTCTAGTTGCTTTGAATTTTCTTCAATGGCTGGTTGGTCCTGGGTATCTCTATGTGACTTTAGCCAAGTCAGAGAAATGCTTCTGAGCCTTTGTTCATTCAATGGTCAAAACCATCTAGCTGCAAAGGTTTATACCACCAGTTTATAAGACTTTTTTTTTTTAATTTTATCTTTATTCAAACCAGTTTGTTTTTGGAATCCTTTAGAAAAAATATATAAACCTAAAAATTTAATGATATGATTTAGGAAAAAAAAACCTTCTTGCTTATAAAATTCTTCACCTTTTTTCTGAATGTTCTTAACCTTTAGGCTTATTTTTGATCTTACTAAATTTATGCTGGTGGTAATCTGTATAAATCCTCTTGCTTTTTCTTAGGTAAATAAGATACAACTTCAGGAAGATGCAACAAAATACCAGTTCATTATATGGGAGGGACACTTTAAGAATATACTATTCTGCCAGACCCCACCCACAAATTAAGCAAGACGAGATCACCAAGGGTCATGAAAGCAGGACCATAATATAAAAACATAAGTGTTTTCAGGACGTCTGGGTGGCTCAGTGGATTAAGCATCAACTTCAGCTTAGGTCATGATCTCATGGTTTGTAGGTTCAAGTCCCGCGTTGGGCTCTGTGCTGACAGCTCAAAGCCTGGATCCTGCGTCTTCCTCTCTCTCTGCCCCTCCCCTGCCTGTACTCTGTCTCTCAAAAATAAATTTTAAAAAACACTTAAAAAATTAAACTTAAAAAAACATGTTTTCAGCAATACTGATTTTATTATGTTATTAGATTTTTTAAATGCAAATATAATTAACAGTGTTATAATAGTTTCAGGTGTACAATATAATGATTCAACAATTCTGTACATTACTCAGTGCTCATTATGGTAAGTGTACTCTTAATCCCCTTCACCTGTTTCACACATCCTCTGACCCACCTCCCTTCCGGCAACTACCAGTTTGTTCTCTGTATTTAACAAACAGTTTTTTGTTTATCTCTTATTTTCTTGGTTTTGTTTAAGTTCTACATAGGAATAAAGTCATATGATATTTGTCTTTCTCTGACTGATTTATTTCACTTAGCTACCCTCTAGACCCATCCATAGTTGGGTAAGCAATGCTCATTTTTAAAAACAGTTCTTGAAGGCTTTTGTAAACAACTACTTGAAAAAAAATTAGTATAATATAGAAGAGATAACAGTACTAAAATGTAAATAGGTTGAATGAGGGTTGTAGGAGAAACTTCTGAATGCAAAAGTGGAGAAAATCTATAAAGTAATTAATGGAATCAAAATCAGGGGGCACCTGGGTGGCTCAGTCGGTTAAGCATCCGACTGCGGCTCAGGTCATGATCTCACAGTTCGTGGGTTTGAGCCCCGCGTCCAGCTCTGTGCTAACAGCTAGCTCAGAGCCTGGAGGCTGTCTTCGGATTCTGTGTCCCCTCTCTCTCTCTGACCCTCCCTCCCCTGCTCACACTCTCTCTCTCTCTCTCAAAAATACATTTAAAAAGTTTAAAAAAAAGTTAAAAAAAAAAGAATCAAAATCAGTACTTAGAGGCAGGGTCAAGAGAGTCAAAATCCCATGTGTATGTCCAGGCAGAGCATATAGAATGTTACAGAATGTCTACATCATTATCTCCTTGCTCATTACCACTGATGTGGTGTAATGTTATTATTATTTACAAACCTGCTGTTACCTCTGTGAAGGAGGAAGGTGTACTGATTGGAGTGGAACATGGGGGTGTCTGGGTCAAACCGTCCCCCTCCCAAAAAGGACATGTTGAAATCCTAACCTCAGAAAATGACCTTTTTCTGGATATAGGTTCCTTATATATGTAATTAGTTAAGATGAGGTCAAATGGGACTAGCTAGGGTGGTCCCCTAATCCAATATGACTGGTGTCCTTAGAAGGAAACCACGTGAAGACAGAGACACACAGGAAAGGCACCATGTGACAAGGAGGCAGAGACCTGGAATGATGCAGCTGCAAGCCAAGAAAGTTAAAGATGGCCCACAAACCACCAGAAGCTAGCAAGAGGCAAGGAAGGATTCCCCTATGGATTTCAGAGGAAGCGTGGCCCTGATGACACCTTGCTTTTAGACTTCTCCAGGATTGTGAAACAATAAATTTCTGTTGTTTTAAGTCAATGAGTTTGTAGCACTTTGTTACAGCAGCCCTAGGAAACACACGTGTGGGGTCTTCTGGGGGCTGAGTAGAGTGATACCTAACTGAGCTTTACAATTCGTGTATGTACCTTACACTTCAATAAAAAGTTGGGGGGCCTCTAGGGAGTGGCAGAAACCTTGGCACAAAATAATTTTGACTGAGGTCAGCCCAGGTTCTATAATTCTCAAGATTTATAAGCATCATGCTCAGGCTAATTCCATAAACCAGTCAGCCAGCCAGGCAGCTAGCCAACCAACCAATCAGTAGTATCTTAATGTCTAAAACAGTATTTTCTAAACTCTAAAGTGTACAGTTTTCCTTTCTAGGTTAACAGGTTTGTGGTAGGGAAAATAAAGGAAGCCTGTGGTCAAATAGACCTCCATGGGAAGCAGTTCTGGGAGATGCTGGCATAACTTCCTGGCTGTGCAGTGCATACAATTTCTGCATCTCAAGTGTAGCTATGGATGCAAAAGATGTCTCTTTTTCTCCATCTTTATGCAGAACAAAGGCTACAAGTGAAGGTATCACTTTGTAGTCCTAAGAGAAAACCTCATGGGAGTCATCCCTCAGTATAAGCTCATGTTCATGTCTTAGCTGGGAACCTCCAGGAAGGATGCAGACATGGCCACAGACTCACTGATCAGAGGAGGAAGCAGAAGAGCCCAGTGGTTGAGAGAGCCGGTTCCAAAGTCCAAGTGTTCATATGCACTCCTGGTGCCTCCACTTGCTAGGTGGTGTGGCTGTGTGCAAATTACTTAGTTTCTCTTCATGTTTCCTCATGTATAAAATCAGGAATAACTTAACTCCCTCATGAGGTTGTTGCAGAGAAAAAGAGGGAAAATCCGCTAAAGCATCTTACACTGGGCTTGGAAAGTAGTGTGTGTTCAATAATACACTATTGTTATTGCTGCTATTATCATTACCGATGTTTGTTCATAATCTTTAGGGACATCACAAAACATTTGACAACACATACGACCCTTGACAGGTTCTCATGTTGGGGTGTGATATCATACAGTAGGCCTAACAGTTTATGTTTTTCTATTATTTTTTTCTTTGTGATTATTTTGCTCCTTTCTGGTTTCTGCTGTTCTGGCAGAGCCTGAGCCTACGCCACTCCATGGCAAAACAAAGGATTGCCAAATGGCATCTTCTCTCCATTCTAAATGTAAAGTCTATGTGCTGGCCCTTGGCAGAGTTGATCTACAACTTCTGCCTTCTGCTCTTCTTCAAGTGCTGTGGCCCCTACCATCAGGTACCTTTGTTTTCTAGGGGGCAGATAAAACCACTCCTGACATGTGACAGTCAAAGACCCTCTCAGGAGGGAAATGAAGGGTTAGGGGAAACGGCTTTCAGATTCTGAGGAGAAGAACCAAAAGCTGAGGTCAAGACAGAGTAGTGTCAGGTCTAATTCCTAATGATTTATCTTCTTCTGGGACTTTGCTGGGATACCCAGCCATTCAGAGTCCCCTTCGATCCTTTCTTCTCACTCTTTTACAATAAGCCCTTAGGCTGTGTTGTAGGGTCACTGTCTACTACTGCATTTGCACATAGCCTTAATTAGTCTTAAGGTGCTTTTAAGAAAGAAAATTGCATCTTAAAAGAGATTCTTAACCTGGGGTGGCTGGGTGGCTCAGTCAGTTAAGTGTCTGGATTTGGCTCAAGTCATGATCTCATGGTTTGTGAGTTTGGGCCCTGCCATGGCTCTGTGCTAACAGCATGGAGCCTGATGCCTGCTTCAGATTCTGTGTCTCCCTCTCTCTCTGCCCCTCCCCTGCTTGCACTCGGTCTCTCTCTCTCTCTCTCTCTTGCTCTCACCCTTGCTCTCGCTCTCTCTCTCAAAAATAAACATTAAAAAATTTAAAAAATAGATTCTTAACCTAATGAAATGAATTTCTAATGATAAGATTTCAGCAATGAAGATGATGATGAAAACCACTTATTATTACATGTCCCAAACACGTTGATCTTTTTTACAAACGAAGAAAGTAAGGCTTAGAAGTTAGGTATCCTGTTTGCAGTCACACAGCTGCTAAGTGGCAGAATCAGATGTGAATTTACTACCATCTGATTACAGTCAAGTCTATAGTTCATGCTTGAGTAGACAGGTAAAAGTTTCTAGATGCTTTACGAAGTTCACTATATAGGCAAGTACCTTCAAGCATAAAGCTAATTCAAAAAATTTCACAATGGAATCTTATCCAGATTTTGCAGATGCAGGAGAAAACAGAATATAAGGTGCTAGTTTTGATACTGTCAACAACAACAACAAAGCAAATTATAATGGTCATTCTTAATCTCACCTAAGAAAATCCACCCTCTCTTTTTAATTTGGATGTTTTATTTATCATTATGAAATATTCTAAAAAATATTTATACAATTTTCAAAGAAACAGCTTGTTTCCAGGTTTTAAATAATCTCCCCTGCCCCCTCTCTTTGGTGAGGAAAAACTGTTTTTACAAACCAGTAAATGAAATTTCTGAATTTGGCTAGTTTGGTATACAAATCAGCATGCCTGCACGTGTCCATCATCATCACCACATCTGGTTTTGGAATTCCTTCTCTGTGCAGAGGCAATTGAGTATATTTTGAAAATACACTGTTTGTAAAAACCCTCAGTTAAAGCCATGGGCATATCATTAAAGTACCAGTCGGTAAAGTCATTTGCTTGACAAAGGGTTAAGCTAATGTGATCTGGAGGTGTAGCCCTCTGATCAAGCTGATAAACCTGCCAGTGAACATAAAATTTATCACTTTATACCATCTTCTCCAAAAGCTCTCAACATTTGGATTGATTCATTTCTGTTTCCTAACAGAAAGGTTTAATCAGATTGGTGTAAGTTCTGCAGGTTGGAAGAAGTATTCTGGTTCATCCATTCTCACACAACCAAGGACTACATATGTAATATGTCATATTTTGCACACACACACACAAGGCACTAGGAATGTCTTAAAAGCACAGACTGCTCTCAGTGAGAAAGACAAATATTGCAACTGCCTTTCTGTTAATACTATGCAAGGGTAGGCACAACGTGCTATGGATGCAAAGAAGGTATATATCATTCGATCTTGGAGTCTAAGGAAAAGCTTCAAAAATGTCACATGGGTATTGACTGAGACAGAAGAATGTGTGGGAGAGAAGGGTCTCTATAGGCAGTATGTGCAAAAGATTATGTGTGAGGGGACAGCTGAGCATACAAGGAAGCCATGGTAAGACATAAGAAGGGACTGGAACTCAAATGCCATGCCAAAGTGAGAACATGCAAGTATAGATGTCAGACATCACCAGAGGGTTAAACACTAAGAATCCATGGGGTAAGGGTATGACAGCAAAGTATCTCAAAAGCAAGTAAGAATTTATCTGGGACATCTCCTTAGAACAAGCATTGTTGACTGTAGCTGGTCTGTATGTATGAACCATGGTATTTGTCACTTGCCTGCCTTTGAAAAAAGCATTTATGAACAAACCTTGGAGTGCCAGTATTCGGTCTTAAAACTGTGGGCAGATCCACATTTTTAGGAACTATATATGTTGGTGATAGGCTTGGTACACTAATATCTAATGAGATACACAATGAGTAGAGGTAGGAAAGAAAAGATAGAGAGGTGAGCAAGTGGAAGTTTTTGGAAGTGCCGTGAAGGTAATGGAGAAGTCTGGGGTGTCTTATTTATGCACGTAATTATTCACCTATGGAGCTCTCACTATGTACCTGGCATTATACCACAAATTGGGGCACCAATATGGATATACAACCTCTGCCCTCAAGAAGTATGCAGTCATGTTGACAAGATCTATAAATAAAAGTTTAAAAAAAAAGAATGTGAAAAAAAATGTTAGACAAGGTATTATGAGAGCTGGGGAGAGGGGTGTCTAAACTTAGCTCTAGAAGAGTTGAAGAAAACACAGAGCTAACGCTTAAAGAGAGCTAAGGCAAGTTCTTGTCTTTGGCACTACTGGCATTTGTTAAGCAAGAGGGATTGATTGTCCTATTTATTGTAGGATGATTAGCAGCATCCCCGGCCATTACCTACTAGATACCAAAAGCACACTTCTTTCCACCCACTGCCAGCTATGACAATCCAAAATGTCTCCAGACATTGCCAAGTATCCTCTGGGTGGGTAGGAGTGAGGGGAGAAACTCCCTCACTTAAGAACCACTAAGTTAGTGACAACAAAACAGAGCGATAGGACTTACATGGGTGGGAAAGAAGCTGACTTTGTCATTACTGGTTGCCAAGTTAATGGTAGCAGTAGTGGGATAAAGTTGGGGGCTGGATATAAAAGAATGGAGCAAAGGCAATGAGAAGGAGAGAAGAAAAAAGTAAAAGAAATTTCCAGCACCAATAACAGTTTCAGAAAAGTAGTACTATGGTTTTACTAAGTGAAAAAAAACCAAGTCTTTCTATGAAAGAACATAGGAAGACAGTCATTCTATGAAATAAAAGTCGTTTTAAAAAAAGGCAGCTGTTTATAAATCAAGGATTGTCTGCACTTAAAAAAAAATGATACTTATTTCAGGACTACAATAAACAAAAGTCTTTGACTTATTGCATTTCAAAAAACAAAAACAAAAATGAAACAAAACAAAACACCCAAAACCCAAAACCTAAAAACCAAAACACCTTACATGCACTTTTATAAACAGAGCCTTGGGCCAACCTTGATTTGCTTCTCAAAACAGAAAGCAATTAATGTTATATAATAACAAATACATACTTGTGTTTTCATCTTGTGTGTCTGTCAAACTTTTAATAGCCTATATTACCTGCCAGAATAAGGTATTATTACATAATGGGAGAAGAAAGTATGAATTAGTAAATGATATTGTTCTACTGAGACAAATATAAAGCTATAGTGCCATTTTAATAATATCTAAATTAACATCATCATCATAATATGTAGGGTCATATCTGACAAACTATAGGTAATGGAAAAGAATACATGTATTACTTAAAACTAATGAAAACAAATTACCTATTAGTTCTAAAACTCTGACAAACCTCCACAGTTTGACATTTGGGTATATAGTAAGAGCGTGAATGCCTTCTTAAGAAGTAGAGAATAAAGATTAGTAAGGAAAAATAATTGAAATCCAACAAGAATGGCTTTTACTAAAGCTAAAAACTGTAACAAAACTACATTTTTATAAATATTTCTATTAATACTATGAAAGCTTTAGGGAAAAAGTTATAGGGGCTCTGATTTCACTTTCTTATCACCATTGACAGCTCAATTATAGTAATTAAGATCTATAATACAACATCAAGTTACACTGGGTATTTTTCTACTTAATCTTTTTCAAAGACAAGCAAAACATATGTGCTACCTTTATCTACACAGTTTCAGAACCAAGAAAGCCCATACATATTTAAATGAGTTTCCATTAACACATTCTACCCATTATACATTTGTAAAATGAGTTCTCTTAAGTCATATCTGTGAGTATAGAGAATATGGAGGACGACAGGTAGAGAAAAAGCAAATAGGATGCATGATGTACCTATTGGGGCATCATGATTGTAGTGGGAAGAATACAGAATTTGAAGCCAGCCAGAGACCTGCTTTCCTATTTCCAATTTACTTATTTGCTGGAATTGTTTCCTCTGTAATATAAAGATACTAATGTCTATCTTTTTACTTGTTACTAATATTGAATGAAAAAAAACTATATAAAACATACAGTACGGTGATTAGTACATATTAAAGTCACAAAATATGTTAGTTACATTTCCTACCCTATTGTCCAATATACAAATTTGTGTAGTCCATAATTATATGAGGCTGAAATTTATGGAGCTATCCAGCCAACACCAGTTGAGTTACTCTATACTTATCATAATCGTACCTTATAAGTTCAAATAATTGACCATTTGCATTTCAGTTGCAATTAATATTCACTACTTATAGCCTTTCTGAGTTTCACAATCCATACTTCCCTTATACCTAATCTCCTACCAAGCCGAAGAAATAACAAAGCCAAGAGAATAAAACAGACTGACACGCTTTTGTGAGCACTGTACTACCCCTACTGAGAACACAAATCTCTGTTCCTTTCTGTCACCCTTCCCATGATGCTTTTCACAAAATGGAAATGGTGATCAGTAGCTCTGAAAAGTTTCATATTTCTTTAGCCCATTACAAAAAAATCCCATGAAAGTGTGCAAAGATCCTGGAAAAAGCTTTCAACTCTACTATTAATAACTGCAGTACATTTAAAATTAGAACATGTTGTCCTGTCCTTCCGAATTCTTTAAGTTGTTTTCTCTGTTGTTTTTTCCTCCCAACACATGCAAGTCTGGACTTCCTAATTAGACTGCAAACTTCTCAAAGAGACTGGGTTTTACTCATTTTTATAGTGTAACTCAGTGGAATTGTAGTATGTGCTCACCACTACAGTGAACTCCATTCTACCCCTAGAGAGAAACAAATATAATTTGAATAGTACAGGGACTCCACCTACAATTTACTTAATAAGCAAATCCTCCTCCAAATAATTTTGCTGCTGGTTTAGTTCTATTGGTCTCTATTCTCAGTTATATGTTATTGATGCTCAACTTGCTAAGAGTGTCTGGGTCTAGTATTTAAAAATAGCTATTTTGGGGGGCACCTGGGTGGCTCAGTCAGTTAAGCATCTGACTCGGGCTCAGGTCATGGTCTCATAGTTCATGAGTTCGAGCCCCACATCAGGCTCTCTGTTGTCAGCGCAGAGCCCGCTTTAGATCCTCTTGCCCTCTTTCTCTGCCCCTCCCCTGTCCTCATTACCTCTCAAAAATAAATAAACATTTAAAAAAATAGGTATTTTTTGTGCCAAATGTCACCTTTGATGAGCATCTGGTGTTCAATAAAGGGTAGTACTCTTCTAACAGTGGATAGAAAACTAGCCAGGTTTACCTTATTAAGGGATGGTACATTAGACTCCAACATGGCACCTAATTTGGTAGAAAGCATTGTACTTCAAGTGTCAATTATAGGAATTTCAGGGGTAATTCTATCTATTCACAGCTTTTCATTGTACTCTCTTTAGAACCTGTCTCTTTATTAGTTAAGCCTGTGCTAATTCCCAAATAATAAGCAGCACAAATTCTTCACAGGTGTGCTAAATTTCAAACTGTATAATATACAATAACATACAGTGATGTTAATCAGATAGGTTTTATATAGATGGGTTATTGTACATGATGTAGAACTGTTACAACTTATTTTGAGAAGAGAAATAGGACACAATGTCTAGTCAACACCCAAGAAAGGTGGTATTTACTATAACATCATAACAAATCTTTAACGTTGTCAAATGTGAACACAAAAAGGTTGAAAACTAATGGTCTGAAGTATATCTGTGTTCAATAAACACCTACTAAATGAACCAAAATATAATTTTTCTAGGATTATAGCTTTCCTCCACAGTCTACCTAAAGTGATCTGTAGAAAGAGTTTAACAGAAAACCTAGAAAGACAAAAAGGGCTAAACTCTAATCCTCTCTTTTCTGGGTATATGGCAATATAGTAAGATTAAATTTTATGATGAAAAGTTATTTGTTAGTAAAAGGCAAAAAGAGGATAGCACTGTCCTAACGCAGTGTCCATTATATGCCAGAAAAAAGTGAGGGGAATAAGAAAATATTAGATAAGTAGAAGGCAGTTTCAGTTTGAAATATCTGTAACATCCAGAGACTGGTTTTTCAAGTTTTGTTTTATTAGCTGGTTATTTCTGGTTGTGACCAAAACACAAACATTCCGTTAACTGTTAAGAGTCAATATTTTCATTTATTCATTAATTTTCAACCAAGAAATTTAATACTTATGCTATTCCAGGTATTATGCTAAGTACCAAAGAAACAAGATCAACTAGGACATGAACCCTGCTCATAGTTTAGTCAGAAGCCCATAGACGAGAGAAGAGCTTACAATTGCGTGTTTGTTTTTCTTAAAATTAGGACTTTCATATTTTGACCTTGTATTGGAAGTAATACGGTATATTATTTCCTCTGTTAGACTATAAACTACTTCTAAGGCAATGCATGCATTGGAATGATGTTAAACCTTAAATTAAAAAAAATAATTATGGCAAATTTTTAAAATTATAGCAATTTTTAAAGTCTTGACATGTTCAGATTCCATGTCATAAAATATTTTAGATCATATGTAAAGAACAAATCTTTTAAAAACAAATGACTCATCCAATTATACCCCATTTAACAATGACTTTTAAAGAATGTAAAGAAATTCTTTAAAAAAAAAAAAGGAATGGAAAACCCACACCCTCTCTCAAACCTGTCATCCTGGTTTCCAAAACTACATGCATTAGGGCTTCTACCTAAAAAGGTTGACACATCCCTTTGGACATTTCCTTATGGACATTCAAGGAAAATCTGGCATAAACTTCTGTGACAGACATGAGACTGGCATGGGACACTACCTGGCAAGAGAAATTAGAACATGGGAGGTTTGATAGAAACCCAAAGAGTCACTTGATCATACTGCAGAGGGAAAAATTCAAAGCAGATATTTCCTACATCACAGTTCGTGTATGGAGTCCTATCACCTATACAAACAAGAAACAAGCATCAAGTAAAAAAGCCCTCTGTCTAAAGATGAAAGAATACTCAAGGACAAAAGAAGGGGAAAAGTTTCTCATAACATACTAGTTTATCACCTACCTGGAAAAATCTGCTTTATGGTGTTTGTTTTTTACTAAATATATACAAGTATTCTAATACAAAATATTCCAATATAAAAATAAATATTCTTATCAGAACATATAATCTATTTTTGTCTTCCCTTGGTTCTATTATGCAGAAGGACAGAAAACAGTGGGATTTAGAAAGTGGTAATAATTATCACCTCCCACATTTGCTGCTGTAAACTCAGAGGCACACCTGGTAACACTCTTGATGTCAGAGTTATGGAGAAGAGCTCTTAATTCTAACATTTCTGGGTGTAACTTTTAATTAGCTTTTTACTTCCTTAATGTATGAACAAATCTAATAGAGTACTTATTATTTTTTAATTTTTATGTTTATTTTTGAGAGCAAGAGACAGAGCATGAGCAGGGGAGGGGTAGAGAGGGAGGCAGAGAATCTGAAGCAGGCTCCAGGCTCTGAGCTGTCAGCACAGAGCCCAATGTGGGGCTCGAACTCACGAATTGTGAGATGGTGACCTGAGCTGAAGTCTGACACTTAACCAACTGAGCCACCCAGGTGCCCCTAGAGTACTTTAAAAATAGCCAGAGATTAACTCTATTCCATTGGAGACACTGAAAATCAAAGGAATATATATATATATATATATATGTAAGTAACTGACAATACCTAATTGATAAATTATTTTTATTTAAGGTCTTATAAAGGTCACAGGAGAGAGCAGGAAGAATGGAAAGAGGAAAAGTAGATATTAGATTGCATTTACAATCTGATAAATCTATCAAAGTAAAAGTGGGGGGATTAATTATTTAGTGAAGGTCCTATTAGTACAAATCAATATTTTTGGCTTTTGTTTTGACATCACTACTAACTCATTTTGTATCATTCAGTATTGAAACCCAGAAGACCTAATTGCATAACACATGTGCCTGTATTTCTGGATGATGTGGCAATCCAAATCAGCACCAAAACTCAAAAGTTCCAGAAGCCGCTGATATTTGGAGATGGGCTAGCAACACAATATGTTACAGAGGGGTGTGTGCATGCCTATGAATATTTGGGAAGATGTCTTAACCTGAGCATTTCAATGAGACCAAATTTGTCTTAATTAACCAGTATAATATTCTCTTGTAAAAAATAAAACCTTAGTATTAATAAAAACAAGACAAATCAGTGGGTTTAGTAGGAGGCAGCAGGGAAATTAAAAATGTGAGAAACAAAATTTTGTGTTTCTTCATTCTTTACGGGATTAAAACAGCACTGCCTCAGAGGCTGATGGGTTGCTGTTTTTCATTACAAAACCAAATACATATTTTGAGCATCTGAAACTGATCAAAATATTAATTAAGTGATGCTTCCAAAAAGTTTGAAAGAAATTAGGTCAGGGACTCCTTGGTGATCTAGTTGACTAAGCATTCAACTCTTGATTTCAGCTCAGGTCATGATCTCAAAGTTCTTGGGATGGAGTCCCCCATCTGGCTCTGTGCTGACAGTGCAAAGCTTGCTTAGGATTCCCTATCTCCCCTTCTCTCTGTCCCACATGGATGCATGCATGGATGCTCTCTTTTTCTGTCTCAAAATAAATAAATAAACATTAAAAAAAATTAAAAAAACATAGAAGGTCAGTTTGAAACCCTGACTTTAAAATCTAAAAAAGGTATTACTTCTAAAATGTTAGCTCCATTTTTTATTTGAAATACTGAGGCAGATGGTTTTTAAAAGCTAGGTTTAAATATTATTAATAAAAATATTTAGGTTGTTACAGGACACTACAAGGTTTTTCTACACTAACAATTTTTTTAAAAATATCTTTTAAAGGAGACTGCTGTAGCCACTCATTTCTTACCTTCGTAATTTCTTGATCAAGAGTATTATGTTGGCTAAGCCCTTCCTTTCCTTCTTTGTAAAATGCATTTCTTTTTGAGAGAGAATCAGCAGGTAAGGAGCAGAGAAAAGGGGATAGAGGATACAAAGTGGGCTCTGTGTTGACAGCAGAGAGCCTGATGCAGGGCTCGAACCCACAAACCATGATATCCTGACCTGAGCTAAAGTCAGATGCCTAACTGACTGAGCCACCCAGGCACCTCATGCATTACATTTTTATCTTTTCACCAAATCTTAGTAATATCTAAAGCAGAACAGACTTAATCAACGGTGGAGGAAATAACAATGAAGCAAAAAACATACACAAAACAGCAAAACCTAATCAATGTAATTCCATATATTAAAGGCCTTAAAAGGGCCTTTAGTTTACTAATAAAAACAAATAATTTTTTAAGTTTTTATTTAAATTTTAGTTAGTTAATATACAGTGTCATATTAGTTTGAGGTGTACAATATAGCAATTCACACTTCCATACAATACCAGTTACTCATCAGAACAAGTACACTCCTTAATCCCCATCACCTATTTCACCCATTCCCCACCCACTTCCCTTCTGGTATCCATCAGTTTGTTCTCTCTAGTTAAGAGGCTGTTTCTTGATTTGCCTCTCTTTCATTTTTTCTCTTTGACAGTTTATTTTGTTTCTTAAATTCCACATATGAATGAAATCATATGGTATTTGGCTTTCTATGACTGACTTATTGTACTTAGTGGAAAACTCTTCAGCTCTCTATCCATTTAATTGCAAATTACAAGATTTCATTTTTTTAATGGCTGAGTAATATTCCACTGCATATATATATATATATATATATATATATATATATATACCACATCTTTTTTTTGTTTTCTCAGATCTAGGGTTAGATTAGGGCTAGGGCCAGGGTTAAAATTAGGGTTAGGGTAAGACAAGGGTGAGGGTATGTGCATTGTATCTTGCAGTTAAGAGAAAACTCCGGAGGGTTAGGTTTAGGGGTGAGCGGTTAGGGCTAGGGGCAGGGTTAGCGTTATGGTTTGTGCTTGGTATTCTGCAGTTCAGAGACCCCTCCAGAGAATAAAACACCAGACTGCTGGTGTGAGAACAGACATGGCAGTGATCTATGGAGCTGAGGCAAGGCAGGGGATTTGGGGCTCTAAAAACTCTTTAAAAAAATTTTTTTAACATTTATTTATTTTTGAGAGGGAGAGACAGTGTGAGCAGGGAGGGACAGAGAGAGAGGGAGACACAGAATCCAAAACAGATTCCAGGCTCCATGCTGTCAGCCCAGAGCCTGACACAGGGCTTGAAAAACTCTTTAAATAGAGGCACTTGGGTGGCTCAATTGGTTGAGGGTCCGACTTTGGCTCAGGTCATGGGCTCAATGTTTGTGAGTTCTAGCCCTGCGTCGGGCTCTGTGCTGACAGCTCAGAGCCTGGAGCCTGCTTCGGATTCTGTGTCTCCCTTTCTTTCTGCCCCTCCCCCACTCGCACTGTGTCTCTCTCTCAAAAGTAAGCAAACATTAAAAAAATTGTTTTTAACTCCTTAAAGGGAAACATATCTTTAAAAATCCATTTAAGTGAGTCCTTCAAAAGCAGTTCTTAAAGGATTTCTGTTAAAGGGAAAAGCTTTGACCAAGAATGTAAAACAGAACACAGAAACAGATGAGTTCATTCTAACAACACATGGATTTGTTCTCCTCTGGGAATTGGAACAGAAACTTCAATAGTGGGTAGGCATGAAAGCTTTTACTGCAAATATTCAACAATTTCTCCATTATATAAGGAGTGCAAACAGTGTGCATATCAGTTAGTAACTATTTTTTGCAAAGCCACTGAAAAACTTTACCATTGGATACCAAGAATATATTTATTAGCTAAAGGACTTTATTAAAAAGTCATTTAAAACTATGACTCTCGATAGTTGATAAAATCACCCAACAGGTATAGTGACAGACAGGTATAGACGAGGGAGCAGAAAAGCAGAGTTTGGATATATATCATGATACATGATACAAATATCATGTAATTGAGGATACCTTCATTTAAGGGTATGACTTCATTAATACTGTAGACACTGAGTCCAAATGCCCTCAAACAAGTAGTTCTATATTTACAGGATTCAAAAAAGATTCACAGATTGTAAAAGTTACCTCCTATAAGCATCAGAAGGAGGCAGAAAGGAGGGAAGAAGATACAGAGGAGGATGTAGGACAGAACACCAGGTATGGGGTCCAGATGAACAAAGGATGAGCACTATTGTGGACGAGTAAAACAAGGTTTCTAAACACTCTCCAGGTAAGGACTCTGCCTGATGAATAATGAATCCCATCCTGGCACCGCATTTTGAAATAGACGACCTGCTACACAGGAGATTTACGCTGCCCCTCTCCCCATTCATTCTCTTCTCTTCAGCTCACACTGGAGAGGCATTTTATTCAACCATTCTCCCCAATTCCCTCTTACGACTATGAAACGACTTGCAGTCTGTGGCAAAGTCACAAAGCAAGACCAACTGATACTAGAATTTACTTCTATAAAGTAGATAAACAGGTCCCCAAACCAAATATTTAGTATGAGCCCATTTTAAAAAAAGATTTTAAAATGCCTTATTTATAAAATCTTACTTAAAAGACCATATATATGTGCATATACAAACACACACATACATACATATTCACATACACATATACAGAAATATATACTATAAATACATATATTTTTATATTTATACAAGATAAATGAGAACATATCTACCCAGTGGTATGCTGGAGCCAGCTCATACTGGCTTATGACAGCTGACAAATTCTCAGAAATTTTGCAGGCCAGTTGTTAGACATAGCCATTACTAAAAATTACAGAGGTGCCTGGATAGCTCAGTTGCTTGGGTGTCTGACTCTTGATTTTGGCTCAGGTCATCTCATGGCTTGTGAGATAGAGCCCCACAATGGGCTCTGCACTGACAGCATGGAGCCTTCTTAGGATTCTTTCTCCCTCTCTCTCTGGCCCTTTCTTGCTCACATGCACACGCTAGCGCTCTCTCTCTCTCTCTCTCTCCCCCTTCCCCAAAATAAATAAAGAAACTTAAAAAAATTATATAAACTGGGGCACCAGGCTGGCTCAGTCGGCAAAGCATGTGACTCTTGATCTCAGGGTTGTGCATTCAAGCCCCATGATGACTGTAGAGATTACTTTAAAAAAAAAAAAGGTTAGAAATATTATATAAACTGACATAAATTATATGAACTTATAATTAATAAATCACATAAACACAAAGGTAATAAATAGCAGTTATTTTACCACATGTCACTATTATCTATGCTCTTGAGATTATGCCTATTATGTCTGTATGGTGAAAATACTATATAGTGATATGCTACTGTACAACTCTTTCCAATTCACGATCTGTGCTATCATGTTGGTAGCTCGAATTGGCCATGGCTAGAGTATTTACATAAAAAATTGGCAAACCAGGGCTTAATTTATCATTTTATTGATTGTTTAGATTTAAGAAAGTGATGGAGAAAATGTTAATAGTGCAGATTAAACAGAAAAGCCTGTTGTGTTTGTAGATGTTACACTATGAATAGCACAAAACACTGGGGAAACGTTCTCCCACTATTTGAATACTATTACCTGAATTAGGAAAGAAGTTGCTCAGGTCACCAAATTCTGACATATGCTTTAGTTGTTTCACTTTCATCTTACTCATTAATATAAACAAAAATATCAACCAACATTTATACTGGAATTACACTCAAAGAGCTGATTGCTAAACATTTATCAGCACACCACTGCATATGCCCAAAATGTAACAATTATCACTAAAAGGTACAGAATTATGATTTGCTATCTACCTATGTTTCTGTATTTTCCAAATTTTATATAACAAACATTATTTTTACAAGTTATTTAAAAAAAAAGACTTGCTATAGCAAAAAACAAAACAAAAAGTAATAGACTCATGGGGATCCTGGCTGGCTCAGTCAGTGGAATGTGCTACTCCTGATCTTGGGGTTGTGGGTTCAAGCCCCACATTCTGGGGGGTAGATACTACTTAAAAAAATAAAAAATAAAAATTTTTGAAAAGTAATAGGTCATGTCAAATTTATGACTTTTGAATAATTAAAATTCCATGTAAACCATCAGATAATCAATCACCTTCTGAAAACAGCAGGCAGAGATCAAATCTAGATGCCATGACAGGGATGAAAATTCTCCAGAGTTCTAGAGCACATAACTTCAAAACAATTTACAAAAAGAATACCTGGGGTGCCTGGGTGGCTCAGTCGGTTGAGCATCCGACTTCAGCTCAGGTCATGATCTCACAGTCCGTGAGTTCGAGCCCCACGTCGGACTCTGTGCTGACAGCTCAGAGCCTGGAGCCTGCTTCTGATTCTGTGTCTCCCTCTCTCTCTGCCCCTCCCCCACTCAATCTCTGTCTCTCTCTCTCTCAAAATAAAATAAAGACATAAAAAAATAAATAAAAGAATACTACATATATTTCACAAATCTCTAGTGCTCCAGCATAAAATAAAAAACAAGGAGTTAATAACCAAATTAAGTGAACATAATCATTTAGAATTTAAAAATCATTCATGTAAGTATTATTTTCTTAGTGTATCCTATGTTCCAGGACTTCTCCTGGATGCTGGGGAATGAGAGTAGAAAAGATGAGCCCCTGCACTCTGAGAGCTTCCAGCTACGTGGAGAAGGCAGGAAAGTAAACAGGTATTTTTTTTAAAGTAAGTAATTTAAAAAAAATTTTTTTTTACATTTTTATTTATTTTTGAGAGACAGAGGGTGAACAGGGAAGAGGCAGAGAGAGAAAGAGACACAGAATCTGAAGCAGGCTCCAGGCTCTGAGCTAGCAGTCAGCACAGAGCCTGACTCAGGGCTCGAACCCATGAACCGTGAGATCATGACCTGAGCCGAAGTCAGACACTCAATCAACTGAGCCACCCAGGTGCCCCAAGTACGTAATTTTTAATACAGATTGGAAACGTGGAAAGATACCCAAGGATATCTGGAATCTTTAAAACATATTATTACAGATCTAGAACTAATCATGAACATCAATTCAAATGAAATACAACTGACAGGATAAAATATAATCAAGTTTTAAAAAATAATAAAATAGACTCTCAGTGGCAAGACTGCACAGATATGAATAGTAACATTTACCTCCTTGCAGCACCCAAAGCCAGTCACTCCTCAAATGCCCAGCTAGTCTGGTGTTGGCATTTTTAGAACTGGCTCGGCATGATGGTCCAGTCCTAAATCAAACTTCTGGCGGCACTCAACATCATCCTGCTTACACCTATAACCAACGGCTGTCACCTTAAGAATGTTGGTAAGATATGCAGGTTGTTTCTGGGCCATAGCCCTTCCTGTTAGAAGAATTTCCAACAATGGAAATCAACTGAAATGAATGTGTATATGGATAGGTGGATGGGCAGGTAGGCAGGTGGAGAGACAGGCAGGCAGATGAATGAGACAGATAAACTTTTTTCTTAAGAACCTTACTTTCAAAAAAGAAGATACATTATTTAGTAATTTATACTACCTGTACTCCCACCTATCTACCTAGATTTCAAATATCCTTCCTTTTTTATTGATGGAGGGGGAGAGAGATGAAAGCCTTTCTAAACAACTGAAGCTGGTGTAATAAAGGTACACATTTTGCTTCCAAACAAATACCCTGTTAAAAATGGGACCACAATTTTCCTAACAGAGATAAACAATTGTTTCAGGATGAGTTGAATCCAGTCAGATGATACTTGGGATTTTTTGTGGAATTTAGAGAGAAGAAGAAAGAGAAAATGGAGACAAGAGTAAAGAGAAGCATAGCTTTTGGTGGTAGGGTTAGAATCTAAGATGCGCTTCCAAACTCTACTCCAAATTCAATCTCATTCCCACAAGCCACAACCCTGACACCAAAGGTCTAAGAAAGACCGAGTGGAATTCCCGTGAAAGGACAGTCAACAACAGCAGCAACTGTTCCCCCACCATCACCACCAGCAATGTGGAACAAGTCACCTGATGTGGAACAATCCTGGGAAGTGGGGTAGCAGGTCCACCAGATGATTTCAGCAGCCTAAGAAGACAAGTGTGTGAAGATAACCAACACACAAAGACAAATCAGTAAGGTTTTCTCTAGCTTACAAGTAGCCTCAAAGAGGAATACATTTCTTTAGTTCATCAGATTTGTAAATGTTTCTAGTTCTCCTCTCAAATCAGGAAATATTGACTCATCACCTGTTCTATATCAAACCTGGAGATAGAAAGATGAACAACCACTTTCAGGTGGGAAGCCAGACTTAGAAACATATCACTATAAACCATAATACTAGATGATTTGTGCCTCAGCAAGAATTATGCTAAAGTAATTAGGAAGGAACCTTCAGTTTGTTCATTTTATCTCTGTGAAGATGTTTCAAATAGTAACTTTGGTCCCAATTTGAAAGTTTAACAGAAAGATTGTACTTGTGCTCCCTTTTAACTCAAACATTTCTTAAGAGTTTGTTTTCAAATTTCTATAGGAACAATGACCTTTCTCACTGAAATAATTCAGGCTTGATTATTTTATCTTACACTATCTGGTGAAGCAAAATGAAAGCTGCTCACTTTGTAAATATTGAATTGCTGTGACTTATTTCATCATAGTAATTTTGTACATGTTTTTTGTGGGAGGGTCTTTTTTAAATTGTAAAATTTTGTAATAGTTTTAGATTTACGGAAATGTTGAGTTTACTTATACCCCACACCTAGTTTCCCCTATTGTTCACATCTTAAATTAATGTTACATTTGTCACAATTATGTATGTGTTTTTAAACATTCTGATCATGTAAACTCTACTTTTCCATGTTTTATCTGTAATAGATTATAGAAGGTACTAGAAAAGAATTGGTGGAACATTTAACTATAAACGCTGAGTGACAGCATTGTTCCCCAGAACAATAAAAACACTGTCAGAACCCAAATATTCCTTCTCAAGGTGAAGTCATGTCCAAACTGAGGTAAGTCAAGCAGGCTTATTCACGGGGCTAACCACTTTGACTATCTCCATATAAAGGCAGAATATTTGGGGTGGTGTTTTATAAAGAAGAGAATTTACTAGTAAAAGGAAGAAAAATTCAGGAGACATGAAGACTGCTATCCTTAACTGAGTTTAAAGTAAAGCAGGATGGGGTGAAATTTCTATAGATTTATTTTCTACAGTTCCAATTCCTTTGATTTAGTATATACTACCTCAGTGCCTAGCAAAGTGCTTATCACACACAACTATTTGTTGAACATAAGTGAATCTCACTTTCAAGTATGTCATTGTACAGAAACCCCAATACATCTGATTAGTATCAAATCTGCATTTATCAGTATTTCATGCAGATGTTACTTAAGTCACAATTCTTCCAACATCAGGCCTCACAGAAATCCAAGTTGTGGTTTCCCCTCAGGCTTAAGCAGAACGAATCTATGGGCGATCTGAAGGCTATATTCTCAACAATCGCTATTTAAAAATAATAAAAGGTGTGGACTCGTCCTCTCAGTCAGAACTTCAATGGCAGAAAGTTCTTTCCAGCCCCAATCTGTGGACAGACCTGACACTCACTCTGCACTGAAGCCCATGTTCCAGTCCATAGCGGAAGTTAAGTGCCACGTGCCTGAAGGTAGCTGGACACGTGGTCACTCGCCGGCTACAGCAGGAGCAAGAATGTCCCTCCGTACCCCCGTGTGTATTT
>CM053567.1:70968798-71005378 GCA_028646485.1 Cryptoprocta ferox | reverse complement strand
TGCTTCAGATTTTGTGTCTCCCTCTCTCTCTGCCTCTCCCCTGCTTGTGCTCTCTCTCAAAAATAAACAAACATTAAAAAAAATTTTTAATGAATAAAATAAAATAAAACACTGAGATCAAGTCTCCTCTTTATGCAAGTAGAGGGCCAAAGAGAAGAGGGAAGAGGTGACCTATCCTTGTACAGAAAGTATCTGTTACATTGAGGCTACAAGTAAATTCATAGAGAATGAAGGGCTCAGGACCAAGGATCCATTTGATAGGGGTCAGACACAGTGAGTGAACTGTGTGAGGAGTTTGGAGGTCTGAGGGACATTCAGTCTCACCCCTGCCACTACTCATCTGTGAGCATAATCACATCACTTGATGTCAGCTTCCTCATCTATACTATTGGGTTGAATGATCTCTCCCACTATTCTAAATTTTTTTAAATATCAAACTTAAAAAACTCCAAGATCCCACATTAAATTCTACATAATAAGAATCAATCACTTAATCCAACTGTAGTAAGACGAGCTGGACTTGATATCTCATAGTAACAACAGCTAACCTGAAAGAGCACTGTTCTGGTATCTCATGTCTTTCAACTCACCTGATCTACGTATCCACCACTAAAAGAAGGTACTATTATATCCCAAATTTAAAGATGAAAAAAAGGTTTATGTAATGTAAATGACCAAGGTCACCTACAGCCATATGTTGAAAGGAAAACACACACAAAAAAACACTTACGTAAGTAAGAATTGTGAATTAGTTACCAAGGAACCTTGGAAACTTGCCTTTTTTCACTGAATATCCCATGGCTGGAAGATTTAAATCAGAAGCAATAGTGGGGGAAGGGGGAAGGTATCTTGAAAAGTATTAGAAAATGATTTAGGACATTTATCACTTCTGGGATTTATTAATATATAATATATCAAGGAGTATGCAAATAAATGTTTAGAAATTCATGGGTCTGGATTTAGACCAGGTATGGTTTAGAAATTCATGGGTATTTTGTGTTGTTTTAGGAGATCCTATAGTAAAGAATTTTTTTGTTTTTGTTTTTCCTTTTGCCGGTGGAACAAGACAAAAACAATAGAGGCTTCTATTACTCACTATGGCACAGATCTGGTGTCAATGTTCATAAAACAAGCAATACATTTCCTTCTTCACACAATATATCATATGGGATTTGGTTTAAACATAAATATTCTAAAGTACTACTCTGCTCAGTTTTTTAAATATATTCAGGGTACCCTAACCTATGTGGAAATAAATCCTAGAATCAAGGCTATAGTCCCAAAGCCAATGTATGTTAACTATGTAATTTTCATTTGTTTTTTTTTTTTAATTTATTTTAAGGAAGTGTGAGTGAGGAAGGGGCAGAGAGAGAAAGGGAGAGAGAAAAAGGACCCCAAGCAGGCTCCACACTGCCTCTGTGATGCAAGGCTCAAACTTCAAACCATGAGATCATGACCTAAGCTGAAATCAAGAGTCAGACACTTAACCAACTGAGCCACCCAGGCCACCCGTAAGTTTTACTTCTAAGTTACAATATTATTACCATTTTTTTCTAAATTTTTAAAAAGTTTATTTAATTTGAAAGAGAGAGGAAGAGGAGTAGGTGCAGAAAGAGA
This sequence comes from Cryptoprocta ferox, assembly GCA_028646485.1. Taxonomy (NCBI): domain Eukaryota; kingdom Metazoa; phylum Chordata; class Mammalia; order Carnivora; family Eupleridae; genus Cryptoprocta; species Cryptoprocta ferox. The sequence continues at coordinate 71,003,761 of CM053567.1, read as the reverse complement.
GATGGGAGAGAGAGAATCCCAAGCAGGCCTCACACTGTCAGCGCAGAGCCCGATGCGGGGCTGGAACTCATGAACTGTGAGATCATGGCCTGAGCCGAAACCAAGAGTTGGATGCTTAACCAACTGAGCCACCCTCGATTTTTTTTTTCTAACAGCATTATGTTACCTTGTGAGGTTGAAACCAACTGAACTCCTTTAAACTCAAATTAAATAAGACGTTTTAATTATGAGGACATAAGGTTACCCTGGGAATTCCCACAAATAGGAAGCAGAGCTGGGTTTCATACAATACTGGAAACATGGTAGCTTCTTGCACAGCTCTCATTTTTCCTTACTTTATCTTCAGACCATACCACCCCTGCTTTACTCTTCAAATCTCCTGCTAGAGTTGGAAACATCACCATAAATGCCAGTATTCGTCAGTACATATGTCCCACCAAACCCAAATCTAATAATTTTCAAGGTCTAGAAATCCTGGCTCTCACCTCTGTCTCTAGTTTAAAATTTCAAGAGAAACAACTTGATTATCACAGCATATAGGTCAGAAGTCCTTCAGCTATGGCCAAATCGAGTAAGGCCATGTGGAAACATGGTCACAGGTGTCTATCCTTCATCTGGGAGGCAGTTCAGAGAGAGGCAGGCAAGGGCTCCCTGCACTGCAACCACAGAAGACTCAGTAGTAGTGTAGTATCAGCCTACTGTGTTAAGAGCAGATACCGGACAGATCAGGGTGTTTATGCAGATGTCAGTTTATGTTCCTGTGTAGAATCCTGCCATGACCAGGCACCCTGGCTCTAGGACAAAGAACACTTTAGGATCATAAATAATGCAACTGCACAGTTACTTACAACAAAACAGATCAAACCTATCAAACAGATTCGTCTGCTTAACTGAGGTCCAAAGCAACGGTGATGGCCAGTTTTATGTGTCAGCTAGGCTAGGCTATACAGTCTCCAGCTATTCAAACACTAATTTACATGTTGCTGTGTAGGTATTGTGTAGATGTGGTTAAAGTTTATAATCAGTTAACTTTAAGTATGGGAAATTATCCTAGATAATCTGAGTGGGCCTGATTCAGCTGAGACGCCTTAAGAGCAAAACTAAGGCTTCTCTGAGGAAAAACTCCTGCCTGAGGATAGCAAATTCAGTCTATGTACCTAAGTTCCAGCCTGCCCTTCAGAGTTATCTACTCTATGGATTTCTGACTTGCCTAGCCACCTTCCACAATCACACAAACAAATTATCTACAACAAGTTCTTAATCTACATCTCCTATTGGTTCTGTTTCTTTGATTGAATGCTAACTGATACAGCAACCAAATGATCATCATAATAACCCTAGAAATCAGGTATTATTATTAGGCTCATGAATAGATGAGGAAACTAATGTACAGGAAAATAAGAAACTGCCCAAAGGAACCCAGCTACTAGATGGGGAAGCTGGATTCCAATTCAGGAAGGACTAATGTTTGAACCCAAACACATTATCTTCTATTCCACAGCCTTTCTCAATGATTCCACCAGCATGAGCAGGGCCTAAACAGCTAAAAAAGAATTTTTAAAAATTCATTTTGAATTGCCCTAAAGAAGTTCCCCAAATTTGAGCTCAGACAGTCCCAATTTCAAATACAGGCCCGAGGGATACACACTGATGTCTATGCCTCAAATCCAGGTAATCTGAGTCCTGAATGGTCTTGGATAGGTTTCTGAAAGGCTCTGGGTAAGAGGATCTCCACAGAGGCTGTGAATTAGTACAAGACTCCTTTGGAAAGCATTGTTTTGGATCTAAAATAAAGCTTACCAAAAAAAATGGGTCATGGTTAATAAATCTGGGTAGCCTAACACAAAAATGCGTTAAATTGAAAGAAATAAAATTCTTACTGGTTATTATTTTTTTTTCTGATTCATCCACCACAACGCAGGGCAAGAGAAGATCTTCAACACTGTGGGAATGCAACCTATTACTGAGGCAATTCATTAGTATATATGAAAAATCTTAAAATTTTTTTTGATCCATTAATTTTTGACCTACTAATTCCACTGCTAAAAATTTATCACAAGAAAGGGGTTAATCAGTGATGGTCCATAAAAATGCAGGTCTAATAATCTTATCACAGCATTGTTAATAGTAAGAAATGAGAAATAACTGAAATGTCTGAATAGGAAATGTCTATCTGATGGAATACCACTAAAAATCATATCCTATAAACTATTGTTTTGTGAAAAACACTATGTACAGTATTATCCCAATTATATATATTAAAAAAATATGCACAGAAAAAAGACTGAACCACCAGTATACTAAATTATAATTCAGTGGTTGGACTATGAGCAATTTTAATATTTTTCTTTCTTAAGGTAAACTTTCTATAATAAAAATGTATTACTTTGTAGTCCAAGTTTTAATTGTAATTTTATAAGCTTAGTGAAATGGGAAAATGTTCATGTTACAATGTTAAAAATAATTTTAAACAGTATATTCATGAGCCTCTATGTTAAAATTATAGGATCTTTTTAAAAAGATACGTCAAAATGTAATAGTGATTAACTATAAAGAGATGGGATTATAGATGATTTTTTCTTTTATATGCTTATTTTCCCCCAAATTTTCTATCATGAACATATTCTGCTGTTTTTTAATTTTATTTAAAAAAATTTTTAGTATTTATTTTTGAGAGAGAGAGAGAGAGAGAGAGCACAAGCAGTGGAGAGGCAGAGAGACAGAGAGGGAGATAGAGGATCCAAAGGAGGCTCCATGCTGACAGCAGAGAGTCCAAATCAGGGCTCAAACTCACGAACCGTGAGATCATAACCTGAGCTGAAGTCAGATGCTTAACTGACCAAGCCGCCCAGGCACTCAAGAACATATTCTGCTTTATAATCAGAACAAATGAATGTAATTTCATTAAAAAAAAAAAAAAAAAAAAGCAATGGAGCTAAAGACAGGAATTTACCATATGGAAAAATTCTGAAGAGTGCAGTTCAGCTGATAAGGATTTTTTCTACTTGGAACTTAAGAATCTGTAACCAGGGGCACCTGGGCGGCTCACTTGGCTAAGTGTCCAACTCTTGGTTTCAGCTCAGGTTGTCATCTCACAGTTTGTGGGATCGAGCCCCACGTTGGGCTGTGTGCTGACAACAGCAGCACAGAGCCTGCTTGGGATTCTCTCCCTGCTCCTCACCTATGCACGCCGTGACGTCTCACGCGTGCACACTTTTTTCTGTCAAAATAAATAAACCTGAAAAAAGAATCTGTAACCAAAAAGAAACTACTGGGCAATAGATGGGGATAAACTTTAAGTCCTGCTTGTCATCTGAGGTAGCATCCCTGGACTGACTGCCTGGAACAAGGCAGTGTGCCAGAGACAATATTATCTACAGGAAACCAGTTTACAATTGAGGGGATGTTTGTATTTTAGATAAAACGTTACTCTGAAGCATTCAATTAGACAACCAATACTCTCCTTTTATTCTTTTATTTCCTTAATTTCCAAAGGGTACTGGTTCTCAGTCTTCCTTTCCAAAAGGAGAGGGATACACACGTGAGTCCTTGGGCATGGCTGCCTTATTTTACTGCACTTAGAAGTGTTGCATAAGCTCACTCTGTATCTCTCTGTAGAGCTCTTCTATAACTGGAACAAGATCAGAGTGACGAAAATTTGATTTATTATCTTATTTACTGTCCAGAGGAGCACATAATCAAAAGGGCCTAAACCCCTAACCTTAAAATTGTATTTTTGGGATCAGGCCTGATTTCTGATTTTGAGAAGGGTTTTATGTCTAAGGACAAAAATGAATTTTGATCAACAGTAGTTTACTGTTAATGAGACAGGAGGTAAGTGGGCTACTAAGTGGCTCTTTAGCAATTTTGTGCACAACTAAGATTCTTCCAGGAATCAGAATAATTGTGTGGTTTATAGTCCTAATCAGTGCTCTTGAAGAATGTGATATACGTTGTGCCACTAAGGGAAAACATTTAAATAAAAAGCTGAAGTCCAGCTGTATGCAGATATTTATTAGCTGAGGTAAAACCATAACCTAGGAACAGACTGAGATCCACAAGATGTACACAAAGTTCACTCCATTACAGGATATTTATTATAGATTCTGTAGAAATACATAAATAACTGCTTCTAAATTATACTGCAGAAAAATAAAGAACTAATATAAAATATAACTGACCCGAGGGAAAGAGAGGAAAGAATTAGGATGAAAACATTTAAGAGCCAGGCATTTCATATGCTCCTTGGACTGCTAAGAAATGGGTGGCCATGCATCCCCATCCTGAGAAAAAGTAATAAATACAGGACCAGCAGCTGTTCCAAAGTTAACTGCCTGCTGATAGTTTAATTTGAAACAACCTCAGAGAAGCCCCCACACCAAGTACTAGGGCAATGGTAGGCCAGCTGATAAAACTTTTCAATTACCCAACTGATAAACCATATATATGCTTCATTTTCCTTCTCATCACACGGCAGGGGTGGGAGAGGGGATGCCTACCTCACATTTCTGAAAATCACAATAAAATAACATAATAAATATACATTCTCTGTAGAATGACATAAAATGTTAATAATCCTTCCACATCTCCCAGGGCAAAAGGATTCCCCCCCCCAAAAAACCTGCATACACTTTTATTTTTTACCTCATTTATATCATTACAGATGCTACAGCAAAAGTACTGTTTCTCTTATAGCTTAGAGAACACAATGCCAGAAAGTAATTATACACAAGCTATAGTTTATAGACATACAGGAATCAAAACATATGGGGCAGGGAGATGCTACAGAAGTAGAGTAGTTAAGCTAAGCCCACCAGAGCATGACATTTTAACAAACATATTTAGAAAGGAGAATATCAAAAACAAGTTAAATCTTTTGCTTTTAGCTCATCTATTTAAGCCATAATATAATGATGGTAAAGTGTCAAATAAAATCCTTAACATCTCTGTAAGACCAATAATAGGATACCAATGCAGAGAGCCAAGACTTTCAAATTCTTAATAATAAAGTGGTTGCTGAGTTTTAACATCATCAATTATTATGTCTGAGTGTACTGACCAGTGTGCTACAAATATACTGCATGTTGAGTTCAAAGGTCTCCCTGTGTGTGGTGATGTTTCAGGCTATCCTATGTGGAGGGGGGTTGAAATGAACCCTACTGAACCTGCAGTGACACAAAACCATCATGAAGCAACCTGAAAGTAGGGAAGAGAGTAGAAATGTAAGGTATATAAAATTTCAAAACTTAAGATAATTATGAATAAGAGTTTCGATAGAACCTTGAGGGAAAAATTCTACCTTAAAAGAAATAACAGAGGCTTTCTCACACATGTATGCACATGATACGAACATAAAGATGTTTACTGCAGTAGCATTTCTGCTACGCTATTGATAAACAACCCAAATGCTATTAATAAAGGACTAGTTAAGTAATAATATAATTACATAAGAAAATTCTATGTAGCAGTTTAAAAAAATTATGAAGTAGAAAGTGACACGGTCAAACTTTCTAAAATCTAAGTGAAAAGGGCAAGTTTGCATAAATGTATATGAACATATATGCACACACATATATACATACATACTACACACACATCCCTATTATAAATATAATTTGAATATACACTATATATATATATATGCATAGAAAGCAGACTAGGACAGACACTGAACCATTATACTCTTAATAATAGTTACCTATGGAATAAAGGCAGACACCATGTTTCTGTACTACTAAAATATGTTTTCATGTATTTCTTGTATAATTTCTAATGTTTATTTTTGAGAGAGAGAGAGAGAGAGAGAGAGAGAGAGAGAGAGAACAAGAACAAGTGGGGGAGGGGCAGAGAGAGAGGGATACACAGAACCCGAAGCAGGCTCCAGGCTCCAAGCTGTCAGCACAGAGCCTAATGCAGGGTTCAAACTCATGAACTGAGAGATCATGACCTGAGCCAAAGATGGACACTTAAACGACAGAGGTACCCAGGTGCCTCTACTTGTATAGCTTTTATGTGACAAAATGAGACAGAAATCTGTAAAGCAAGGGGTGCCTGGGTAGCTCAGTCAGTTGAGCATCCCAACCTCAGCTCAGGTCATGATTTCATGGTTCGTGAGATCGAGCCCTGCACGGGGCTCTCTGCTGCCAGCGCAGAGCTTGTTTTGGGTTTGAAGGCCATATGGTTTTTGTTGTAAGTAGTCAACTCTGCTGTTTAAATGCAAAATCAGCCATAGATAATAATGCAAACAAATGAGCATGGCTGAGTTCCTATAAAACTATTTATAAAAATAGGTAGCTGGCCAGATTTGGCCCATTTGTGGACCTCCACTTCTATAAATAGTATCATACTTTACCTACCCTTCTACAGCTTGCCTTTTATCATCCCAAATTATGTTTCTGAGATTGGCCTACGTTGCCATATATAGTAAGTTCCCTTAATCCAAACAGTGCTACTCCCAACATTCTTGTATGCGATTCCTCTCTAGCACATATGAAAGAAATTCCCGAGGACATATAATACCTGCTGGGTTGTAGGGTATGGGCATTTTCAGCTTCATCAGATACTGCTCAATTGCTCTCTAAATATGATACACTAAATTTTTTCATACATATTTGTTATCGTCAATTTTTGAGATTTCTGTGCCTACTTGAAAGATGTGAAATAGTATCACATCATCATGTCACTGGTGTATCTTCTTAATAGTAGCAAGATAAATAAGGTTTTCAAATATTAGTTGGCTGCTTAAATTTCATCTTTTGTGAGTTCCCTAGCCATATTTCCCTTTTTTTATTCTGATGTGTAGTTTCTTATTTATGGCACATTTATTTATAGACACTGACCTTTCCTGCCTGAGTGCAATGCACCCCCATGACATGCCTTTTCATATGCTTTTGATGTCTTCATGTACATAAGGCTGGTTTTTTAAAAATGTGTATTTATTTATTTTGAGGGAGAGAAAGAGAGTGGTGCATGTGTGTGCAAGTGGGGAGAGGGGCAAAGAGAGAGGGATAGAGAATCCCAAGTAGGCTCCACACTGTCAGCACAGAGCCTGACATGGGGCTTGATCTCACAAACCATGAGATCATGACTTGAGCCAAAATCAAGAGCAGGATGCTTAACTGTCTGAGCCACTCAGGCACCCCTATGTATGTAAGGTTTAAATTTTCACATAAATTTACCAATCCTCTTCTTTGTGGTCTGTACTTGTTGAGACTTGTTTAAGAACTCATTCCCTACCCCAAAGTCATAAGGATATTCTCATTTATTTCTTCACAATGTTTTAGTTTCATTTTTGGACTTTTATGCATTTAGATTCTACCTCATATGATAAAACAAATTCCATCTGAATTTTTAAAAATATGGATAATCGATTGTTTCTGCACCATTTGCTGACATGTCCATTTTCCCCTTTAATCTGAACGCTGCCTCTATTATAGCATAAGACACAGAACTATGTGTATCCATCTATGTCTGTTGTGGACTCTATTTTACTCCCTTGACCTGTTCTGTTTGTTGACAAAAGACTGTCTTAATTACTTGCAAGAGTCCACCTCCCTCTTCTAAACTTCAAAAATGCCTTGGTAATTCTTCCTATTCCTTATAAATTTCACTTTGTTGAGTTCAAACATTTTATGTGTGTGATTTTTCTGAAATTTCACTGAATTTTATGAATAGATGTCAAAGGGGATTTTAACAGGTGGTTTTAAGAAGGGGCTGGGAAGACAGATTCAAATGATAATGCCTGAGAAGCAGATTTAGGGTTCTCATTTCAATGCCTTTTTTTTTTCTTTTTGCTGCTGTAAATTATTTCCTTGTAGTAGGTAAAACATTTAAGACAAAGTAGCTGATTTCAGCCCCCGTAAGTCATTGGGATCTATTATTCAGAGCTGGTATGGTAGTAAAAGGGCTCCTAATTTTCCATTCCTGGCACTGATTGCCACAGGGTATAACTTTCTTTATTATCTTTAGCTCCTACTTCTCTCTCAATTAGTTTCCCAAAGTGTCATTTCATAGCACATTTTTCTATACGTTATTAATAGCTATGTCTGGGAAAGGAAGTTACAAATTCAAACAAATTTTTAAAATCCTGCATAGTAAATCTTTCACTTGGAGTTTTATAATGCACTTCAGTCTATCAAAGACTCTTAGTGGAATCACAGCAAAGAAATATGTCGAATTTTGTTTGTTTTTAATTTTTTTAACGTTTTATTATTTATTTTTTGCGAGAGAGAGAGAGAGAGAGCGAGCATGAGAAAGGGAGGGGCAGAGAGAGAGGGAGACAGCAGAATCAGAAACGGGCTCCAGGCTCCGAGCTGTCAGCACAGAACCCAACATGGGGCTCAAACTCACAAACCTCAAGATCATCCCCAGAGCCGAAGTTGGACACTTAACTGACTGAGCCACCCAGGCACCCCTGTTTAATTTTGTTTTAATTCACCTTTTCACGGACTTTTTTTGTGCATGAGTATTTATTTCTTGTATATTGATTAATATCCTACATAAGAATATTCCATGGGATATCAATTTGGTAAATGGTGTATTTAAACTAATAAGGAAAAGACAAGAAGAAGTCAGATATTTCTGACTTCAACAGAGCTTAATCAGCAATAAGCAAATTTTTTAAATGCCAACATCAAAACAAACTAATCAAAAAGCATCCAGTAAGCCTCTTAGAGATGCGTAAGCAGGATTTTTAGCTTGAGGTCTTAGTGTTGACCTATATCTGATAAAACTCTTCTGTTAACTTGACAAGAGTTCTGCTTTCCTTCTTTCAGCACCAAAATGAAAGGGAGACATCCAGATTTATTCACTTCTCAGTAGGAAAGCTATAGGAGTGTTTGGCCTTGTAAAAATACAAACAAAAGAAATACATCTCATCCTTGCTGGGCATTGAGCCCATCATTCTTGCTACTGAGTGAGTAGCCTGAGGAGAACCAACAAACATACTAAAATTAAGCGACTTTTGTTTATATTCTCTTCTTTCTGCTCTACTGATGTAGCAGGTATTCTGCCTGATGTACTGCAGGCCTGGTGGGGTAGCCCTGCTCAGCTGACAACGGCAGGGGAAGAACGGGTCAATGCCAGTCTCAGCAGACCTCTGGACAGAAAACAATGGCCTTTCCTGGAAAAACATCTCTCCTTTCTTATGAGGCATTACTTCTTGTTGTACTTGTAACAAACATAGTCAATAATAGTTGTGGGCAAGCTCTCCAGAGTCAGATTCCTCCCAATTTGCAAGGGGAAAATATTGGCATTTTCCTTTCTCTCTGTGAACTATAATTGGCATTTATTCAACAAACATTTACTTATTAAGTGCTTTAGACCAGGCACTGTACTAAATATTAGTACCAGGACTAGCAGCAGAGCCCTTGAGAATCTGAGTCCTTTCCAAATACCCTGAAAAGTACCTCAAGCATTGTCAGAAGCAGAATTAGGAAGACTGGATCCCTGAGATTGGGAGTGTAAATCCAAAATAATGGGTGCTCCGTGCTCAGGCTTGTTCTTGTTTTCTATGGTAGCCTGAGCCCAGATTAGGTTCTCTCAACAAATACCTATTGGCTACTGAATGAGCAAGAAACTGGAACCACCTAGAATAATAATTCTGCAATGTGTGAACCTTTTCTCTTTTATTCCCAGCACTAGTTTATCTAGCTTTTCCTTGACAATGCTCCCTTACAGAGTGACCAACTCCATCCTTGACCAGTTGTTAGGAAATCCTTCCTCACATTGTACAGAAATAACCTCCCTCAACTTTCACCCAGGGATGCACATTCTACCCTCTGGGACTCCATGGAACACAGAACAGTTCCCTCTACTTCTACTTTTTATTTTTTTAATTTTTTTAACATTTATTTATTTTTGAGAGACAGAGAGAGACAAAGCATGAGCAGGGGAGGGGCAGAGAGAGAGAGAAACACAGAATCCGAAGCAGGCTCCAGGCTCTGAGCTGTCAGCACAGAGCCTGACGTGGGGCTTGAACTAACAAACCACGAGATCATGACCTGAGCCAAAGTCAGACTGAGTTCAACCAACTAAGCCACCTAAGCACCCCACTTCTACTTTTTAATTTGCAAATTTCAAGTCTATTGAAAAAGTTGAAGGAACAGCACAATTAACTCCACATATCTTTCATCTTTCCACCAATTAATATTTTCCCATATTTGCTCTGTTTAATCTCTTGTTCCTTTTTTTTTCAAATAAATCACTTGAGATTTATTTTGTAAACATAAGACTACACCACCTCTATTACTTTCCTGTACATCTATTAAGAATAAGGACATTTTCCTACAAAACAGCATTTCTATTATCACCTAAGAAAAGTTTTATTAATAAAATATTATCTAAAATAAAATTCATATTTAAATTTTCTTAATTATTCCCAAAGTGCTTTTTAAAAACATCTGGATTTTAAAATTCCAATTTAAAGAAAAATTCTGTCTCTTTTAATCTAGAATTTTTTTTTTAGCCTTTTAGTATTTTTCATTACATGATCTGGTTTTGCCAGGATTACTAGCACATAAGTGATATCTATGTGTATTGCTAATGCACCATGTGGAGGCACATTCTGTCAGGATGTCTCCACTAGTAATGATATAAATTGACCACCTGATTAAGAATGAGATCAGGGGCGCCTGGGTGGCTCAGTTGGTTAAGCGTCCAACTTCAGCTCAGGTCACGATCTCACGTTGGTGAGTTCAAGCCCCGCGTCAAGCTCTGTGCTGGCAGTTCGGAGCCTGGAGCCTGCTTCTGATTCTGTGTCTCCCTCTCACTCTGTCCCTCCCTGCTTGCACTCTCTCTGTCTCTCTCTCAAAAGTAAATAAACATTAAAAAAAAAAAAAAGAATGATATCACTAGATCTATTCACTGAAAAGGTACATTTCCCCTTTGTAATTGAAAGCTTAAAATAATTTTAAGGCAGTATAAATATGTGTCCTTCCAACAACTTTTTACCCAACTTTTAGGAGCCACTGATAATCCTTTCCTGAATCAACTATTACACTAAGAATTATAAAATGATTTTCTGACTCTATGATCTTTCCTGCATGGATTTTTAAAAATCCAATGTGTTAGAATCCATTATCATTTAAAAAAATTTTTGATACCCAGATTGTCCCAGACTTGGCCAGTGAGAGGCTCCTGAAACTGCCTCCTATGCCTTTTTTAAAAAATACACTTTCCTTATCTTTTTAAGTTTATTTATTTTGAGAGAGACTACACGAATGGGGGAGGAACAGAGAGAGGGAAAGAGAAAATCCCAAATAGGCTCCACAACTCAAATTCACAAATCTTGAGATTGTGACCTGAGTCGAAATCAAGGGTCGGTCACTTAGCAAACTGAACTACCCAGGCACCCCATAGCCTTTTTGACATGACCCATGAGTTGAGCATTTCCTCTTCCTGTCACACCATGAGTCCAGGTTCACCTGTACTTTATCCTCCCCAGACCTGGTATCAGCCATTCCTCCAAGGATCCTTGGTTCCTGGTGGTGGGGACTGGAATTTAGGAGGAAGAAGTCTGCTAGTGTTTTCTATACACCAGCCAATTGCTCAGAAGTGCTCAAAGCCTATATCTCAGAGGTACTTCTGTCCTATATACTTCCCCTAACTTGCACACCTAGGCTAAATTCACTAAACTCTTTACTCGAGTCTTCCTGTGACTTAACTTTGATTTCTACGCTACTCTTCTCTTTCATATTCCCTGTCCCAACTCAGCTGCTATCTTCAATTCCGATGGTTCCCACGTTCCCTATACATCAGAATTACTGACGGACTTCTTTACTAGACAGATTCCCAGGATCCACTCACTCCATATTTACTGAATAAGAATCTCTGGGGTGGACTATGGGACTCTGTTTTTAAGTTCCTCAAGTGATATCGACAGTCACTGCATACTTCACTTTTTGAAGGCCTTGTGCATCCAAAATTGGATACAGTATCAATAACTATGGTCTAGAGCTATGACTTTTCTTACATTGGACATTATAATTCTTTTAGTATAATTAAATCCATGCTGACATTTTGGGTGGAGGTATAGGCAATGATATAAAATTATTGACTTATGACAAATTTATGAAGAACTAAATCTTCAGGACTTTTTTTTCAAGCATACTGTTATAACCACCTTATCTCCTTGTGTTCCTTTGGTCTTTTAGACCTAAGTGTAAAGACTTATATTTGTTCCAATTAAAACTTATATTGTTTGATTTAGTCAAACCTTCAGTATGTCAAGGGTCTTATGGATCCTGATTTTATCAGACCAAGTGTTTTTTTTTTTTTTACCATTCCAACTTAATGTCATTCACAGTTAAACATGCTGTCAAAGTCTTCTCTCTTACATTGCCTTTTTCTTTTATCTTTTAGGTATTAAAAAAATCAGTCTTACAGACTTTTCTACAACTGTGGTGGTGGTTATATAACTGTATGTATTTGCCAACACTCATAGAATCATACACCAAGAAGACTGAACTTGTATATATGTGAATTATACCTGAAAAAAAAAATCAGCCTTACATTCAAAATACTCTGTTGTATTTTTCTCCCAGATTAGTTCTCACTAACTTGTTTTGACTGACCATCTCTGCAAGATGGAAGACCCAATGGATTTTTCATAGATTTTTTATTTGTATTTTTATTCATTTAACGTCAATGCATTCTGGGTTTGAGACCTTGAAAAAGCATCAGAATTTGGTTTATCAGGACAGTCAACCCAGTGAATGCATTATTACCATTTTATCAGTTCCCACAACACAAAATGCAAAGAAAAAGTGATGGACTATGGAATAAGGTAAAAATGATATTAAAGAAATTATAATCCTTCACAGAACTAGGCTAAATAAAAAAACAAAATCGAACACAGGCCTGTCATTCTTGTGTAGGAGTAGAAGGTAGATAATTTTCTATCTCTAAGTTTGACAATAATTTTTAAGAATACTCTTCAGTGCTGGTGAAGGTCTTATTTGAAATACACTCTCAGTGTGAATGAGGGGCTTAGGTGAAACAGCCTTCCTTCCCTTTAAAACTATGTAACAAGAACTTAAAAGAATTCAACTGGAATACATATATACTGATAAAAACCAGAAGAATTGCACAAAATTTTTAGCAGTAACCAGCCATCTGTAGCTAATGGAAGACAAGCTGTTTTGCTTTGGTTTTTAATACTTTATATTTCAAAAAATATTTAAAAATTTCTATAGTGAGCTCAAGTTAGTTTTATAATTAGGAAAAAAGAAATGCACATTTGTAAAAATATCAGTCAAAGAACAGGGATGAAAATAAATCACCAAAGGAAGGAAATAGAGATAAAATAATTTTTTTTGTAAAGATTTACCTGTCACTGATAGGAATTTTCAAAATAAAGTATGTCTTTCAGATAGTCAATAATTTCATAAAGAATTTTTGTTCATGAAATATAAAGAGTATGTTCAGGAAATATAAAGAAATATTTCCCTTGTGAAGCTTCTCTGAATGCTACAGAAGATTCAAATATACAAGAACTCTGTAATGAATACTTGTACTACCTCTAAATATTTTCCAAATGAGATGTGTTATACAGAATTATTAAATAGTATAAACTCATACCTCGAAGAACGATGCTCTGGTTTATTTCGTTCGTTGCAATCTGTAAAGAAAGAAGACAGTTACATGTCAAAATGCTCTTCAGAAGCCCTGGAAAAAAAGTTCTTAAATACCAGCTGCTGCACCATTAGATTTCACAAGCACTATTCGAAGGTTGCTGTGTCTTCCCCTGTAGAAGGCTCTTCATCAGAGTTGAGCGGATTTGTCTGACAGAAGAGGTGCAAAGGATACAAAGATAGGCACGTAAAATTTTTATGGTTTGTTGAAATCATCTACTTGGAAAGTATATCATTACATGTTTTATTTCATTTTCAAAGATCTTTGCTGTGAAAAAAAAGAAAACCCCCAAAACAAAGATCTTTGCTGTTTTGAACACTTTGCTAACACCCAAACAAATTTAGCTAAGGAAAGAAAGTACTGAAACTGAAAAGCCACAGATTACTCAGCTCAAAAAAATCATTCCATGAATCATGGTTGGCAAAAGCTTCCGACAGGATGGGGAGGGGGAAAAAATGAGCAGTCAGCTACAGCAACATCTGCAAACATACTGAGACGCATACAGCCTCACTCTTAACTCTCTAGTGTCCAAAACTGTTCACAAGTTGGATTTCAAGGTCTCACTGATAATTAGGTCTAATATGCCATAAAGTAATTCTCAACGAGGGGGAATTTCACTCCTCCTCCCGCAGGGGACACTTGACAATGCCTGGAGACATTTTTGATTGTCACAACTGAGGAAGAAGCAGCTACTGGTATCTAGTGGGTAGAGAGACCAGGATGCTGTTAAACATCCTACAAACGCACCCTACAACAAAGAACTATCTCACCCAAAATGTCAACAATGCTGAGGTTGAGAAACTTTGCTATAGGGTATGGCTGCTTGAGGTTTTCAAAAGTGCCTCTTGGGACTCTGTAAAATGCTGTTAATCCACCTGAAGACTATTGTATATGAGAGAGAACTACAAAATCCACAGGTTGTCTTTTTTTTTTTTTACTCCAAATAACAATTTTTTTTCAGTACATGCTTAAAAATAAACAAAGTAAAAAGGTCTCAGTGTTATGGAAAAACTAAGAACAGAAAGCAATGTGTGAGCCACAATAAAATCCTATGCAATGACTTTTTAAAAATCTCATGTAATGTTAAAAATAGTTTTCTAAAGTATCTTCTGAGTTAATACTAACAATATAGAATTTAACGGCAAAACAAAGATTACATAGGAACTCTTTTATTTCCCCCTTATGCTCATGGAGCAACATAAAGATAATAAAAGCATATTATAAAACTTCTAGAGAAAATTATGGAAGGAAATACATAGGATTTATATAGTTAAATGTATGTATGAATTCTTTCTGAATAGGTTCATAATGAAAAGGAATTTTTTTAAACCAAGGCATTAGTACACAGGAAGTATGTTTTCTGAAAGACTAACAAGTAGAAGATTCACAATAAAACATGTTTGTTTAGATATAATGCTCTCTAAAATGCACAATGTTAATACGCTTCTGGTTCCAGTTTCTCTACACAGTGACCTAGTGTTACCGCCACTGTTAAAACTTTTGTTTTAATTTACCTTAGTTTTACACCCCCTAAAATAAAAATATCAGGGTTTTTCATTTGTTGAGCACTAAAGATTTAAAGTCCTAGCAATATAGCGCACATTTTAATCATTTTTGTCAACCGTTCCTCTTCAGTGTTAGGTTGCTAGTTCTGCTAACCAAAGTAAAATATCTCAAAGCAAAGCTAGAAACTGAACGCAGATCAACTATCCTCATATAAAAAAGCAACAACTCTTACCTGTGGCTAAAGATGAGATAAAAGTCTGCCCGTGATACCATTTGATGTGGCTGTGATCCTAGTTTCACAGAGTTTATTTAAACGTGTAATAGCGAATTTCCCCCCACAAAACTCCCTAGTGTTAAAACACACAGGAGGGGAGAAACAGAGTCACAATGCAAGTAAACAAGACTCAGCATCTGAGGGCTTCCCTCCAGGGCCTGTTCTGATTGGCAGATGTGCTATGACCAATCTGCACAGCTGGAACATGTCCACTCAGGAAGCGAATGGCTCATAGCTCTCCTTCGTTCTTGGTTAAAACAGGAAATTCTACAGTCATTTTATACTTTGTGCTCTAAGAAGATACAAATGCCTCCCCACAGTACCTCTACTGAACTAGCTGATAATCTTTTGGAAGACATTTTAAACATTTCCTCCCAAGTTAAGTCAGTGTTGTATTCCTATGGAAATATACATACACAGTATATGTAGGAGTGTATGCAACACAGACCCATATATTTGATAGTTTGAGGGTAAGGGTAAATTATCCATTACTCATAATATTCCCCGTTCCCCAGCTGTTTGTTTTTGACAATGCAAAACAAATTAAAACACATGTTCTTGTCTTTTTATTTTTTCTCAAAGTGTGCTAATAAATGGATTTCACATTTTATCATAGCCATCTTTTATTTATTAAAAAAAAACTTTTTAACATTTATTTATTTTGAGAGAGAGCAAGCAGGGGAAGTACAGAGAGGAGAGAGAGAGAATCCCAAGCAGGCCTTGAGCTATCAGCACAGAGCTGACACAGGGCTCGAACTCACAAACCGTGAGATCATAACCTGAGCTGAAATCGAGAGTCGGATGATTAACCTACTGAGCCACCCAGGTGCCAACATAAGTCATCTCTTAGCTTGAATATACATATATGTAGTATGTGTCTGTTGTGTATCTGTGTGTCTACACACATTTTTATATACTTACTTTGAAGCAAAGTAATTTTTATGACAGCCAAGACAATTGTGTAATTGTCAAGAAACAACATTAGTGGTGATACTGAATTTTTGGCAGATTAATAAACGGTTATTATTTTGGTCCAAAATCCAAGACTGAACAAAACAAAGCACTGAGGGAGATTCAGGATCTGGATCTTGCCAACAATAATAAAACATTCGGATAAAGTTCCCTGAAGAAAAACGAAAACAAATTCATAGCAAATATGGAAATTTCATCTTGCCTATATCTAGAGCATATGGATTGTATTTATTTCAGATCAAAAACTCTTTGGCATAAACCCCCGGTTTTTTTCAGATTTTCTAATTTTTAAATAATTAGGAGAGAATATACTTGCAAAGCGTTCCTAAACTTTTATATACTTAGAAATCATAAAATAACTTATTAGACCAAAATCTTACCATTTATATGAAAAAAAGGAGTTATTAAAAATAAGAATGCACTAAAATTTAGTTGCCAAATGCTGCACATTTTGCTGTGGATAATGCACTCACTCCAGGGGCCCACCATGCAGAACATGATAATTTAGGTTACTCAAAGTTCAGCAATACACTTTCAATATGAAAGTCAGCATAGCTGGATTGTTATTTAAAAGTCTCTTGGTTTTGTAGGTATATGTCACACACACACACACAGGGTGGGGAGAGAAAAAGAGTAAACATGCTTGCATTCCCTGTTCCTACTCATCCATGTCTCCTGGTAAATAAATCTAATTGAGGAAATGGAAGAATACCCCACAAACAGATCAAGGCAGAAAATGAGGCAGAACTGGTGCAAAGGGAGCTGATGGCTGTATGTGTATAAATATTGTTGGCAGATGTAAAGGAGGCAATGGGGAAAGCCATGGCACATAAGGGGACAGAGATCAGGAGAGTGGTAGGAAGCTATCATGGGTCAGCGACTCAGTATGAGAACTCCAGATTACCCAAATTTTCCTGCCATGATGACTTCTGATTCTAAGTAATATGAACATACATGAATCCAAAGTTTATATATTTAGGTCATATTCCATGTAGGTAGAAATAGGCTCCTGTTCTGTCAGGGACAGCTTTTTGGGAATGGCTAGGCAGAGTCTACTGATGTGTAACCATCCAGGATGATTCTGAATCTAATAATATGACAAACACTTTGAAATGAAGATGACAAAAATGCAAATGTCATCTTTTGCTTTGATTAAAACTATGAAGAATGGCCAACTTAGAACTTATTAGAATCCACAGTAAGACATTCAGGCTTTGAGGACTTGGCTTTGATCACTTAACTGGACAGAAAATCAAACCCCATTGGGTAGAGAACTCAGACTACTAACTCAAGTTGGCAGTGAAAAGTCCTAAATCATTCTTTGAAATTAGTGGGAAGGCTCACACTACATGAATGGATACACACAGACATGCTCACAATAGAAGTAAAAAGTGGTATAATGGCATCTGTCTTGTACCTCATACTGGAGTATTAAAATGAGTATTATCTTTAAAATTAGTATTATCTATAAAAGGATTGTGTACCATACTCCCAAGTATTATTGTCAAGTTCCGGCTTGATAGTATATAATATGTTATTATTATTATTTTTTAACATTTTTTTTTTTGAGAGAGAGAGAGACACAGAGCGTGAGCAGGGGAGGGGCAGAGAAAGAGGGAGACACAGAAACCAAAGCAGGCTCCAGGCTCTGAGATGTCAGCAGAGAGCCAGACGCAGGGCTCAATCTCATGAACCACGAGATCATGACCTGAGCCAAAGTCAGACACTTAACCTGAGCCGCCCAGGCATCCCTATGTTATTTTTTTAAAAAATCAATCAATCCTACATAAATGCTTCATGCCAATCCGTATTAACTAAAGGATCCACACATTCTGAAAAAGAATTCCTGCAGCAATAGTATCATTACCCCTTTACTTGTTAGAATAAATATTTACTTATTAAAATAAATAAAACAATGTATCCATCCATTAGAAGATATTCATGGTTCATGAAGCTTACTTTGGTGACTCTTTAAAAGATTGTGAAAGTAGTTCCACTCAAATAGACCATGGATGGGATTGTACATATATGAGACCAGAGTTTCAGAGACTTTACTAAAGTCTTTACATAGTTCTTTTATTTAGGCAAAGAAAACTACACATATATGTCTACTTGAAAAGAAGCCAGGGTTCATTCTACAAAATTACTAACACTAATCATTATCCATCCCCTCCTTCAAATTCCGTTTCAACACTCTTGTTCTGGTATGTTTCCAAATTCATTTTTAGTCACTTTTGAGACTCCCACAGTAAAGAGTATATTGTTCTTTTAAATGGTATGTTTTTCTGAGGGCAGAAGGGGGAGGGGGAAAGGGGAAGGGGGGTGATGGTCATGGTGGAGGACACTTGTGGGGAAGAGCACTGGGTGTTATATGGAAACCAACTTGACAATAAACTATAAAGTTAAAAAAATAAAAAATAAATGGTACGTTTTCAATAAATATATACTTGCTGTTGTTGAACTTAAGAAAGTTACTACTACACCAAGAAACTAAAGACCATCTCTGTGAGTTACCACTGTGGAAGAGAGATGAGGCATATTATAGAGAAGTTTCCGTGACTGCTACCCATGCTTCTGTGGGTAAGTGGAAAAGTTTAGTCTACAGCCCTGTCAATACTGACACCTTTCATTGATTCTAATTGTAAAATGTCTAAGCTCATTAACATGTAGCACTTTGACCATACAAAGAAGGAGAAATTAAGAGATGCAAGGGAAGTTTTTTTCAATAAGGGAGTTATGTTTCAACAAAGAAGCAGATTGTCTGTGGAATCTGCTTTCTCTTTCCCATGCCTACTGTCTTTACCTGTATTTTACTTTCTGACCAGCACTTGTCAGGACTGATGTGTCTTGACTGGATTTTCTGGTTCTAGTCTCTTTTCCTCCAATTCAGCCATATTATTGACCAGACAAATCCGTGCCTCAAAAATTACGAATCACTACATGCATAGAGCCTAACAAGATTACATGAGATAATGACAGTGACATCCTTAGCACTTTGCCTGTGCAAAGTAAGCACTCAATGTCAACTGCCATCATGTTGTTAAAAGGTCAACTATTTACTAGTGGTAATGACTAGTACTGCCTTATAGTGACTGCATAAGTCAGTTTCTCTAAACTTCGGTTTTCTCATCTACACAACGGGGCAGAATCCATCCTGATAGTTTTTGTGAGGATAAATGAACTAAAAGGGTATAAAGAACTTAGTTTAGTACCTGGAACATAAACTGTATGATTCTCTTACTACTACTCTTCCTATCTTTAATGCCTAGCTCAAAAACCACCTTCTTCATGAAAATGTCCCTGACTCCTCTTTCTTTTCAGCATCCTTGTATTAGTTTCCTATTGCTGCTGTAACAAAGTACCACAAACTTAGTGGCTTAAAACAACAAAAATTTACTATCTTATAGTTCTAGTGGCCAGAAGTCAAAATAGCTCTCATTAGGCTAAAAGTCAAGGTGTTTGTAGGACCACATTCCTTCTGAGGGCTCAAACTGAGAATCTATTTCCTTGCCTTCTCTAACTTTCTAAGGTCACCTGCATTCCTTGGGTTGTGGCCCCTTCCTCCAGCTATGCAGCATATTTAGGTCTCTTTTTCACTCTGACCTCTTCTGCCTCCATTTTCCACTTTAAAGGACCTGAAGGATGATACTGGGCCCACCAGGATCATCCAAAATTATCTGTTCATCTCAAGGTCGGTTGATTAGCAACCTTAATTCCTCTTTGCCGTGCAATAACAACTTCACAGGTTCCAGGGTTTAAGGCATGGACATCTCTGAAGGGGCAACCTTATTTATTCTGCCTACCACATCCTATCTGAATTCTCATACTATCTAAATTGACACTTACCATGATAGGGTGTCTTATTATTTACGGTTTTAGGCATGGGTCTATCCCCTTATCTAATCAGCATGTCTGATGAATATAAGAATATAAGACTGTCTTTTTTTTTTTTTAATTTTTAAAGTAAGCTCTACACCCAGTGGATACTCTTGACCCCAAGATCAAGAGCAACATGCTCTACTAACTAAATCAGCCAGGCACCCCCGCAGGACTCTAATCTCTTAAACTCTGTTTCACAGTCAGCCCTCTGTGAATATTTGTTGATAATGACAATGTCCAATGATGCCCTGTCCTTTGGGCTATTTTTACTGGTGAAAAATGTGTCTTCTTAAGAATTCCATATATTTTTTACTTTTTATAAACACAGTAGTGATCTAAGAATCCCCTCTGTCCTATAATGAGCCACATTTGGTCTACTCTGGTCTCAGTGTAGCTCTCACCAAACCAAACCACACAGAGGAGAACAGCACATTTCAACTTGAAGAAGAATCATCTATTTAGCAACAGACTGCTACTTTAAACATTTTCTTTAAAATGGTTCAACTGAGGAATGTCTGGGTGGCTCAGTCTCAGTGTCTGACTTTGTATCAGGTAATGATCTCATGGTTTGTGGGTTCAAGCCCTGCATTGGGCTCTGTGCTGACAGCTCAGAGCCTGGATCCTGCTTCAGATTCTGTGTCTCCCTCTTTCTCTGCCCCTCTCCTGCTCGCATGCTGTCTCTCTCTCAAAAATAAATAAACATTAAAAATTGTTCAACTGAATCATTTTGATTATTGAGTTTGACTCACTATTGAATCAGGCTTTTTAAGTTAGTAGTTTCAGAGATGAAAAATTGGAGCCACTGCCCTTTTTCATCCCAAGGTGCATTGATAGAAACTTTAGGAAGATGGACATTTTATCAGTGCCACTCAGGTCCTGAGAGCAAGGTGACAAGTGAGCAGAAATGGAATCAGGCTTAGTAATAGGGTGTCATCAACTCTCCTTGCTGTTCCCATTTCAGGCTCCCTAACGATTCTCTTAATAATTACTTTTAGACCTCTCTTTGTTACAAAATCACAGTTTTTCAGCAAGTGAAATTTGTGATTCAAGGAAGGATAAAAAGACCTTTTAGCTAAATATAAATTTCTATTCTCTCAACTACCAAATTAAAAATATTGGACCCACATTCAAGATATTAGGTTATTTCTAAGGGTTTTTCTAAAGGAGTCACAAACTTTACCTTGAGTTAAGATGGCACAAGAAAGGTAATCTGAGAGAGTGACCCAGTAACAGGCATTTCTTTCAGTGTTTCCCAAATTATAATAATCTCTTGGATAGTCAGAAAGCATATTAGTTATCTTAAAGGCTCTGAGAAAGTGCAATTTAAAAAATGTGTTTAATCTTAACACAGCATTTTCCAAACTAATTTGAGGATGAAATGTTTCCTACAAAATCAAACTTGATATCTGGTCCATTGGCACATAGTGTTATCTTATTATCTACCATCCACTCCTCTGGAAAACCAAAGTCCCTCACACAGAGCTTGGGTTTGGATCTCTATGGCCAGCACCGCACCTGACATGTAGGTGGCATTTTCTACTGAATTCAACTCCTACTGGTGTAGAGCCAAGCACAAAATCCAAACACAAAAGAGTGTAGGAATCTTTATTCCAATCCAATCAGGTCAAGCTCTAATCTTTTAAGATTATATTAAATATGTCCTTTCCATAATCCCCTCACTTATTTATCTTTGATTCTGCCACTGTTTAGGTTCATTTGTGCATCCTAGAATTACACTGTTCCACAAAGGGGAGTATACTTAGCGCCTCCACGTATCTATTACTGGGTTATGGCTGTAAAGGGAAATCAATACATATTTCAGTATGACAACCCAGACAAAGATTAAGTGCAGGTACTCCAGGTCAGACAAGCCTTGTTTTGAGTTTTGTGCTACACCATTTATTACCTGAATGACGTTAGCCTGAACGACTGTAAGCCTCAGTATCTACATCTGTAAAAGGGAGTAATAGTAATAATACCCATCTCATCAAATTGAATGAGTGAATGAAGAAATGCATATAAAGGATAGCACAGAGGAGCCTGGGTGGCTCAGTTGGTTAAGCGTCCCACTCTTGGTTTCTGCTTAGGTCACGGAACCGCTTAGTTCTGTGAGTTTGAGCCCCATGTTGGACTCTGCGCTGGAAGCATTGAGCCTGCTTGGTCTTCTCTCTCTGTGCTCTTCCCCCATTCGTGCATGTGCATGCACACACACTGGCTCCCCCTCTCTCTCAAAATAAATAATAACAAAATAAATAAACAAACTTAAAAAAGGGGGGGGGTTCCCCTGAGTGGCTCAGTGGTTAAGTGTCTGACTCGATCTTGGCTCAGGTCATGATCTCGCACTCCATGGGATCAAGCCCCACATTGGCTCTGTGCTGAAATCATGGAGTCTGCTTAGGATTCTCCCTCTCTCCCTCTCTCTCTGCCCTTTCCCTGCTCACACACGTGCTTTCTCTTTCTCAAAATAAATAAACATTAAAAAAAGAAAATCAATAATAAAAAAAGGATAGTATGACTAGGATAAGTGTTCAGTAAATGTTTACTATTATGATGATAATATCAGGGAAACAATATTCATAGAGTTCATAATACTGTGAGTAGAATTATCTAAAAAGGTTAATTATCCTTGGTCCAGTATGGATTTTTTAATTCTGTAGGATTTTTTTTCTTGCTTATTACTGGTCAAGAGGATAGGAATGTACTAATAAATAATTTCCAAACCCCCCTTACCTAATCGCTCCAGCCTCTTACCCTTCTGAACCAAGGGCTAACTATGAAAAATTAATAAATCTGCACTTTCACTTTTCTTCATTTTCCCATTGTAGCCTCTGGCAGAAGTGATACATAAGCCCTAAGAGTAAGCAGCAGAAAGGAGAAAGAGAACTTAGAGGCAGACAGAGGCAGTTCCTTCAGAATGAAAACTGCCAACCAAGGATCACCATCCCTCCCGTTCCTTGAAGTCTAGTCCATCCTGCGAGAATTAGCCCTCACAGTCATTTTCTGAGCCCCAACAACTTTAAAATAAATTTCTTTACTATGATTAATAAGCGATGTAAAGAAAGAAAAACTAAATAGATAAAATATTTATATTTATAATATATATATTTGTATCTGTATATATTTATAAAATTAGTGCAATTGGCCTCTATATCTCAGGATAGTATGAATTTCTTTTATAAGAATCCAGAAAACAAGGATTAAAATTGTTATTTCAGGTGTCAAAGGATAGATAACATTTCTAACCACAGTTTGCTTTTTCAGCTGTTAGGGTAAAAATAATTTTTTTTCTTTAAAGGACAAAAGGTCCATTCTTACATTCTCTTCTTCCTTTAGTTTTAATTCACAGATGTTGTAACAAAGTTTTACCTTTTTACACCTGTCTCTGCAAAATGAGCAAATATCAGAAACCACTCTAAACAAAAGACTTCTTTATCTACAGGGGAGCAGGAAACAGAGGGAAGACTGCATTATTCCAAATACCGTACACCTCACTCTGACATAAGATCATTTGGCTGTGCAAACTTGTCCTATACAGATAAAGGATTTTTCTGATCTGAGTCCTCAAGCCAATTTTTATCCACAGTGGGGCAGTCTTGGTCTCTACTGTAGAAGGATGAACTTTTTTCCTTTCTATCAAGGAAAAGTAAAGCCACACTCAGGCCTTGCCACATTATCTTACCTAGGGAGAGAGAATGTATTCTCTGTACATCACATTGCTTGCAAATTCAAGCCCACCTGTCTCCTTCCTCTCCACTTTATTAACAAACTTCCATCTACACAAACACCTTCAAAAGTCTACTGGGACACAAGCAAGGAGAATGCCCAATTATCTCATTCTATTCTTTAACTGCAGAACACCTCTAAACTAAGTGTCCAGTTCTGGTTTTTCACAGTTCTAAAGAAACACAGGAACTTTTTTTTTAATGTTTTATTTATTTTTGAGAGAGAGAGAGAGAGACAGCGTGAGCAGGGGAGGGTCAGAGGGAGAGGGAGACACAGAATCAGAAGCAGGCTCCAGGCTCTGAGCTTCAGCATAGAGCCCGATGCGGGGCTCGAACCCACAAACCGTGAGATCATGACGTGAGCCGAAGTCGGACGCTTAACCGACTGAGCCACCCAGGCGCCCCAACACAGGAACTTTTTAAAAAAATGTTTATTTATTTTGAGAAGGAAAGAGAGCATGCACGTGTGGGGGGAGGGTCAGAGAGAGAGGGAAAGAGAGAATCCTAAGCAGACTCCACACTGCCAGCGCAGAGCCCAAGAGGGGGCTTGATACCACGAACTGTGAGATCATGACCTGAGCCAAGATCACGAGTTGCACTCTCAACTGAATGAACCACCCAGATGCCCAAGACACACAGGATCTTTAACAGGAGACCTGAGAGACATGTGCCATCTCAACTGTGAAGCCTTATTTGATTCCCCACAGGCAGAAATAATGCTTCCCCACCCCCACCACTACACAGTGCCGAGCACCTGTTGGCACTTAGCACATTTTGAATCACTTTATAATTGCTTTTATCTATGTCCTATTGCTTTCACTTCATAAGTTCCTTCAAGACAGGGCCTTTATATTCTTTGTAATGGCTGGCAGAGTACCTTACACACAGTAGGTACAACCTATCTGTCATTGAATATATTGGTATGAATCCTAACACCTGTGCAAATTGGAAGTCAGCAGAGCTAAAAAGCTGCTATACTGTCTGGTGTTTCTTTTGGAGGGTGAGGGAGCAGAAGAGGGCTGTGTTATTACTTCATGCAGAAGACTGCATGCAAAGGCTTCAAATAATTTTGATTTGAAATAAAAGCATCTTGAAGTGTGGCTTCAGAGTTGCAGAATTAGCAAACACTATATTCATGTAATGAAAAATGTGCTGTTTAAGGGGAGGAAAAAAAGGAATGCAACTATTAC
This sequence comes from Cryptoprocta ferox, assembly GCA_028646485.1. Taxonomy (NCBI): domain Eukaryota; kingdom Metazoa; phylum Chordata; class Mammalia; order Carnivora; family Eupleridae; genus Cryptoprocta; species Cryptoprocta ferox. Next base: position 70,978,586 of record CM053567.1, on the reverse strand, counting down.
AAAGAAATACAGGAAGCTACACAAGGGATTCATCTTCTGTGACTCCCAGGTCACAAAACACAGCTGAGATAAATTCAAGAATTAGCTATCAGCATAACAACAATGACAACAATGACAGCTATTATTCACTGAGTCTTTACTGTGTTAGAGGCATTCTAATATATTCTCATTTAATCTTCATAGAACTCCCATGATGCAAGTCTTTTCCACTTTACTGATAAGAAGCAAAGTCTCAGAGAAGCTAGTTAAATTAAAAGGGGGTATGAATTTTCAAACCTGGATCTGAAGAATTCCAAGCCCCTGCTCTTTCCTCTGTAAGAGAAGGCTGGAGGTCCCACTCGTTTGATAAACTACCAGGGTAAAAGTGTAGAAATGCTGTTTACCACAAGTCATACTTATATTTCAGTATCAGATGGTGTATTGTTGAGACTGAACTCAGGGCCTCAAATTCCTTCCAACTGTCTCTGGGGTTTTCTTCAACTCCACAAAACATAACAGCCTCTCATAAATTCCTAAGAACATGGAAGATTTTGCACTTGAGTGTCTTGGGTGTCTTGTCTTATGACAAGATACCTGCACTGGGAGAAAAGCTCCATTTCACTATCTAGAGCTATCAATAATCTTATGCTACTAACATTTAAGCTATGGGCTCAACAGAGTATGGATATAGGTCCATGATGAGAGGGACAATTCATTATAAAACTGAACAGATTATGAGGCAAGTTTGAATTGTTTGGAATACTCTTTGTTAATTCCTACACCTTCAAAGTGAAATCTTTAGAAAAGAATAAAATGACCTAAAATAATTATTAAATTTTTATACGACACCAATCTGGGTGCTGGTGATTTTCTTTTCAAATACTATTAGCCGCCATCTTTTAATTGCAACACAAATTCCACTCTTAATGATAGTTAATACACACAAACACTGAGCAGTGAGAAGGAAGAAATATAAGCTATATTAGCCACATACCAGAAATTGGCTCTGGGGCAGCTAAATGTGTCATTTATGCAAACCAGACTTTCAGATATCTTGGATTTGCCTATCATCACGATCTAAGATTTCCACACTACTCCACACCCAGACTCACACACATTTGAAATATGTTTGTTTGCATCATTCCTGGGTTAATCCATGTACCACAAGTGATTAAAAAATAGGTCTGAGAAACAGTGGACATTTCCATTTGGTCAGTGGATCCAGCAATAAAGAGATTAAATAAAGATCCAATTCTACTTCATCAGAAACCTGAGTAAGGTATTATATCTTCTCTTCCCACAGAGCCATGAATGAAACACCTGCAGATGCAGGTGAGTGAGGTCAATCTTAGCCACCCTCTGGCTCAGTTTGCTCAGGAATAGACCTCTCTGATCTACCCAGTTCTGGCCCAGAGCAAGAAGAATCAAAGATAATGCTGACTGCCTTGGAGAATAAGAGACTGTGGAATACAGTTAGAACACAACAAAAGCTACGTTCAACAAACTTACAATACATGTTGAGACACAATAGCAAACAATTTCTAATGCATAGTGTCAGTACAGAAAGTGCGAGTACAGAAAGTGCAGAACCTTAACATTCTTAACTATAATGTCATGAGAACTGTAAGAATCTATAAACTCTTGACAAAAATATCTGTACAATTCCCAGACCTCTCTCAAATAACAATTTCACCAAAATCCATGTATTTCCTGTGTATATCTTTATAGCATGAGTTAACTGCATTTTCAACTTTAACTACAGTTTTATCAATCACTTGGACTGGTATATTTACCTTAAGCAGGAATAAAAAAGTCCTACCTCAGCTGACATGAAAACTACTTGAACTTACAGGGTTTCTAGTGAATAATTAATGATGAATATTAAATAAATGAATGCCCAGGAGCTACTAAAATATCGATTATAAGGGAAGGTTTAGTTGTGGCTAAGAAATCCTCAAGGCTAGAATAGATGGCATTTGGTTTGAGCATAATTTTAAAGTAGCAAAATTTGAGAAGTATATATGGAATGAAAACTATCTAAGTTTAGGAACTTACTTAGTTCCTAGATAGATAGAAAACTATCTAAGTTTAGTAGTGAAAGCACAAAGAACTGAGGGAGAGTACTGAGTAATCCAGTTGTAAGGTAGATTTCAGTGTGTGAGGAAAATATACTGGGAGATGATATTACAAAATTAATTCAGGATCATTTGGAATGATTCATGAATGTTATATGTTAGCATTTGTACTTTTCTGGAGGCAATGGAGAAAGAGTAGCCTGGTGGAATGGAGTGGAGGGGTGGAGAATGAAATAAGAGAGATCACTAAAAACACTATAAACCAGGTAAAAAGCTTGAAGTAGGAGGAACTGAAAGTGGGAGGGTTGAGTAGAAACGGACAGGATTAGAAATGGACAATATGTGTTGAGGGAGGAAGCAGGAGTCATGATATGGTGCATAGTATATACTATCATTAAGGTGAGGAACAAAGCAAGAGAAGAGAATGGGTAGGAATAGATTATGTTTAGGATGATGTTCACTACTTAGTGCTGTCTATAACTTTATGCTACTAACATTTAAGAGTTCAAGAGAATATGGATAAATGTTTGAGGCTTCTAAGTGAAAAATCATATGGAAATGTTTACTTGACTCATTCGAGATAGTGGAAGAAGTAATTACATCCACCCCCGCCTCTAAATTGATATTGACAATAAAATAAAAAATTAAAATCTGAATCGAACCATAACGACACTAACACAAAAACAAGAATGAGAGTCATCAATGGATGAGACATCCTAAGAAATTTGAAAGACATCAGAGGTTAAACATGAATTCTCTCTAGGAAGGCCCTTCTGAGTCAAAGAATAAAAACTAGGCCCTTGGACAACCATGAGGATACTTACTTAGAGTGTACTCAGATCATCAGATCCAGTTGGTCAGCACTGGTCAGCCTGTTCCACAACCAATTACAACTGGTACTGCTATTCTGACAAAGTTGGGGATCTGCCTAGGAAGAGGCAGTGGGGTACTGGGGAACTGAGTTGGGGGAAGAGTATAGTTTAGGGTAATTTAGGATTTAAAATAACTTCAGACCCAGAAATTGTTGGGAGACAGAGAGAGAAGACAGGTTCTATAGGTATAATACAGTAAACCACTCCATTTCTAAATACATGTCACCCCTAGAACAGCAACTTCCTTCCTTCGGCAATTTTAAGGGTCTGAGCTTGCCTTCCAACTCCTTTACAGGAAAACCCACTTACTAGCATACCCCATCAAGACACCATTGACACAGTCAGTTATGTCCTTCAGAGGAAAATAAAACCACTATGTATGTATCAGTCAATCTAGCCTTTTACTCATAAACATGTACCTATGACCAATGATAAGCAAACATCTAAGGAAAAATCAATGGTATAAAAGGGAAAGAGTAAAATGAATGAGCAATTATGGATCAAAAAGAAACAGAATTTAGAGAACAGAAAAGAATGTTTAAAATATCCTAAGTGGTATCCTCAAAGATGAAAAAGCAGGTTATATATATTAAAGAGAGAGAAAGAGAGAGAGATTAGTTTGTCATGAAAAAGAAACAACCAAAAAAAAAAAAAAGAAAAAAAAGAAAAAGAAACAACCACAGAATAAGAAACAGTTCTTGGAAATTAAACTTATGATTGTGAATATAAAAGATTATGCAGGTAGGCTGAATAACAGAATAGACATAGAAGAAAACTGAATTTGCAATCTAAAAAACAGGTTGACAGGGGCACCTGGGTGGTTCAGTCAGTTGAGCAACCAACTTCAGTTCAGATCATGATCTTGCGCTTCTTGAGTTCAAGCCCCACATCAGGCTCTGTGCGGACAGCCCGGAGCCTGGAGCATGCTTCAGATTCCATGTGTCCCTTTCTTTCTTCCCCTTGCCCATTCACACTCTGTCTCTCTCTCTCTCAAAAATAAACAAACATTAAAAAATTTTGAAAACAGGCTGACAAAATTCTAAAGAACACAAGTCAAAAACACAGAAATGGAAGATAAAAAAAAAATTAAGAGCAATGGAGAATAGATTCAGGAGGTCCACATCATTCCTAAAATTAGCATTTCAGGAGAGTAGAGATAATAAAGGAGAAAAAGTGCTCAAGAAATGACCAATGAAAAGTTGTAAAAAAAATTTGCCCTTAGAACTTAGCACATAAATGTCCAAAAAGATTTATTTTGGGAATACTGTCTAAAATTCTGTTAGGAAAAAGTCTCTTGAAAAGGGCAGACAAAGTAAAGACAAAAAGGAAAGATGTTACAGATTTGTTCATTTTGTTGTAATATTTTTAGAAAGGGGTTGAGGAGAGCTGATAAGCCCAAGAGAATTGATGGATACAGAAAAATGCAAATCAGGAGAAAATGAATAAAGAACATGTAAATAAATGACAAAGTCCAGGAAAGCTCTCTTCACTAGGTATTCAATAAGTAGAAGATTTGCAACATGAGGTTTAACTTCTCAATCACTCTCAATATTGAGCAGAGATTACCAAAGCACAAGCAATATGATTTTTATATATTAACTTTGAGAAGTGGCCAAGAATCCACAATGAAATATCACTTGATACTCACTCGGATGGCTGTAATAAAAAAAAAAAGCAGATAATAACATGGGTGGGAAAGAATATGGAGCATCCTTAAACCGGTGGTGGGAATGAATAATGGTATAGCTGCTTTGGAAAACAGCCCAGCAGTTCTTCTAAAGGTTAAATATAAACTTTACCATATGACCTAGAAATCTCAGTCCTAGGTGTATACCCAAGAAAAATGGAAATATATGTCCACACAAAAACTTGAACACAAATGTTCCTAACAGCATTATTTATAATAGCCCAAAATGGAAAACAACTCAGAAATCCATCAACTGGTAAATGGATAAAATCTGATACAGTCACACAAGAGAACATAATTCAGCAATAAAAAGGAATAAAGTACTGATACATACCACATGGATGAACCTTGAAAACATTAAGTAAAAGAATCCAGTCACAAGAGACCACGTATTGATGATTCTGTTTTATAGAATGTCCAGAATTAGGTAAATCCATGTAAACACGGAAAGCAGATTTGTGATTGCCAAGAGCCGGGGTGGGGGTGGGGGGTGAGGGGGTTAGATGAGGGATGAGCTCAGGATTTCTTCTTGGCCTGATGAAAATGTTCCAGAATTGATTATGGTGATGGCTGCACAACTCTGTGAATATTCTAAAGATGACTAAATTGTACATTCTATTTTTTTTAATGTTTATTTTTTGAGAGAAAGAGACACACAAAGTGCAAGTGTGGGAGGGGCAGAGAGAGGGAGACACAGAATCCAAAGCAGACTGCAGGCTCTATGCTGTCAGCAAAGAGCCCAACATGGGGCTCGAACTCACAAACCATGAGATCATGACATGAGCCGAGGTTGCCACTTAACCAAGCAAACCACCCCAGGCGCTCCTAAATTGTACATTCTAAATGGGTAAATTATAGGATATGTGAACTACAACTAATAAAGCTTCTACAAAAAAAAAAAAGAAAGCAGCTAAGAATAACAGCCCTGATTAAATGAGTGAATAGCTGTGGTTTTCATTTAACTATTAATATTAATGTTAGTATAAAACTGAATGAATTGGAACTCTGAAATAAATATTCTTTCAACTGATATTTGGTATGATATTCAAATTTTTAAAGTTCAGATTTCCTATTAAATACATTCTATAAGTGGATCTCTGGTCTTTAAGAAAAATATTTATTAATTTCACATACTAGCCTGACAACCAGATCTATGCCAAACTGAAAAGTAATGGGGGACACCTGATTGGCTCAGTCGGTTGAGCATCCGACTTCAGCTCATGACTTCGCAGCTTGTGAGTTCAAGCCCCACATCCGGCTCGCTACTGTTAGCACAGAGCCTGCTTCAGATCCACTGTCCCCCTCTCCCTGCCTCTCCCTCATCTACACGCTCTCCAAAAAAAAAAAAAAAAAAACCATAAAAAAAGTAACAGTAACAACTGAAGCTGCATTTCCATTCTGTGTGCCATGTACATCAACTAACCACCAGAGCCCTGCAATTATTCCCAGTTTAAAACGTGGAGACTGAATTTCCCAGAGGTTAAGTAACTGGCCCAGCCAGGGTCACAGGACAAACAAGGGCAGATCTGGGACTGGGACTGGAACTCCGCTGGGTCTGACTCCAATCCCATGCTCAAGATGGCTTTTCACAACAGCACATTCCTGATGTCCCTTATTAAATAAAGTGAAAGAAAGTAAAAACATCACATCTCTAGTAACAAGTCAGAATTTTGCTTGTAAAAAGGAAAAGGTGTAATGGAATAGAAAGGAGAATGTGTATTTAGGAAGATAGGTTTTATATAACTTTATATGGTTCTTTATATCCTTGGTGACTGGGAAATTAATGACAATATTCTAACACATAAAGCCTCTGGTACGAGGGCTTCAATAATAGGGGGATTGTATTTAACTAGGACTATAAGACTCTTAATCCCTAAATATGCTCTGTGGGAAATAGAAAAGATAAATGTCTTCCAATAAAAAGCTGCAAGAAAGTCTTCCAGGTACAGATAAGAAGTTGAACATATAGTGTTGATAGTAAAACTAACAAAGCTGTAGGAATAAAGAGGGGAAAGAGAATAAGCAGAAGAAATTTCCCAATAATAATTCCAAGTAACAGACACACTGATAATTCTAGAATACTCCTGACTATTGGACAAACTGTAAAAAGATTTAGAGAACAAAATACTCCCAAACTTCTCTTCCATTTCTCCAGAAACAGACAGTATTGTAAAAAGTAAAGAACTCTGACTGGTTATCACTCCTTAATCTTTATGATTCTAAACACCTAAGAGCAAATAAACTTGCAATCAAGAATTTGTATACTTCCTGAGTAATCTATGTTCAAATATTTGTAAGAAAAATCATTTAACATCTAAGTTAATAAATACCCTGTTACGATCAAATGAAAAAGTATAATAAATAGCAAATAAAAAGGTAAGCTTTTATTCTAACAAAGGAAAAAAAATAAATTGGAAAAAGGGAAAAAGTAAAAAAGAAAAAGCAATGTCTCATTTCTAGTTCCCTCCATAAATACCATTAAGATGTAGGAGCCAAACTGTACAAACTGATGTCACAGGTCCTCAAAACATAGAAGTAAATCAAGTGATTCCTGTCTCTAGTAAGGATGTCACTGACAACGGTATTCATATTTGTTACCTACTGGTAGAAATTAAGTCATAAAAGGAGAAGAGATTACCAAATGATAATCATTAGTGTTATTATTTTGAAAGACTGAACCAAAGCATGAGACATCAGATCTATCCCAGAGTTTCCAAGGCTATTTCCTAAGTCAATATAGAACAACTGTTGGAGAGAAGTTCAACAATCAAAAATTCTTAATTTGTTATTCTTTTCCTGAGCATTGAGGAAAACTGCTATTCTTTGATATAAACTCAGGGAAGACTTAATAATGTGGTTTGAGAATAAATGCTAAAAAGGAGACAAACCATAAATACAGAGATTTTCAAGTCCTTGCTAGAATAAGAACAGAACAGGGAGTATATCTCCAGATATGTCCTCTTCAAGGAGTGAAACACTCAATGGATTTTCAAGACTCATTTTGGAACTGAATTTCCAAAGTGTTACACATATTTCTCAAAGGAAGTACCAGGTATTGATTGGTAGAGAGGTTAAGTGATTTTTGTGGGTTAATGAAATAGCTATGGGCTCCTGAATATAATAACTAGGAAACAAAAGGTGATTCAACCTTCAAGAAGAATCTATAGTAAACAAGACAGATATCTTACTGTGACACCCACAGAATCTTTTCACATCTCTGAAAACAAAACTGCTGATGGGTTTTCTTCAGTTCAAAGACACCCTAATAAATGAGTTTGGGGGAACTACACTTTTAGATTTTAGAGAAACTGATTGGAACCTTGAGAGCATGTAGAAGGAAAGCTCAACATTCATGTTAACCTAAGGAAAACAATTTGCAACAAAGTCAGGAAAGGAACATGCTAATACCTGGTTCTACATTGTTTCTTTCTACATCTGAGGATCACAGGAATGGCTTTTTCTCAGAATTATCTTTAAAAAAAAAAAAAAAAACAATAGTAAGATTAAAACTGAGATTTAAACATAAATCCAACATTTATTTTTGAACGGCCTGATGAGACTATGTTATAGTCAGAGACCATAAGATATACATATCAAGTGAAATGTACATTCTGGGAAAGTAGAAGATGCAAATGGACATCAGAACTGTGGTAGTCTTTCAGTTGTGCCATCCAATTTAAAATAATTAATCTATACAGAAAACGTGTCTCTGATGCTGAATTGAAATGTTAACCAAATGTCAACAGGTGTGGCTGTTTCTAAACGTAGCTGTAGCAAAACCGACAGGTTAAACAGGAGCAATCTCTACTGTATAGAATCCAAATGTATGTAAGAATAATTAAATTGCTAAGCACTTTTAACACTGCGGATCTATCTTTAAACTCACTAGTATATTAATTTGTTCAAGTCTTTAATACATAGTATAAGAAGACACAGTACCCTAATTAATGTGTTTCGATGGGGGCAATATAAGGGAATATTACTGTTTGGCAAGATTTTAGGTGAATACTTTAATACAGGAAAAGGGAATCCTCCATTAGCAAGGCCAAGTCTTCAGAGGAGAACAAATCCAAGACAGAGATGGGTCATTTCCACCTTCCCAGCTTTTAGTGGTGACCGCACCCTGAGCGCTAGTAGATGCTGAGGCAGACAGACTCATTCTCTGCAACAGATCATAAAAGTTCCCAGTTTGTTCTAGCTGAAAAGTCATCTAAATTCAAATTCAATTGGATGGATTTGCATTGGCCCAATGTAGGCTTATGAGTCTTTCACTGGGATTTGACCCATTCTCACTTCCCAAAGAATTTAAAGACTAGGATAAATTTAACTAGAAAAGCAACAATAAAGAGAGGGACTAGAAAGATACATGACTTTACAACTGTTTCGAAGATCAAAAAATTAAAAGTAAAGAAATAGAAGGCTGAAAATATAAAATTTTCCCTGGTGGCAATTGCTTTGGGTAGATTATTCTTTCTTTTTAATAAGTTTTTTAAATGTTTATTTATTTTTTAGAGAGAGTGCAAGTGGAGTAGGTGCAGAGAGAGAGAGAGGGAGACACAGAATTTGAAGCAGGCTCCAGGCTCTGAGCTGTCGGCACAGACCCCAATGTGGGGCTCAAACTCATGAACCATGAGATCATGACCTGAGCTGAAGTGTGACCCTTAACTGACTGGGCCACCCAGGTGCCCCTAGATTATTCTTTAACTGATTTTTTTTTAAATTTCTCCATCAGATCAAATAACTTTAGGCAAAGTTACAAAAGGCAGATAGTCTAACATTATGTAAAATCTGAATGTGAAAAGGAAACCCCAACTCTAGGTACCCATCAAGGAGCACTAACAATATTCCTATTTTTTAGGGTTTCAGGTGTTTTGTGATAATATTTTTCTTTTACGTAGGCTTCACACTCAGCATAGAGCCCAACTCAGGACTTGAACTCACAACCCTCAGATCAAGACCTGAGCTGAGATCAGGAGTCCGACGCTTAAATGACGGAACCACCCAGTTGCCCCTGTATAACATTTAGAATTAAGGTTTTGCGCAGCAATTTCCTACGCGACACATCCCCAAAGGCAAGGGAATCAAGAACCAAAATAAACTATTGGGACCTCATCAAGATAAAAAGCTTCTGCACTGCAAAGGAAACAATCGAAAAAACTAATAGGCAACCGACAG